>VRYO01002763.1:882438-951452 GCA_009812075.1 Sialia sialis | reverse complement strand
AGGCTGGATTCTTCAATGAAAAAGGTGTGGCTTATAGTTGTGAAATTACTGTATATTAATTTTGAAATAGATAACGCAGTGTAATGTTTTATTTATTGAGAGTGGCAATGAGGAATATTCCTATCTACATACTTATTCCCAAAATGCATCAACAAATCACTGTCTTGAATGTGATGCAGTAGGTGGCTCACTAGCCATTGCAAGCTTTCAACAAGCTCTGCAGGAGGTGCAGGAAAACAGGAAAAGTGTTCTTAGATGTTCAGTTTGTGGCTTATAGGGAAAGCATTGGGCTTGGTCCAAGTTTACATCTCCCATGGCCCCTGATACTGAGATTGGGAAGAAACCCCTGTTTGCACTTTGTGAGGAGACACAGGAAAGAGAGGACAAAGTGGTTTAAAATGTCTACTGTGTGGGTGCTAAGAAATGGTAAAAAACATGCAGAGACATGGAAGGATCTTGGCTAGCCTAAAGGAAACTCGTGCTGGGAATATCTCAGAACTGTCTCTGGGTGCAGGGATTTTGAATCCAAGGCTGGAGAAGGGTTGGGCTTTGCTGTCTCTTCTGCAGTGGTAAGCAGAAGTCCAAAGCACAGACAGAACTGTTCTGCCCCAGGAGCGAGGAAGGAAGCAGGAAATGCCTGAAGACAAATGTCAGTTTTTGTGGACTCTTTTTCTCATATTAATTTATGTTCATTGCATTCATACTGTTTTCAGAAATTCAAGGACTGAGTGTTGGAGGCATGTAGAGTGATCAGAGCTTTGCTTTTCTATCTTTGTTTACATTCTCTTGATTATAAGTGACCAAGCCACTTCAATTCTCATTAAAATTATTTCTGTCAAAGAAGACCACAGTGCTGCTTTTTATGACACAGATGAAATTTTCTCTATCAATACCAACTCAATAGGGAGAGCTTTAAACTATCATGATTTAAAACAAGAAACCCCTTGAAAAATGTACCCACAATAAATAGCAAAATACTATTCAATTGTTTTCAGCTAAAACACCATAATTGTTCTGGTTGCAACTTAAGAACAGCTTTCCTTAGATGAAGGTAATTAAATTTCACTAATTGTTATGAACACTGCTATGCTTTAGTGAGTTTCTGCTCAACAAAATACCTGGGAACAAGTAAGAGAACACCTGAAGGGGAAGATGGTTAATGGTGGGTTTCAGGTACTGAAAATGTCTCTCTCACTTGGAAACAAAACCTGAGCAAAATGTCTGGTAAACAGCATCAGTGAAGGTTGGCATGAAGCAAAGCAAAGGACTGGCTCAGTGGACTGACTACTGCCAATTAAATGGCTTCATGCACTGTCTACCTCAGGTAATGAGGTCTGGTGAAACCTTTGGGCCCTGGGCACCCGTTAGAAAAGACAAATATAGCTGGTAGGGAAAAAGAAAATTCCACTGGGACATCTCTGATTTAACAGAATCAAATGGCACGCTGCCATGTCAGTGGCCTTTCATAGAATGCAAATAGGTCTGTCTAATGGAGAGAAAATGCACATCATTCATTTTAGACTATAATTAGGTTTTAATTTAATCAAATATTGGTACCAAAGCAGGCCTTGGAGAAAGACTCTGATATTAAAGCCTTCAAAGCTTCTTTGGAGAACTCTAAATGGTTTGTGTGGTAGTAAATCAACTTGCAAAGTGGTACTATACAATGAGCATATCTCTACCACAGTCTATTATAAAACTTAAAACAGGGAACAAGTGGAATGCAGTTCTTTTATGAAAGAAAACACTGAATCATACTGTGAGTCACTCTATCTAAGGGAGACAATTTTTTTGAACATTGGCTTTTAGTAGAGTATTAAAAAGTACCACCAAGGACAGTGTGCAATTAAAGGTATTTTAATCTGCTTTTAGGGGCTAGAGTTTATGGTATAGAATTATTAGTAAATAGTATCGAACTGCAAAGCAAGGGAAGCAAAGATGAAATTACTAATGAATCTTTAATTTTTCATTAGTATGGTCTTGTCTGTGTGAACAGATTTGCTTAGTCTTATGTTCCACTCTGGCTGGACCGTGGAAGAGACATTTTTGGATTATGGAAAATGTTGGATAATCTCCAAAATTATTTTCATCCCTGGTCTTGTTATCCTGGTCCCAATATCGTGTCTGGTTCCTTAGGCACTCCAGCCCTGTCAAGCAGGGTGTAGCTGAACACAATGCAGCTGGAACTTCACAGTTTCTGTGGAGAGCAGACATCACTTAGAGATCTCATTTCCATTTCCAGAGTGCAAACTGGGATTCCTGCCTAGAGTGTCTCCCATCTTGATTAGAAGCTGGTGAGTAAAGAACTCGGTGTTTTCTCATAGCTGCCTGATAGTGAAAGCTGGGGTTTTGGTCTAGAGCTCGTGGAAATGAATAAGAAAACATTCTGCACTGGATATTTCAGCAGATATTAGGTGTAGAACATGGAGAAAGTCAGTATATTAATTTCATACCTGATTTTCAATTTAACATCCAGTCTATAACCAGTATTATATAATCTGAATTTATTGATTTTGCAGTTGGTGTTAGAAGTGCACATATTCAGTTATGCATCTTAAATAATTCAAGCTCCCTTTAAATACAATTTTAATTTTTTTTTTTTAATGTTGGAGAGAAAAAACTTTTTTTACATTGAGTTTAGGAAAGAAGAGAGGGCAAGAAAACACCTGTATTCCCACACAACTCAACATCTGCACAAACCACTGTGAGCTGGGACACAGGGCACCTTCTTAAGTGTGCAGATGCTGCATGCCTGCAAGGGCTGGCTTTTGTGCTCCCTGTAATCTTTACATAATTCTGAACTGTGGCAGGGTGTTCAATACAGAAGGGGTGATCTTCAGAAATAAATGCACATAACCTGCAGCAAATGAGGACTACTGTGAAACTTCATCATTGAGTCTGGACCTCAGTTTAGGAACTGATTTTGTTCTTGCAGAGCCCACTGATTTCAAGGGAATGCTTTAACTGGCTAGTTAAAGTTTCTAAAAGAATTTACAGCAGGTTAGATCTGTAAGTAAGACAAAACAAACTTCATCTATAAAAAAGGATAAACTTATTTTTCATCACTGACAAAGGCTTACTGATTGAACACTCTCTGCATGGTTGCAGCTCCTGCTTGGCTAAATTGTGACTAAGCAGTATGCCTGCAAGAGGTGTCAATTTAGCATCATTGGGGGTAATGTGCTTACTTAAATAGCTTCTGACTAATTAGGAGATTGCTCATTAGTTTGGCACTGTCCCTGGCAGAAATGTCACAGGCTCAGTTTGTTGGACACTGTCAGGAGTTGATTTCCTGCCCTGCATTGTTCTCTGCAAATTGTGGCTGATGAGAGCATGGGCTCTTACTGTAATCACAGCAAAAGTAAACATCTCAAATTAAGACAAACAAAGTTTGGTTGTTAGGAAGAGAACCGGTCAAGCAGGAAATGCCAAGCAAAACAACATTCCTTGGGCACCTGATATAAATATGATTCTCCAAGCAGCCTGTTGGGTCCTGCTGGCTGGGGCTTTCCTCCACTTGCTCCAGACATCAAGTGCAGGGTTGTGATCCTGGCTGAGGTGATTTTGTCTTGTACAGAGCACAGATTTCAAACTCCATGTTTATTTTATATGGGTTTTGCTCTTAGCTTGCACTGAAAGGCAAGGCAGTCCTGAGGCTTGCCCACTGCTCTTGGGCTCTCTGGGAACTCCCAGCAGCTGCAGTGTGAAATGAGAGTGTTTCCACTTGAAATATGTCCTGTGCCATTTCAAACATGGCCTTCCAGTTCTGAAAAGTTTGTTCTACCAGTGTCCATACTAAAGCATGTGGGATACTGAAAGGATCTTGAACTACTTACCTCCATTCTTACACAATAAAAATATTATAGGATTTATTTTAAACACATGTTCCCACTGAAATCAATCAATGGAGATGTTAGGCAGCGAGGCTGCTAATTTTTATGGAATTATGAATTTCTTCCTATGTGTAGAATCAGGGCTGTTGTTTCCATTGACAGTAGACCTGTGAGATTGCTACTGATGGGCAGAGCACTTCATTGAAAGAGGCATTAAAAACAGTTGTAATCTAGTTTACCGTACTTGCAAAATTTTAGTCTGATGCCATGTTGATTTCTTTGCTGCTAATGTGATTAAAATGACTTCCCCCAGCTGGTCATCATATTAATTCTGGTGATGTCTCCTTAAATTAGATGAGAGGAGTAATAAGCAGAATGCCACTGCAGAGCCCCCACTCAGTAGAAGCCTGATCTGTACAGTGACCCTGATGCTTCACCAAAATCATCACTGAGGCAGCCTCTGCTCTGCAGGCAAACCTTGTGGCTCCCAAAAATGAGATCTCAATGTTCACTTGGGATCTGGCCTCATGAGGTTGTGGTATCATCTCCAAGCCCAGCTTGGTGGCCTGGGATCACAGAAGGGCTTAACTAGAAATCTTACTTGTTCTCCTTCCTTATATTTTCCATGTATTTTAATTCCTGAAATATCAGATCAGCTTATTTTTTCCTTTAATAAACACTTAAGTTTACAGCCTTTAATCTTTTTTTTTTTGTTTGAAACCACATAGAAATGTACAACAACAATGAATTCAAATTAAAAATGAAGTGTGATGGAAATGATTTACAGTCACTGTAGCTTAGCAGGGGAAATATACAACTCCTTTGCAGTACATCATATTCTGCTCCTTTAATTTATAAGCAAGCTGTAATGTAACATATTAATCATGTGAAGAAAACGTAGCTTCAGTTTGAAATATTTGTTGCTGCAGAGCTCCACACACCTGCAAATTATTTATTCTTTAAAAAGAAAAGAAAACATGTGCATCACACACTATTGCAGCCACAAAAAACATGGGCATATTTTTAAAAATCCTGCAGTAAATTATGCTTATATTTTTTACCTTTTTCCTTTAACCACTTTCATCTTTCCCAAGCTCAGCTTCCCGTGCTCTTTCAGTCAGAACTTTTGTGCTGTGTGGATGGCAAAGGTGGCTGGACAAAAGAGAGAAGGATGCAACTCTACCTTGTGCCCCAGTTTCCTGTTCAAAGTGGAAGATGCTCCTGTTACCCTACACAGGAAAAAACAAGGTCTGAAATATTAAAATACTTTTCAGTGATCCAGAGGCGGTTCATTCACAGACTGGTTTCTTCAACCAGGAAGATAGGCAAAAAGATTGGCAGGGTGAAAAACTCTGCTAAAAAAAATACATCAGCAAATGTAACAAGCACTAATGTGAGTATGTCTAATATCTGATTGATAGAGCAGAGAAGAGGGTTTCTTTTTAATGCAACAACACGTTTGCAAGCACCTACAAACACTGTACAAGAGCAGCCTCTGCCTCTTTTAAGGGTTTGGATCTTGCAAGCAAGTGTAGGAGAGTTGCAAACAAGAAGTATTTGAGGCTTGATTTGCTTAAATTACAGATTTATTCACAGGGAGGGGGAGATTGAGGTGGGTTACAGCCAACAGTTCAGAGGGTGCTCTAGGTCTCTGCTGTTAACTTAGGCTGTGGTTTCTTTCTGCTTTCTGAATAAACCTGTCTGGCTTGAGACACCAGAGTGTCTTCACATTATGGTGGTGTTTCTCTTGTGAAAAGAAAAATTATTTTGAAATGAGACTGTGGAGGAGGGAGAAATCATGATATAAATTTTGCCTTTTGCCTCCTTTCCCAACCAGCATGGGAGAGGTAGTTTGGAAGATGATAAACAAAGGGAGGAATGGGGAGCGAGAGGGCAGCGGCAAAACTCCCAGAGGGAATCATGAGTCTTGTTCTCACAAGTCAAAAGGCCTGCAATAATGAACCACTAGGGATAAGTAAAAAGGAAAAACATAAGTTACAGGAAGCCAAATGCAGTGCCTTTGGGCACAGAAGTTTGTGTAGAATGTGTGCAGGAACTTCTTTTAACTCTTTCATTCTGCAGCACTGGAAGGGTAAAGTCAATCTCATGTATCCCCTTGTACAGCAGGTGCTTTATTTCCTTTACTGAAATCTTAGAAATGTGGCTGATTCTTTAGCATTCTAGCTGGCAGGAGGTGTGGCAGAAACCAGTTGCTGTGGAGGATTTCCACAGGCTTGGGTGCTACCATTTCTGTGGGGACACCTCTGTCCACCAGGATTTCCTCTGTGCCTAATTCTAGTTGCCTTGAAGAAGAGGGTGGCTCATATCACATAATTGAATTGCTAAGAAATAGGTTTTATTTGCTTGACTGAACTTTATGTAGACCTGCTATTTGTCCCCATCAAATCTGATCATTCCTTTTTCATTTAAGCAATATGCCCATGAGAGAAGAGTACTTGTGACTCTGAAGCCTTGAGGTTTAACACTGCCAGATGAAGACCCAGGGAAAGGGAATGGCTTCCTCTGTTCCCTGTAGCTAGGTTTATTGCCTTAGACCCCTGTGAAAAGTTATCATGCTAAATGGGATAGAGTACTGAGGAACTGAACCCTACAACCATTGTCTGAGACCCATGAAGAAAGGAAATGGAGCCCTAGCTTGATTTAGGTGGAAAAGGCGCTGGCCCAGTGTGCTTTAGACAAATGGGAAGTGTTCACTTTGGCACAGGGTGGTTAACACTTCCATGCAGGTGTCTGAGCTGGCTGGGAGAGGAGCAGCTCCCTGTCCTCACTCACCTGTGTGGGTGGTGGCTGTGGAGAGGTTCCCTCGTGCAGCAGCGCCTGCGTGTTGTGCTCTGCAGGGCATTGTGCAATTTGGCTTTGGTTGGCAGTCCAACCCCACCCTGCTGCAGGACCATGCCTTGAAAGCATCACCTGAGTGTGCAGTGGCAGCTGGCTGGAGCCCAGCAGCTCCTGCCAAGCCTGAGAGGCTTCACTGCCAGCACGGGGAAGCAGGAAGAGAAAACGAAAGAGGATGAGGGAAGGGGAAGAGCATAAAAAGTCTGGGTACGTTTGCACAAGCCTAATTGAAGGATTCAGAGTCCTGAAGTCTGAATGTTTAATCTAAGAGATGGAATGTGTTAAAGCAAAAACAAAACCCAAACCGCTGCTGCCGCCGGGAAGCCCGCATTGCCTCAATGCTTTGGAGTGAGTAGTGTCTGTGTCTGAACAGTTGTTTTTGCCTCTTTTCCTCTGTTGTCTCCTGTTGCATAACACCCTGCATCAAATCAATCAATGCTGAAACATTTTGATCCAGAACAATTTTTTCAAAACTGGAGGAGCGTGCAAATTCATAAGTGTTTTTTTTTTCCTAAGGAAAATGAAATGAAATTGTGAAATCCTCTACAAAAGTAACTTCCATCGTCCACACAAAAGGAAGATAAAAGGCCCAAGATATAAGTGGTAACTTTATTTTACTATCAGAGTGCTACCTAGAACAGAGGCTGGACATTGTTAAAGGAATAAAATAATAGGTATTTATTAAAAGGCCTTCAAAGGATTCACCTTGGGCAGTGCAAGAGCCTGGCCATGGCTATACCCAAGACAGATGGGAGTTTTCACACTTTTGTAAGTTTTGGACAATTTCCACATTGGGGTTAATTGTCCAATTCACTGCTGTTTGCACTTTTTGGACCTGAACCTGCAAGAGTATCCTTGGTTCTTGGGATGGAATAGGATTGTTTTGTCCAACTAAACTGTGAAGAGAACTTGCTAACACTTTGTATGAAGTTCAGAGTTATATACTAATGCAGTACAGAATCTGGAAAATATGAAAGCTAAAGTTTAAGGCATCAGTGTAAGACACAAAACTCTATTATTACAACAGTTTATTTATTAGCAAGCTCTTGTAATGAACCAAGCACATCAGATGTGGGCAAAACTCCACTAAGCAGGTACAAACTGAAATAATAACGAAGCTAGGCAAATAGCTTGACATTCAAATTACTGGCTAGACCAGCTTTTAGAGTTGCTTTGGCTCGATCTCTAAATAGAACAAGGTGGGCTTGAAACTTTACTTACCTTTTCAAGGAAAGTTGGGGACACTTATCAGAAATGTCTGATAAAACTAATTCTGACTCAGTTTGAATTTCTGGTTGCTGAAATCACTGTTTTAGCAAAATGGGGTCTTTTAAGTAAAAAGAAAAAAAAACCTCATAGAAAACCTATATTTTAGAGATTCTTCTCTTTGAGCCCTCTCCTTTTACAGGTGCACATATAGGTCACAGTGCCCACTGATAGCTGCTGGAGCTGAGCCCTTTGTGCTGGCCAGCACCTACATCACAGCTCCACTTCACATCTGTGGGAGCAGAGGGGTTTTGTAGCTCATTGTGCAGCTGTCTCCTTTACAGCACTTGTCTCAATAAAGAATATTGCCTGTTGACTTTGTCTAATTTGTTGGGGAGTTTTGGTGTGCTGTTAATTGGCAAAGAAACCACCACAAGTTAGCATATGTTTGTAGTTTTTCTCTATTAGTGCTCTTCCCACAATAGCAATTTAGATCCCTCCTAAAGACCTCCAGAAATGATGACAGAACAGCTCATAATTTTCTTTGGTGGTTCTAAAAGCTAATCATGTGCAGTTCTCTTATTTTTCATTTGCTGTATGATACATTTTAGAGTTTATTTTAACCTACCAATATTTATCTGAATTTCAAAACAAGCTTGAATATCGGTTGCTTTGTAGTTTTTAATGTTTTCTTTATTTTTTTTTCAACAGGAGTGTTTGTATTTCGTGACCACAGAGGCTCTGGAGAAACAGGTATTTCCCTCCTCTCCTTCCTCAAGCTGAGCTGTTGGACTTCATATCCTTCTTCTCAGCATTTCGGTTTTGGATTGGTCCTACACTGACTAAGCAAGTCAAAAGGTATTTATTGCTGCTCCCTGGAAATACTGTGTATGATAGGTACATATTTGAAAAGCAAGGAGTAAAACTACTCAGAGCACAAACTATGAATAAGGCTATATTCTGACTCATTTTCTGATGTTGAAAAGTCTTTACTCTTTGGACTTCAATAGGACTTCTTCCTTGAGTAAGCATTACTCATGGTGATTAAAGGCTCAATTTTCCTGCTCTGTGTTATGTAATTAAACTATGCAAATAATTCAGCTATCCAAGACAATGCAGACTGTGAATGGAATAGTCAATTGTACATTTCACAACTTCAGTGCCTTCAGAATACATAGCTTATTTGCTGAAGAAATAAATGGAACCATTTGAAATAATGAATACATTTAGGACTCTAGGACTCTGACAATTTCTTTGTGAACAGTAATGGACAATTGGTTATGAATAAATTATTTTCCTATTTCCAAGATGGCCCTTCATCCCTTCTGCAATCTTTGTAGCTTGTGGGCTTTGCATAAAGAGGTTATCAGCTATCTGCTGCAGAGTCCTTCCCCCTCGGTAAATCAAAGCCTTGCTCTTCCCTGCTCCCTTTTCATAGACAGGTGAGTCCAGCCTCTTTCACTTCCCAGCAGCAGAGATTACTCACATACGTGTCCGCAGCACCTTGCCATGTTTGAGCCATGTCTGCACAGTCCTGAGGGATTGCTTTCCTTCAGCCAGTGACAGCCACACGTGCCTGCTGGGCTCTGGGTGTCCTGTTCATTGCTGCCTGCTCAGAGCTGTGCTAACCAGCCAGGACTAGAAAGGAAATATTAAAATTTACTGAATCAGTTCGTGTTTCTTGCAATAGTGTCTGCAAGCAAACGATTGTCTGATAGCAGCTCAGCATGATATAGGTTTTTGTGGTAATCTTATGTGGTTTCTGGGGGTAGGAGATTGAAAGCACAGTGGTACAAATACACTTTTTCTTTAAATACTGCTTTGAGAAAACTTGTGTGGTCAGTGGAGCTTTGAAATGACTCAGAAAGTGCAGGGAAGTTGATAGAAGGATTCATATTGATTTTACTGGGATTTGGATCAGACCTGCCAATGTGAATCAAGAATTTACGGGAGCCTGAGCAGCAGTGTGCAGGAATTTAGTGCAGATCCTTTCAGATTTCTGGGTTAATTAACTGGGCAGATCATTGTCTTGAGTAATGCTCAGGGTCGGACAGAAGCAAGCTTCTCACATATTTTCCTTGGCTGGCAGGCAAGGTTCCACCCTGTCCTCAATGCCTTTCTCATGGGCACAACCAAATTCCCTGAGGGCCAAGCAGCCCCACAGCCCTGCTGCCAACTCCCCACCACCCACTCCCAATGCAACTAAAAAATGTGGAAAGAGAGGGTAAGGATTAGGGTGATGATTGGTTTTTGTTTTTTTTTTTTTTTACCAGGGATTTAAAGATTTTCTTTGAACCATTAAGGAGATCAGGTACAGAGAACATTTCTGGGGAGTGAAGATCTGCTTCTGGGAATACCTGAGGGTTAGGAATTGTCCTGTGAGGAGCAGCTCATGGCAGGGGAACATGGGGAGGTGTTTGGTAGCAGAAATGGGAGGTGCAGAGAGATAATGAAGGAGGTTTGTTCTCGGGAGGGGAGCAGCCTTTTCTGGCTGCAGAGATGTCCCCAGGCTGCTGCCTGTGCCCACCCTGCTCCCCCAGAGTGTTGTGCCCCCATGGCAGGGCTTGTTCTGCTCCTATTTGTTTGCTGTGCAGTTCTTGGGTTTGTCTGAAGTTCAGTAACTTCCCTGATCAAAAGCTGCCACTGTTTTTCAGAAGTGTGTGATCCTTGGAGAGCTCTCAAGGACTGTGGAAAATCTGCAACAAACACAAAAAAGGCAGGGCTTTAACCCAAACTAATGCTGTCTTCCCTTCAGAGGGGAAGGAGGGGCTCATCTTACAGTGACATTAAGAATTCATTCCCCTAAATGAGATATGTCACCTTGCCATTTTAACTTGATTCATTAAAATAGTGGCTCATTAGTTATTCCCTTGTGCAGTATAGGATTTGCACATTAAAGGCTATGAATTTCATGTGCTTACTACATTTGGGGATAAATTTCTAGCCATCCTGTTTGCAAGGAAAAAGTGTGGATTTAGAAAGAAAGAAAGGTAGAAATTCTAGTCATTGGATCCTTTTCCCCCCATAACTATTTTCTAATCTTTCCAGGCCCCTAATATTTCATTTTAGAAACTGAAACTATTGTGACACAGGACACCCTGAAGCTGCGCTGATCTCTTCCCAAATGTGTTTGATGTGTGTTCACTTTTGCACCTTGGAATGTTGAGATTTTCCCATTGTTTCCTTAGTCTTGCCATGAGAATTATCATCTCTAATCTGAGAAAATAGCTAAAATCCTGGATAGGGAGGAGCTCTGCCATGGTCCAAGACAAACCACACCTCCTGGACAGTGGGGATGTATGATTTCCTTGTGTCAGCCTGGTTGGAGAAAGCTGTCACCAGCCATGTGCCACCATAAACCTCTTCCCTAAATGGACAGATCTTTCCATTCTCCAATGGCAGACTTTCAAGTAAAAGCCCTGTGGAGTGAAATTCAGAGTGGAAAAGGGCCTTGGGAGGTTCACTGAATTACAGCCAGGGCATCTCCCAAAAAGTCTGAGCATTGGGTAGGCTCTTGAACCTTGTTAGGTGAAAATAGAATTCAATGTGAGCAGGGGCAAATTTCAACCAGGAATAGCCAAGAAGGAAAAGAATATGAAAATACTAAATTTGCTTGAAGAGCTGAATGGAACAGACTGGAAAGTTATTTGAGTCGTTTATGTAACATTTAGGCTTGTTCCAGACTCTGGTTGATGAACTGCTTCCATATTCCTAGAATTTGAGGGCAGAGCTGTTGTTCATTTAGTGGTGAATGCTAGGGCTGGATGGAAGGAATACCATTCCTAGCTAAAGTCAAGTCTAATCCTTTGGTTTCACTGGTGACTCAGGTTACAATAATTCAATATGGTGAGGGTTCAGTCTCCCTCCTCCCTTTTCTTACTGCATTACAAATGGCCAGTAAAACTAGCAAAATGCTGATCCTGCCTGAAATGCAATTAAATATATCTACATTCCATCTCCTGTCTTCTCTGTGATTTTTCTTGCATACAAAAGACTCGGCTCTTTTCATCTTGCTTCTCAGTCTCTCTCCAACAGCATCTTCTGTGCTTTCAAGATGCTTGTACTCTTAGTTTTTCAAATTCCAAGTGAGAAACTCTTTCCCATACAATAAAGTTTCATACAAATATAGCTAATGTCAATAAAGCTAAAAAGACATGTCAGCAAAGACCCAAACAGCCAATTTATTACAGTTAAACATCCTGCCCAGACATTTTATTTACAATCAAAGCTTGTTATATAAGGCAATCCCTTTTCCCTTGATATTGTTTTTCTATCTCACAGTTTACAAATTACTTTCTCTTTGTATCGCATATGAAATGCTGAATTCACTTGTGCTTGTTCTTTGAATGCAGCCTTTCTGTTTCTTTTTAAAGATGCTATTGAATGATCACTTGAAAGGTTGTACAAAAAAAATCTGTGCATTTGGCCTTTTTAACTGAAAGAAGTTGTATCACAATAAATTTAAACCAAAGATTTGAGCATTATCTCTTGTTAACAAAGTCCCCCAACAACTTATAAACATGGTTTGCAGAAACCTGTATTTTCCTCACGATCTTAGATTTCACTATGCTCTTTTCCCACTGTATATATACAGAGGAGGAAATGTGCATAACTCTTTCAATAGGTTTTCAGAATATAGCTGCTTGGGGACAGAAGAAAACCACAGACCATTCTGACAGAAAAAGAAAATAAGCCAACTTTGTCATATATTGAGATACAAACCCAGAAAACTCATATTTGCTATAAAATGCCTACTTTTGACTTGTTGTTCAGGCAAATCAAGCTTCTTTCAGGCTCTCAAAATAGTCTTTGTGTGACTTCACAACTGTATGCTCCACGGCTTCTAAACTGGCCCTCAGATATTGTTATGGGAACATTAGGAAGGAGACCTTGTATTAAATTACACTCTCAATCAGTCATCTACATCTGCTTGTGTTTGTCAGGGAAAACCTGAGACAGGGGTGCAGCTTCTATCTGATCGAGTCTGCATCTGTGAGCAGCTTCCAGGACACTTTATCTGGCACAGGAGAACAGTAAAAGCTTCCCTTCCTTACCAGATCTGCTCCAGAGATAGTAAATTCCTCCAGGATAATGAGGTGTCCAGAATAGTAACAAGAGGCCAGGAGTGTGCTTTTGGTTGAGGCTGTGCTGGAATATCTGCTGACTGTGGGTGAATGCACACCAGTGCACCTGAGTGAACCTGAGCCCAGGTGAGCAGTGAAACCTTATCAGGTGCCAGATCTCCTGGGCCCTAGGGGCAGGGGTAGGGTTGCTGTGTCTGCCACAGCTGGGACAGGCACTGCAGAGACTGTGACAAATAATAAAGCCCATCGTGGTATTGTAGTTCCTGCTTGAAAGGATTTTACCTGGGCTTTAATGGTGGTGGTGAGAAATAGTTCTGTCTCTGCCACACTTTGCATGCAAAATGCCTAAAAAACCATTCTCCTTTGCAAGGGCAGTTAATATGGGTACTGAGGAGTACAAATAATTACCTGCCTGGCAAAGTGGATGGAGAAATACTTCCTATTCAAGTCTTTGAAAGGTGGAGAGTGGATCCATGGAAATTCTCTGGACTGTGTCATTTTAAGTTTTGCAGATGTTCTCCCTGTGGCATTTTCCTCCCATCTCCAGTTTAGCCACAGCACAAAAATATTTTGACCAACATTGCAGGCTCAGGAAAGGTCATACATGTACCTTCTTGTGACATGTTTTTCTAACCTCTCTACCTGCTGTGGTTAGTCTGCAACCTCCTGTGCTGACAAGTCTGCAGTGGCTGGGGCTGTGATTAATGGGATTTCATTAACGTTTGTGCAACCAGCTCTGAGAACCCTCAGAGGTGCTCTGGCCTCCTCCTCTCACTGTGAACTTTGCAATGGCAGTAAGTACAGGCAGATATATTGGAGATTCTCTATCCAAAACTTTTCCCCTGGGCAACACGGGTTGGTAGTGATTTGTATTGGAAAGGTAATGTATAATAATTATGGCTACAATGTCCTGACTGGAAGGAAGAGTAAAACATCCTGCTATTGCCATCATAGAATTCCACCTCTGACCAGGGGTTGCTTCATGCATGCCCATGTTGTGGATTAGCTGAGACTCCTCCTGGCCTGAACATGGATGGGAAGGAAAACAGGGTGAGGCTGCACAGCAGGTGTTTCTTCCTCAGTGTGAGAAAATGGAGTGGGTTGTCTGCAAAGGAAATGGAAGGATTGAGTGCAGTTTTTAAGACAGATATGCAGTGCTGGGGATAGACACACATATTTCAGTGTGCCCTTGTGCTGAGCTGACAGATGGGATGGGTCCAAAAGTTACCCAGTTGTGTCAGCTGTGCCCAAGCGAGTTAACCTCTCCCCATCTTCCTTCCCTCGATTCCTCCTGTGCACACTTGACATTGTGTCATATGGCAGAGGTTTTCTCTTGGGGATTCCTTGAAATAATTAGGGTCAAACTGCCAATGCTATATTTTCCTGGTGTCTCTAAGTGTAGAACAGCACTTCATTTAAAGAGATTATTGCTGGTAGAATATATCCAACACCTGCAATAGGCTGGAGTTGTATTGGGGAAGGATTAACTGGTGTTTGCTCTCTCCTTGCTACCTTTCACTGAGCATCCACAGTCTGATACAGCTCAAACTTTCTTATGCTCCAGCCTGTTTTTATCTTTACACCATACTGCCAGCTCTCTTTGTTTAAATTAGTTTAGTTTGAAATGACAGCATTTTTGCTTTAATTTTTCACCATTGTACTGTGATAATGTGATATGTGAGTATACCTAAATTTCCTTCTGCCATGTTGCCTCACGGCAGGAGCTCTGGCAGGGCAAGGTGTGAATGGCGGTGGGAGGCATGGAAGTCTGACTAATGTGTTATTCATCTAAAACTGATAGAAATAAAAGAAGAGCTCCAGCATGGGTTCCAGAGGACACTGTGCATTTCCGCTGTTTGGTCGCATTTATGCAGATGAAGGACTAAAGGTAAAATAAACTGCCATCACAGCTCTTGTGTTGCATAGCTTTGGGAGAGACAGGAAAAAGAAAGACTTGCCTTTTATCTCACCTGTAGGGTGAGAAAACTGAAGAGTCAAAAATTGTTCATGGCTCAGACAAGAGTGATAGAACAGTCAGACTGTCCACATCTCAAAAATTCCTGCAGCTTCCCTGAGCAGAGAGTGCAAAAATGCAGCTTTGTGCCTTCCCTGGGGGTGGGGAGAAAGCTGGTTTAAAATGCATATTCCAAATTGATATGTACCCTGGTTAGGGATAGTGACAAAAGTCCAAATGAATACCTGTTAGGTACAACATGAGGTTACAGGATGCAGAGCTGGTGCCAGAGCTCACAGCCAGCAGGCAGGGCTTGTCACAGAGGGAGATATGGGCACCTCTGACAAAACTGCGTTTCCAGATTCTAAAAGTCATGAAAGGAGGTTTGCAAGTCCTTTTTAACTTTTCTAAGCAAGGTCCCCTTGAAATTACCGAATTCTAAAAAGTGAAGTTTATTACTGTTCAGCTTTTAAGCCTATTTTAGTGTCATTCTGAACTAATACTAATAATTCTCTTGAAAAAAATATTTTAGGAATCCACCTGGGCTTTGTCTGATCCTTTCCATAACTCCTTTGCTTACATTAGAAATGTTTCCTTCACCAGGATTTCTGATGCCTTCAGAAAAAGGGGTAATTGCCTTCATCGATCTTGAAGTTGTGTTATGAAATCCCACTCACAACATACTGCGTGTATCTTTAGCACCAGATTATGTCAGGCCCTGCTTAAAAACACCAACACATTCACCCAGAGTCATTGTTTCTTTGCTGAACACATTCTTCTTGATGTTTTTGCTCTTTCAAAAAAAATATGGTTGCACTGGGAGAACCAGTGCATTTTATACTACCACAGCCTGCTGCAGGCTCTTATTCCTAAGCTGGAGATAAAGAAATTGAAATCAACAAAAAGGGCAAACCAAATAATTGATTCCTCCAGCTTTCATCTGGGGACTCAAAGCTTTAAATATAACTGTGAATATTCTTTAGAAAAGCTAATTGTGATGATAGAAGTGAATTCTACCTTAATTGATACCTGATAATTAATACCTGCCTTTTCTGAAACAAGCCAATAACGCAATGACATTTTGCTGAGGCAATAAGGGAGGCAGAAATCTCACAGACTCACTGTCCACATCCAAGTGCAGCAGCAGTTCCTCCCTGCCTGAATCATCCCACGGTCTTTGATGATCTCCTCCAACTTTTATAGCGTAGGAAAACTCTTGAGACAGACACACAAGAAAAAGGCTTCAAGCTGGAAGACTCAAAGACCCAATTTCTTTGTCTGGTCTCAGCCCTTCAGCAATAGGTGTTTTCACTCAGAAGCACTGACACCTTTGTTTTCAGGCTGGCAGAAGGTAATTCACTGGAAAGGAGAGCTGCACTTGTGTGCTCTGGTGTTTCAGAACTAGGGTTAGCTGCACATTTCTCAAGAATAATGAAAACAGCAAAAGTATGTGAGGCTTAGGGGTTGGATGGGTGTCTTTTTGATTAGAAAATGTAGATTTCTTGATCAAAACTTTTGTTCAAATATTTTCATCAAAACTCTGCTTTCTTTTCTCCAGAAAAAGTACTCATACACTATTGCTCCTAAACCTCTCAAGTAAAACATTTGTCTTACTTGTCAGGTACCTATATTCAAATCCTTCTTCTGCCAGACTCAAATCAGTGATTTTACAGCACCTCACAGTGAACAGCTTATTTTCTTTTCTGGTTGAACTCTTTCATTATTTAATGAGAATAAGAGAGACAATTCACTAGCATTTTTAGTCCATCCTAATGTAAAAGGGAAATTATCATTGACATTTTATATTTTGTCCCATTCTTATGGATATTTTAGGAGAATTGGTTTAAATTTTTCCCCGATGGTAAAATCTCTGATTTGTTTTCAATCTCAGAAGAGCTAATAGTCTTTAGGCTATTCTGATTTATCTTGTGATGTTTTTAGATGACCATTTCAAGAAAGTCTGGGTGTCATGCAGAATTACTAGCCAACAGTCTTTGCATGTCTTGTTATTTCAGATGACTCACTGTTTTGCTTAGCAGAGTTCTGTGTTGCTCTTCTACTTCCTGCTGAAGAGCAAATAAAGAGGAATTTTCTCATAGGTAATTGTGCCATACAGGTGGCCTGCACCTGGCATCAAGCTCAGACTCATGGAAAGGCTTGGTGGCCCTGCCCTGCAGAGCTCTCATTTCATGTGAGATCAGTGGTCAGGCAGCAGAGGCTGTGGTCACTGCTCAGTGCCATGGGCTTGTCCTGGGGACTGCAACCATCACCCAGCACACATGGAACACACTGTCCTGCTTGAGGGTGACCCCACATCTCTGCGAGTCACACAGGGTGAAACCAGTGACCAGGATGAAACAGAAATGAGGATGAAACCATGTTTAGGGCTTTTGCTAAAATGAGATGCCATTTGCATTCCTCCAAAGAGTTTATCTGCTCTATTTTTTAATATACTGCCTCAGTTGTGAGCTCATTGTATGATGATTTTATGCTAAAATTATGGATTGGTCTGACACTTCAAGTGTAGGGGTGTGCAAGTGAAAACCAGTGAGTTTGGAGCTTGCTGCTTGAACCCATGTGTAAAGCCCTGCTTATTCTTTGGTTGCAGACTTGAAGGGTTTAAACTGAGGTTCACCTTTTTTTGTGTGTGTTCATATTAAAAATAGAAAATAACCCCAAAACCCCCCAAAGAGCTGGTCAAAACTATGCAGAACTGAATGCAAGTGTAAATTATTGTGAGAAGGTTTTTTTTTCATATTGGCTGACAATCACTGCATCAACCTGCATTTTCACTTGACCCTGCCAGTACTTCTAAACAGCTGAATGTATGGAATAAAATCTATAGCCCAGATTAATGAATTGCAATGCCAGGATCTTAAGGTCCTCAGTAACTGTAAATCAGTGGAAGTGCAGAAATCAACTGAGCTGTAATAATTTACAAAAGCTCAGAGCCTGAGTGTTCAGTAGCATCATTAACATTTCTTAAATGGTGGCAACCAAAATTTGAGAACAGCACTAAAATTAAGGTAAAAAATACCCTCACACCTGCCCTAGGTGAAACACAAAGTAATTTGACAGGTAATTAAAATTCTTGTAAAAATTATGACTACACAGTTTGTTCTTTGCAGAAGATTAGCATAAAATCTACTGATATCAAACAACAGCTTCCAACATATGCTCAAAGGACTTCTTGTGAGGTGGAAAGCCCAGGAATTTTGAATGGTTTCCAAAATTGTGTCATAAAAAGTGTTACGGTACAGCTCTTTTTATTTTCCTTTCCTTTAGACTGCATTCAAACACAAACAATTTGTGAGCCAGAAGAGCTTAATACCTGAGGAATTCTAATCTGCATATTTGCACTTTGAATCAGGTACTGCTTTCTACGTTTTAAAAGAAACTTCAAAGCATTTGATGGTTTCCCTCCAGCCAAAAGTTGGGGGGCCACATGCCATTTATTTATGTGTCTTCTTAAGCCAAGTCTCCAGGCTTGATACATGAACCCAGCCTTGCAAGCAAGCCCATACAGCCCTGGATAAATGAGCAGCAGGGCGATACTGCTGCGGTTAAATTGGTGCTGCTTTATTTTGGGGTTGTCCTGGTTCATGTTTCAGAGAAAGAGGAGGCAATGAAAGCAGCACTCTGTTCAACAGGCTTTCAGTGATGGTGTTTAATTGTCAGATCCAAACCAAAGTCTGAACAGAACATACTCTAAACCAACTGCACTTCCCCTTAAGTTTGCCTGTGTAAAAAAGGGTTTTTAGGAGTGGGCAAATTGCAATGACAGCTTTCTGAGTCACTGTGGAATAGCTGTTTCAGTAGCTTGCGAAGTGTTACCTGAACACATTTTTAATTGAACAACTATTATTACAGGGGTTTTTTTCCTTTTTTTTTTTTTTAACTTTCCTCCTGGAAGCTTATTTTAAAAAGAACATTTTACACAGCTTTGTATGTTAGTTGTCTCTTGTACAGCTTCTGTCTGGCAGAGAGAGCATCAATAAATCAAATCTGCCCTCATTTGAAGCTGAGCACTGCTGTGGCTCTCGGTAGAACAGAGATTCTTGGACTCAGGTTGGCTTGTTCAGAAGTGCCTTTGGCACATTTAGGGTAGGAGCAATATGCAAAGCAAGCTGTCTTGTTGGGACAGATGACTTTGCCATGACTGGATGTCTTTAGCACACAACTGTGTTTCCAAGGTGAACAATCATTGTCCTAAATCAAATATTTTCTTGTTATTCTGGCAAATGATCCCAGTTTAGCAGACTGTTAATGAAAATAACCACAGCTCATTTGTTTAGAAACAGACTTTCAGGTTATGGAAATGAGTTCACAGACCAAATACAGCTCTGTACAAAATTTTCAAAATGTTAATCAATCCTTAGAGAGTAAAAGCAATTTTTCTGGACAGAAAATAGGGATGTTCAGATAAATTATCTTACAGATTGTTTTTTCTTCTTTTTTTCTTTTAATGAGTTCCTTGGTCTTACTTACTTTTTTGAGTTTGGTGGTTTGGTATTTCTAAGTACTGGAATATGTTATTTTATGCTTCTCAGTAAGCAGGATGATGGTGATGATTACCATAATAATAATAACAACAATAATAATAATAACAACAATAATAATAATTATTAATGTTTTCTGATCTTGCCACCAGCATTTCCTTTTCAATACAAACAAATGGATTTGATTTAGAGCATTTAGGATTCCCATCCTGTCCATGACAATGCACCAGCTGATAAGGACTCCCCTTCAAATAACAGATCATGCCTGGAATGAACTGATACTTTGTGTGATTAGTGGGGAAGAATTCAAGCCCTAATAAATATCACCTCTGCATTTCAGACTGTGAAAAGGCTGCTTTAAGTTACCATTAAAGCAATACAGGAAGATGTTAAGAACTAGACTAAAGCTGTCACCTCTTTACTATTTCTTGAATCAGCCCTAGGGTGTGAAATATACCTTCTAAACAGATGGTGAGAGATATCTTTCTGTATTCCCTGATTCAATCTGTGAACCTGTTATTAAGAATGAAAGCAGTGACAAATCACAGCCTCAGAGAGGCAGTCTCAGAGGTGGCTCATCCTGGTGTGTAATAAAGCTATTGATGTGATGAGGACTCTGAAGAAATGCACAAGTAATTCCAGATTCTTCCTGTGCTCTTGTGGCATGAGGAACTCAGCTCACAGGACAACCATTTTTTATGAAGCTTTCAGATTCCCTGCTCTGAATCCTGCTTGTTGTTAGGTGGCCTTCTTGCCAGTGTAGAGGGGCCATGGCCCAGCAGTTGCGCATGAGCTGTGTTATTCAGAGATTGCAAAAGCCTTCTGCAGCAGGTGATGATGTGTGTGCAGCACCTGCAGCCTGCTGCTGTGTGTCTGGCCGGTCCTGTTCAGCAATGAGGCCACATGTCTAAGGAGAGCTTGCACAAACTGGATCAGTCCCTGTCCTCTGTCCTGGAATTGTGATGCTCGCCTCGTGCAATGCACTGAGCTGGCTCTGGAAACCTCTTCAGCTGAATTCAAATTAAATAAAACAACTGGTTGAACTGTAGCTCCTCAGAACTGATCTCTTCTAGTCGCTTTTGGTAACAGAAGTAGTTGTCCACTTGTGTCTTTGTGCTCCTTTAGTCCAGCTGATCCTTTTCCCCACTCTGTGTTTCATGCTCTGCCCATGCAATAACACCTTTCTTTTTACCTGGCACCTTCTTGCTGCAACCGGTCTCAGTGCAGAGCACAGAGGAGCCTTGAGCTTGCTCTGCTTTAACTTTACTCTGTTCCTCCTTTTGGTGGTTCAGTGGTCGGTGTCTGTCCCTGGTACAAGGTGAGGAGTGGGCACAATCTGTTAATGTCTAATGCAGGGGAGAGAGTAGTGCACAAATCAGCTCTCCCCTGTCCTTTGTGCATTTCACTCCCTGCCCCACGGATCCCAGATGTAGCAGAGAATCACATGTGGCACTTTCTGACATACAGAAACTAGAGATGGTGACTGAGGTCCCTCCTTTATTAAAGAGTCACAAGGACAGCTCTAGTCACCTGTAGAATAACAATTATTTCTTGCTGGACTCTGTCTGCTGACTTCTCTCAATTAATTAGTTGCTTCATTTGAATGGGAATGAGTCCCAGATTGCAGCCATTAATACCTCTAATATGTCTTCATTGAATGTTGCTTTAAATATCAGTACTCTGTGAGTTCATTAATTTTGATTTCATGAAAATTGTTGCTCTACATCCAGAAACAAGAGGGGCTAAAGGGTAGCAGCATCATGTTATTTTGAATGATCAGAGGAGAAATGAGAATAAATGTAATGCCTTTGTTTATGGCACATAGGAAAGCCTCCCATACTGCCTAGAGCTGGGTTTTGCCATGTCTTTATAACCAGCATGTCTGCAGATCAGATGTAGGTGCTCTCCCATATATTGAAATACCATTTCATCTTCCCCTGTTTTGATCCATGCTACAATCCAGTACAGGGTGTGCCAAAGATTTAGTCAACAGTCCAAAATAAATAATGAGGCTATCTGGTCAGATTCTATCATCATCTGAGTCACATTTGTGCAACTTGATTAAATCAGGGCATATCCAACACATTTAATACATGCCTGGTAGAGGGAGAGGTACCAGGAGGTCACAATTAATTTCCAACAAATGAAAACGTTCAGACCCATGAATAAAAGATAGACTTGATTAATGCAGAGATTTAGTTAGTCAATGCAGTGCAATGCTACATAGCCTGCATCAAAAGGAATTCCTGGGAATGAGTTTACCTTAAATGGCACCTGAATCTCTTCCATTTCCCATTAATTATTTCTCTCTTTAGCACTGGTGGAAAGGTGCATGAAGAATTTGTAATGTAATGCACAGATCCTACAAACCCTAATGCAATCTCAGCTTTGCTTGTATTGCAAATCACATGTACAACACTTGTAAGATTCAGATCTAAAATGACAATATTAAAATGAAGGAAAGAAGAAAACATTAGTTCTTTCAGAGCTAATTCTAAAATATAGCAATAAAATGTTTAAATTTTTCTTTACTTTCACAACAACACTTGTGGTTTAACTCCTGCTTTGAGCATGTGATGTAAAGGTGCCAGAAAATATTTCTCTATTGGATTTCTACTGCAGCTCTCACACAATTGAATCAGAGGGTTGTTTAAATGTAATATATGGCTTTTCACAGTGGAAAAACTGTTAGCAAAATTTATCTCCTTGAGATGGTCTCTCTCCATCTTGTACCCATCATTCTGTAAGCCATTATTTTAACTTAAGCTTTCATACTTATTCTGGATAATTCACTTCGTCTCTAAGGACATTCTCCCTTGACTCCTTTGTTGCTGGAAACAGATTTAGTACTGACAAGCAGAGTCCTGTGTAGGTGTGGGAAGAAAGACACACCTCATATAGATAAAAAGCAGAAGTTTTTAAAGGTAAGGTTATGGGGTAGTAAGAGATCAGCTTAGGGGAGTGTCTTTTTACTTGTTTTGGGAAAAATATGTAGAACCTCAAAATAGTTTAATGTAACACAGTATTTTAACAATTCATCTGCAAAGGGATTTGCATAGCAATTGCATCTAAGAACTGCATGCTTTCCACCCTAAATAACTATGAGATGACCATCAGCTTTTATTTCAGGAAAGTTCTTGGAAATGCCCTCTTCAAGCTGTAGTGATTTGAAAAGTTTTTCCCTGAAGTTTCACCAGAAGAGAAATGATCCATCAGAACATAATGACTTTGGTGAAATTCAGCAGGAAAATGTGCATAAACAGACAGTTATAAATATATTTTTACTCTTTTTTGATAATAAGGTATCTTGGCTTTCTGCTATACTGAAATATTTTGTGTGTGTTGTCTTTTGTGTTCACCTTACTGAAACCAAGCAGAATTTTTACCATACATAAAAATATTTTCATTCTGAGTTGGACAAAAAGTGAATGCTCAAATTTTAGAGTTTCAAGAGAAACAAAAATTCAGTTGTGCTGGAAAGAAGGGACTGGACTTGAAAAGATGGATTTTGGAGCCATTCCATACTTGATGCTTGTGACCACTCTGCTTATCAGATATTTGTGGCTTGCCCTGTAAATTCTTTCCAAATAAACACTATTATCTAATTTGTATATGCCATTACCTTGTGTAAGAGAACAGCCTCATTCCCAGAGTTTCTTTGTGTGGCATGGCATATGTGGCAGGCAGAAGTAATCCCATGGGCTTGCTTTAGGATTGCAGGATGACTTTTTAGGTTTGGTTGGGAAAAAATGTGGCCTGTGGTCTTCACCACCAGTTTTTATGGGAATACAGGAAAATTTAATGGATTTTTTTTTTCTGACTGACATAATGGTAATGGTGAATTAAATAAGACACTGCCACCTTAAAGGGTTTTTTCCTACTACAGTAATTTCACAATTATAAGCCACACCTGATTATAAGCCGCACCTTTTTTTTTTTTTTTTTTTTGGGGGAGGATCCATGTGTAACAAAGTAACAAATTAATAACAGAATCGCTGCCAGCTGGGTTTGGTGTCAGGTGCTCAAGTTGCAAACAGTTTTCATAGACCAGTGAAGCCTTTAAAGGCAGCCCCAGGTGCCCTCCCAGCCGGCTCTCACTTCTGGGCTGGCATTTCACTGGGATTTGTCCATACATAAGCCACACCTGAATATAAGCCGCACTGCTGGGGTAGGCTGGATTCTTCAATGAAAAAGGTGTGGCTTATAATCGTGAAATTACTGTAATTATTCTTTAACTACAGGGAACAAGTTTAATTTTAAGTTTCTGGTCTTTTAGTTCATTCTGTAACGATGAAAAAAATATCAGCCTAAAAAGTGGACAACTGTACTACTGTTTTGTGTGTGAGTTTGCATTTCAGGATGATTCTGGACTTTGTGCTTTTAGGGACACCTTTAAAAGGCAAGAAAAGTCAATGTTCCTTTATTGTGCTCTCTGCTCCCCGACATTTGAGAGAGAACCATTTCCAGTCACCATGTTGTTCTTCAGTTCATCCATCTGCAGCCTGCTCCTTCTGCTTCACATTGCTGATGAATTATACTCTGCTTCCTCCATCTAATCCTTTTCATTTATTTATATTTTATGAAGGAAACATAAAAGACTCCTCATAAAAATCCAACTGTTTTTGATAAACCTTGTCATGTGCAAATAATGGAGCCTTGTCAAGCACAAGCCTTGCTGGAAATTTATGCCTTCTAATAATAATAACAAGAGAGAATCAGGGACAAATAAGAAATATATTGAATTGGATTCAAAGTATGTTTATGGGTTTTAATTGGTGGCAATAAAGTATTTTTTATCCAGAAATGTTTTTTACATGTTAGCTTAATTCAAATACCATGTTGTGCTTGAACTCTGCAGCGTTTGGGCCAGCAGAGCTATGAAAGGCATCTTGTACTAAAACTCACTGGAGCAGACAGGCTTCTCTTTCCAAGCTTTGGTGATAGAGAGAGGAAAGGATAGGCCTGACTTATTAATGCAAGAGGAAGCAAAGTTTGGGGCAAAGAAGCAAACTGCTGAGGAGCTGAGGATTCTCTGTGGGTTAGCAAGAAATTGTAGAGCACAGAGGTTAAAGAAAACTAATTAAAGACAGATTTTTTTTGTTAGAATATTAATTTTTTTTTTCAGCAGCAGACTTTGCTGGCCAGAGACAACTTGTCAGAAGCAGGAATGTTCACTGGTTTTGGCTGCCAAGGTTGTGGATGTCTGGAAGGACTTTTACCTGGTGATATGCAGGTAAACTGAACCTCTAAAAGCAGGTGTGATTGTCTCTTGTTATATCTTCAGCTGTCCCTTTGCTGTGTGACATTTCATTTCCTATTATAATTTTTGCATTGAGAATAAAACTGAACAGAATGTTAATTGTTTGCTGATGAGACCAATTAGCATTTTATAGCACTTTGCAAATGTCAGGAAATGAAGGGGATTTCTCAGGAAGAAGACTTTGTGTTCAACTGGCAGAGTCTAATCCAAACAAATGTGTCCCTTTAATGAAGAGGTTTCTTAGAAACACAGCAAGTTCCCTGAATACAATGCCTGTGCATCTTCACAGAACTGATATTTATGCCCCCATGAGTGTTACTCTTTACATAAAATACTTGTTTTACATCTTTTCAGGATGAGAATATCTGTAATTCCCTTTCAGTTTACATAGCCAATCTGTCATGTTGAACTGCTGCTAGAAATAATATTAGAAAACAAAGAAACAAAGACAAAAAATTGTTTTTTAATTTAGAAAACTAATCATCTCATGCAAGGCCTGTGTTCCAAGTTGTGTTTCACAAATATTGAAGGTTTTTATGAGAAGGGCATGAGGAGAGAATTTACTTTCAGGGGACATTAATGTTTTAGTTTAATTTAATTTTGATGTAGAACAAAGGCCCTTTCTGCCCATTCTCCCACCTCCTTATTCAAACCTTTCTTGGCAGGTGCAGCCTGTAGGTTTTGACTTTGCATGATAACACAACCACTGCTGAACTGGGCAGTTGCCAATCAGCCAAAGAAATAAATTAATGAGAAATCAGGCAGAATTGAGGGAACTGGTTCTTTCACACTTCATCAATTACGGTTCCTAGAAAACAGTGGGACTTTAAAAATATTTGACAAAAATATCCTGGTCCATGTGACATCAGCTGTAATGCATTTTAAGGGACCAGATGAACCAATTGGTTTTGCAGTGTTGTTACAAAATAGTGACCTTTATAAGAAAAATGCCCCAAAAGGTCACAGTTTAAGCTCCTTTACCAAGGAGAGTTTGGGCTTTGCAGGCATCAGCCTTTATAATGAGGCTAGTTACAACCTTCCACCAGCATGCAGCTTGTGCCAGATTTGGCATTTTTCTTTTTTTAAAGATTCAGCATAGATATCTGCATTATACTGTTGCCAAATCTTTGTCTGTGGCTTGTATATAACTTTTAAATTGCCTCCAGAATTGATGACACCCTCCCCATTACTTTTCCCACCATGAATCCCTGAGGTAGAGCACGGAGTGTTGAACAGAGCTTGGTGCATGTGGGTGTTTCACAGTAGTATCATTTTCATACTCATGCTCAGAACTCATTTAGGTTTCTCCTTGTCTGAATTACACCAATGTAACTGAGAATGGAATAGAGGGCTGGCAGAGTTTTCTGAGGAATTTTACTCCAGGTGCTTGCAGTGTGACCCTTAAAGTCAAAAAGGGAATTGCCAATTGGGTGTTTGACAAGCGCCGTTTATCACTCGTGCACGATGGTACATGAGACATCACTTGAGAAAAAAGAATTGTAAATATGAATGGCCTGTGGGACTTGGTCAATGTATACAAGCTGTAGATTTCTTGCTGCAGAAGGAAATTAATCAAAACCAATAATGTGGACACAATCTCCTGTATCTTGACAGATTATATATTCACATTCTTGAGAGGGATTGGTGGTTTTTCTGGTAGATTGGGCTGAAGCAAACAGGGCTGCTGGTTTTATTTCTGCTTTTACTGTTATAATAATTTTTGAAGGGTTACTATCTAGGATATTATTGCTAAGTCTAATGATGCTTGGATTCACCAGCCCTTTCCCAGTGTTCAATGAACAGAATATATGACATCCTGCGTGAATATTATGACTAAAACTAAAAAGTTTTGATTCAAAAACTTGTTGGTTTTCTTTTGCCCCTCACTAGTGATGAGAAAAAGAATACATATAAACATATTCTGCTGTCTATGGCAGAATATTTGTATGTGTATATATATATAATTTATTTATTTTATTTTTTAATGTAAATTCTTTATTGTATGATTCTGAAATCTAAATCTGATGGTAGTTTGTTCCCCCACACAAAGAGACACTTGACGCGTTGTGTCAAGCAGCAAGAAAGAGCAGCTGCATTTATTTTTAATGATTTCATGTGGAACATCCTAACAACTTAGTAGTATTATATGGTCTATATGTAGTAATGCTGCTTATGAGTCACAAGAGCTTGTAAAAGTGCAATAATTAAATTCCACGGGAAAAAGACAGTTAAGTGTGCTAATTCTGAATCTGTGGGAACCCCATATATTTTGCTGAAATGGCTATTTTGGAGCATTTTCCTCCTCCACCCCAGCCCCCACTGTCTCTCATGGCTCTTGCAATGCTTGGTTACCAAAATTGGCTTTTTCCACGTCCCCCAGCCTTCCCAGTGTGGGCAGCTCTGCCCTGGGCACTGGGGTTTGGAGCTCCCACGTCTGCTGGGCTGTTTGGGATGAACAACTGCAAGGCAAACAGGGGCTCTGCAAGCCAAAGGAGAGACCAGATGTTTTAAATAATCCCTTAAATGCTAAAGTTTATTCTTATGATGTGTACAGATTCAGGACATTAAATATGTTGATAATCTCATTCCAAAAAATCCCTTTGCTCATCTCTAGGGATTTGACCAGTGTGTCAGAGGCCAAGTTTGGAAGACATATATCTTGCCTTTTTATACAGCTGCAAATAAGACATGTTGCATTACAGTCTCCAAAATTAATTCTGAATAAGGTCTCTCAGTCTGAGCCCTACTTTTCTTTTCTGCCTGCAATATGTGGTTGTAATAACTCATGGGGTTTATTCAGTCAGCATTTTAAATACTGTGTCTGTCCCCTTCCATCATTCATAACATGAGATGATGAAAAGCACTGCAACTAATTTTATGCAACACAATGAAATTAAAAGCTTTTGGTATTACTGTACTGCAGGTATAAATCTAACTAAATGTGGTGTTGGAGAGAGATGGACTATATAGGTAAGTGTTGGAATAATTTAAGGTTATTTGGCATTTTCTATGGATGTCTCTTCTCGTTTCTTCACAAATACCATAAGTAATTGTGTGGTTAATAAAGTCTTAAAGTGTCTGAGCTTGCAGTTTTCCACTGCCTTTATTCATTTGCTAAGAAAAAGTAAAGCTAATGGAAAACAATCCATTTCAGTGAAACTGTTGATTTGCTTACCCATCATAGCAAACTATTAATTTGTGTAATATTTTAGTGTCACATTAATTGATGTTAGGTACAGTATTTCAACTTATGCACTTATAAATTTCAGAGAGCTGAACAAATTATTAGATTTATATTCTTATATTTAACTTTTATCCATCAAATTCCACATGTCTTTTGTAATCTGGACGTTATCAAAATGTCACTTGAGGTCTGAAGGTCTGCTTTGTGCTTATATGGAAACATTTACATGGGTTAGGACACATAAAGCAGCTTTTCCCACCTCCCTTATGCATTTTCACTTATGTGCTCCAATATTTACTTCTCCCAAATACATACCTTTGCCCTTAACAGCCTTGTTACTGCTCTTGTTCAGCATAAGAGAAATTATGTTCTCTCTGGCATTTCTTATTGCACTTCAAATGAATCTCCATTCATTTTTACAGAATTGGACTTACTCCCCTGACTCTGTTTTTGCATGCATCTTTTGGTCAGCTCATGCTAGATGAGGTTTTTCTGCCACCAAGCAGCATGTGGAAGGCTTGAAGAAGTCTTTTTCATGAACAGGCTAAGGGCTTTTACATGCCTAGTGTTTTGCAACAGAGGACAATTTCAAATTTCTTTTCTTTTCTCATTACATTGCCACTTTCATCTTGGAATTGCAGTTTCTTAAAATTGTGTGCTCCTGATCTACTCAAGTTGCCTGAACTTCATTGCTCTCACTTTGTATTTACAACTATTTTCCCTCCCCTTAACCAGCATTTAGTGTTATCATCAGCTAAGCTGGCATCGTGTTTCTTCAAGGTTGTTTAGCATGAAAAGAAAATCTTTTCCTCAATTAGCTGTGTGATTTTCCCTTCACAGCCTGCCTCCCTTCTTCCCCCGCCTTGCCTGATCTTATTAACAGCAATCCTGAGATATGGAGCATCTCCCAGCACCTGCTTGGGTGTGTTTTCTCCTTTCTGGAGGCACTGAGGTGCTCAGAGGGCTCCTGTGGAGGAGTGATGTGTGTGCTGTGCACACAGCAGCAGCCCAGGAACCCTCTGCACAGCCCCAAATCCCATCCTGTGCCAGCCAGAAAAGACTGGCTCCTCCACCCATTTCCATACAAGCTCCCTAAACTCAGCTGAGAATAAGGCTCCCTTTCTTTATGTGTCCAAGATGATCTTTTATCCTTGCTTTGAATGTTAAAACATTTGGATAGTTCTGGCTGAGCCTGGGCTCCAGTGTAGGCTGCAGTCTTTCCTCTACACTTGTGCACATGCAGGATTTTGTTTTGCTGCTGCCAGCATTGCAGGGGCTGGCTCTGAAGCCCTGTGTGCAGGAGCAGACTTTTTAAGCTCTTGTTTATCTTCCAGCATCTTCCCTTTCCCCCTCTATTGCTCCATCTCACTCAATTTCACCCAACATTTCCCCCTTTCTTGTTGCTGGCGAGTAATTCATGTAGTTATGCATCTTTGCAATGATGAAACTTTCTGAGCAATCTCTTCTCTGCAACAGAAAACTTTAAAAACTTTCCTGATATTAAATGCTAAGTCAAGTGCACAGAAATCTCTCTTGAGCTGTGCCAACAAAAAAAGAGCATATTTTTAGGCAGAGAGTGCAGAGAATTTTCTTTTTAGTTTACTGGTTATTTCAGAACACTGTATGCAAAACATAAGAAATCTCATTTTAGTGACATAATACATTTTAATTACAATTATAATTTTGGGTTAGTGTTCTGCAAAGTGCCGTATTTCAGGATGCAGAACCATAGACTGAGTACTACAGGAAAAGCACAGTAAAGCAGTTGACAGAAAGTTTTAGGACATTCTTCACAATTATTTTCTGTTTCTGATTTTATGTGTATGATGTATATTTATTTCAGATATTATTCAGTTAGGAAAGAAAACTTGTGAAGTGTTCCTAGCAGTTATTCTTCTTCTAAGTATTTTGCAAGGTTGGTAGTCCAGCCAGCTTCTGGAAAGACTCTAGACAGCATCACATTTCTTAGTCAGCTCTGGTACTCTGGTATCTCATCACCATCAGATCAAGGAGTTTATAGGAAAACATCAGGACAACTGAAGTGCATTCATTTTCTCCATTATTGAACTCTCTTAAGCTATTAAGTTTTCTTTCTATGCCTTATTCTACTTATTTTCTGAAAAGGAGCACCATAGTTTTCACGCTAGAACTGGTATCTCAGTTCTAAACTGACTTGTGCAAGGTGAATTTTGATGAATCTCAAAAGAGATACCAGCAATTAGTTTTGGGGGAAATTGGGGGAAATTTTGGGGGTATTTTCTGAAAATCAGAGTCTAAAACAAACAGTATGTCAGATCAGGCAGTTGAGGATTATGTAAAACATTGTTCAAGCTAATGTAATTTCACTGTTAGCTGTGTTTCTTGTGATTAAGTTTTTCATATCACAAGCCACTGTAAGTCTGCCAGCAGTATATGTTGTCCAGAGAGAATGAACAAATTTATTCCTAAAGCATTGTTAGGATGGGACAGAGCTACCTGGCAGTGAATTATTTCCTTGTGCTTTTGCAGGAAAGAGACAGGATTCATAACTAAGGAGAAAGACAATAGGAGTGTGTCATACTGATTTGGGACCTGGAGCAGTAGGTGAATCCAGAGCAGTGCTCTGCCTGTTTGCTCCTTTATGGGAAAGCTGAACTCTGAGTACATAAAGTGACTTGTGTTAAAACTGGGATATAATAGGTTATCTTTTACCTTCACAATCATGGGTTTACCTCTGAGTGCCAGTGATGTTATTTTAGGGCTCTGGCCCAGCCAAAAGCAAGAATGACTTTATCAGCACATCAGCACTGCAGGAACTGCCTGACTGCCAATGTTTCTGATGCTGAGTCTGATGTTGAATAACAACATTGTTCAGTAGGAGCTGTTTCCTTGAGGCTTAGTTACAGAAGTGTTTGGAACATGGTGGTTTCACTATTAGCATTTTTGGAGTGAATACTCTTCATTGTATCTCATGCAATTTATCACTGGAGTTGACTTTTCCTTCTGCAATTCACTGTAGTGTGAGCCAGAAGGAGAATTAAGCATGTAAAGTTTAAAACAAATATATGTAAATATACTTACCTGCATAAATCCTGCCATCCCATTCATCACCGATATGTTCTGAATACACCAGGCCAAAGTATGAGCCCTTTTATCTTTAAATATATTTCAGGAGTTAACATTTTTATTTTATTTAGCATGCTCCTCTATTTCCATCTGGATAATAGGCTGCCTGAGCTGTGTCTTCTCTCCATTGAGAAACTTCAGGGCAGAAAGTTCCTTGTCCAAGGTTTAACCAACAGAAGATTCATAACTTACCTTAATAATTGTGCCAGTGCATCCAAGAAGGCATAACTACCAAAAAGTCTGTCTTTTTACGCATCAAGACAAAACAATAATTTAAAAGTTAATATTTGATGATATGGAGCCATGAATTCAAACTTTTGTAGTCAAATGTTCAAGGACTTAGACTTGTCATAAAGACAAGGTAGTGGGATATTTGGTGCTTACAAATCCTTTTCTAGGTCCCAAATCCCTCAGGATCCCATCACTCCAAATGGAGTCAGTTACCTGTACATCAGTGCCCTGTTTTCTCAGGTTTGCCTCAAATTCTAGAAAAGATCCAAGCTCCTGCTATGCCCTTTGGTTTCTGCTAGGCTGAGTGTAGACCCCTGGGACTGGAAAGGATCACTGTGTGCTCTGCAAGGTAAGAACCTCACCAGCACATTGCATATTTTTTAGCTCGTGAATTAGATTTTGATGGAAATTTGTAGTATGAAATTTATATTTCAAAAATTATGTAGGATTTTTCCAGTAGGCAAATAATGAGGACATGTGGGAACTTTGTGGTTTTACATGGATAACGAAATAGTAAAACAGCCCCAAGCCCTAAACTTGTGGGTCAATGGAATCCATGCATAAAGACTGGGATCACAGGTTGATATTTCAATTTATATCATGGATTGCTTTAACATTCATGTTATATTGAAGTGGTTTTGGGTGGTCCTGGGCTGTTTCATGTGAAGATGATGAGAATAAAGTGTAACTAAAGCAAACCACTGGTACTGCTCCTAACATGTCAGGCTAGTCAGTGAGGCTGTTGTTGAACTTTAAAATAGCAAGGAATTACCCAGAATCCTTGGTCAGTTGACAGAGAGCAGCTTCAAGCTTAAGCTCATATTTTTTTCTAATGTTCCTGGAGTGTCTTGGTCTTAGAGCAGGATCAGCATTCCTTGCTTATAGTCCAGTTCATATTAGTTTCAGCAGTGTTGTTTTTTTTTTTTTTTTCCTGATCAGATCTTAAAGCAAACGGACTAATTCAACATGATAAGGCTCCTTTCACTCCTAGGTGAATGCTGTCTGTGGGACCAGGAAGGATACCTTTTTTAACAAAAGGATATCATAGAAATGTGAGAGGTACACTCAAAAACTAAGCTAGCACTCTTTTCCATAATAAAACTGGCTTTGCTTCAGAAGCAATGGCTATTTTTGAATGACTAAATATTACAATTTGATAAAAAAAGTTTTATTTGATAGTCAATGGAAATGAATAATTCTTATTTTAATATGGTCTATAAAACATTGTACAAAGAAAAATTCAGCAGCTTGCCAGTGTGCTGTGCCTACACAATGCCCATGATTTTGTTTATACATTTTTCTGTAATATTCATTCAGCTGAGGAAAATCCTCCGTCTTTATGTCTTATGCAGAGAAAGTGGTGTCTGCTAACTCCTATTGGACAGATTTCTGGTTTAGCTTAAAAGTTCTTTCTAAAAGAACAAGCAGTTCTTTGGCAAATGGGAACTCAAGCAAAAGAGTGCTTGAAGGTAGAAGGAGGACTTTGGGTCTTCCCAAGGATTAGCTGGGGATCAAAACCACATAAAGCACCATAAACCCCATTCCATTATTCTTATTGTAGATTATGATGCTCTCTCACTGGAAGGTGCATGAAGCCCTTGTGATTGACCTTCATATTAACGGGAATGGGCATTCATTTCCTTCAGTTGAATTCAGCAAAATGGCATCAAAGACAACACTGAGCAAGATGAACCAAATGCCATCAACAAGTACTTGGGGAATTCAAACAACATTTTACAACAAGGGATAATTAATTATGAATTTATTAGAGACTGCACATGTAGCTGAATATGCATTAATATGGCACACAATGATTCTGAGAACATTCACTGAAATTCCCCTTTAAAATGCTTGAATTTTGTACCAAGAGACCTGTAAGAACCTTGAGACTGCTTCTCTAAATATGCAGTATTCTCAGGCAAACATTATTCTAACTTCCCAAAAAGAAACATTTCACATCTCTTACTGCTTCCTGAATAAAGAATTTGTTCTTGTTTTTGAAAGCATTTGTGAAGAGTTTTGTAGGCATACAGGTAATGTACATCGTACACAAGGACTATCTTTATCTCAGACCTTGAAAAATGATGTATGCTAATTCTGGAGCAATTTATTTCATCCCAGGTTTGGTACATCTTTAAAGTTTAATTTTCCTCTTTCAAGTCAGCTTTAGAGAAACATGTAAGTGCAGTTGTTTTGATACTTCACTAAGCATCAGATTGAAAGAAGAAGGAGCACAGATCTAAGAGCATTAAACTAATGTTTGACACTTCCAACAGATCTAAAATCTAAAGAATGTACAGCAAAAGACCACTATGATGCTAAAGTAGGAACATAAAAATATACAAGTCTGTCTGAGTGGTGTTGATAACTGAGCTTGAGGAATGTGCATTATGTCCTGAGCTCTGACAGCTTTAACTAGACAGGAAAACACAAGCACCTTTTCTCTGATAACACTTGGTGCATTGATAGTTTTTACCAGCCTTATCTGAAGAATAATAAATGCTTCAGTACCTCAGTTTGTCCTTACTGCATTTCTTGGTTGATTTTTTATTTCCTTTGCCTTTTTAGTGTCAGATTCCTCAGATAATCAGGAAAAATAAAAATCCAACCTTTCGACCTGCACTCAGGGATGGCTGAGAAAACTGGCAGGGAGGCACCTCCTAAGTGCTCTGTGGATTAAGAGTGGCCAGACATTTCATAAGGCCCTGTGAAGTGGGGACTGTGTGAACAGTGATGTCAGAGGGATGCAGAGCAGTTACCCCTGTGCCAAAGATGCCAAAGAAGCTGATGTGTGCCAGTGCCAGGGCTGTCAGCCTGCTCAGGTGAACTCTCCCTTCCTGCACACAGCCCAGGTGCTCCCCAGCAGAACGCACCACGCTGTGCACTGGCAAGCAGCAGGAGAGTTTGTAGGAAACAAACTTTCTGGAAAACCTGAAATAACCTCAGAAAGCATAATGAGCTAAATAAATGTGAGTGGTTTTCCTACATACAGCACCTTCAAGTTGGCTGGACTGTTCAATTATTGATCAGGAAGAAAATACCACATAAAATGTCAGAACAAAAGCCTTTTGCTTTCTCTAGTCTTAACGTGTCAAGGTTCTCAGGTCAAATTCCAGAGGACACCATGACAATCATATTGTCTTCAAGAAAACCAAACACTTACTAATAATTTCACTACCTTGACTGCATAGAAAATAGTTAGAAACTGGATATTCTCTGCCGTATGTACTTCTAGTTTGTTTTTTTTTTTAATTAATCTTCTTCAGAAAATAAACAAAAATAATTCCATGTAGTTTTAAAAATGTTACTTCTTATTTAACACCATCCTTTGAATCAATTGCATAAAAGGCCATGACAAATAAGCATAAAACAAATACAGATATTAAAACACATCATGAGCTCTTCCTATGTTAGCCTAATTCAGTTTCTTTGTTTACAAAATAAACATGAATATAAATACTTAATACAATAGCTGCAGTAAGGAAAAGGACAAACTGTTATTATCATGAGAATGCTGAGCACTGTGGAAACTATCTTTTAAATTACAACTTTCTCTTAGCTTGAGCTAGAGCCTTTTTTCATAAAGGAAAAAGTCATAGTACATTAATGGCAAATATCCATCAGGAAATAAGTCTAAAAGCAACTCAGGAAGTATATTGCTCTGAGAAAGATGGCTTTGCATTTGTGCCATGTTTGTAATAAGCTCAATTCCAATATCTTGAAAATAACAGTAAATATTTAACACAAGGAATATTTCATAAGCTTGCAATAAATGTTTAATACAATGTAACTTTGCAGTACTTCAAAAACTTATTGCTACAAATATTTATCTAGAAATTTAATTAAATACATGTATAATCCATGAAATAAACTAGCCCAGCTTTGATTCAGCAAGCTCTGCCCAAGTGAAGGGGGATGCCCCCATGCCAGAGCTCAGACTGTGCTGACTGCAGATTCATCACTGGCAGGACTACCCCACTACTCTGAATATTCCTACATAAATTCACTGACTAACAAAATCAGTGTCTGACTTGACCCAGTGTTGTACAGACTTAGGACTGTAACATTTGCCTTGTATTCCTCAGGATTAGATGATCCCTTCTCCTCACGCAGCCAGCCAAAATGGAATCATAATTGCATTAGCCTCCGGAGATGTCCTCCTTCTGGATTGGATCCAAGATCCTGAATATCCAGCCTTCCTCTCCAAGGCTTCACTGCTCGTGAAAGAAAATGCACATCCTTTCATGTGCTGGCACAAAGATAAGTTTCATTTATTTTCTGTAGCGAGATTTTTAATTCTTTAATATTGTCAATACCTATTCTTTAATACAGGGTACATTGAATCTGGGGAAGGGCAACTACAAACGCTAGTAGGCTGATATGGGGAGGAGTTTCTGGCTGAAGAATCACTCTGTGGCTTTGTAGTCTCAAACAATTCCTGACTGTTCTGTGCACCTCAGTACATCCTTGCACCCAAAAGTCACCTGAGCTCACCTGTGTTTCCCAGACTGTGCAAGTTCCTAGAAGTCATCAATCCTCTGATGACTTATATTTACTGATTTTGTCTGAAATGCCATTGCCTTTAAAACCACAGGCAAGGGATTATTTGTGCACAATTAGAGCTCTTGTGGCCTACAACACTGATAAAAACTTCTGGAATCCTTTCTAGCAGCGCAGTGTTGAATGACATGCTGGCAGGGCACCACTGCAGCTTTCATCTCTTGACCAGTTAAACCACTGAGCATCAGGACAATAAGAAAACAATTCTGATAATCCTTGATTTAATGCTCTAATGGAAGTGTGCTTCTGCAACAACATGTTAACAAAGCAATGAACATTTCCTTCTTTTTGTAAGTCATAGTGCAGTAGTGTGTGATCTCTTTGACCTGTTTTGGAATGATTTCCAGTGTAATAAAAATTGGCTGTCTGGGAAAGGGGAAGTGAGGAAAAATGATGCAGGGAAGAAATTATCTGCAGCTTGAGTCTATTTGCCACTTTCTCTTTTGGAATCCATAACTTCATTTCCTGATTCTGTTTTTGTGGAACTGGTTATAAAAACAAGTAAGAAAGCAAAATATTGGTGTTTTATATGTTCATAAATAAGAACTAAACCCATTTTCTCTAAGTTCTCTTTCTCTTAAATTAGTTTTAGCAAAACTTTATTAGTCCTTTTGCTCTTTTTAATGCTGAAAAGAAACTATGATTGAAACAGCTAAAAATATAGAGCTTCATTGGACATGTTGTGTTGCTGTGACTGTCTAATTTTTTTCTACTTATGTGCTGCTAGTTAGAGTAGAAATAGGCCCTGAGCTGAAATAGAATTGACTGATTTCACTAGGATTTAGATAAACCTTCAGAACTGAACAGATAGAAAGTAAGCACATCATGAGAAAAGAGTGGAGGTATTTCAAGGAGCAGCATCTGCATGTTTTATGGTTATTTTTTAGTAGTGGTGGTCATTTCTTCCCTCTGGTGATGTGGCACCAGAGCCAAGTGTGGAGCTCTGCATTTTACCTACTATCCATGTGGTCTGGAAATATGCTTAAGCACAAAATCAAGGAATAGTTTTCAGTTTTTTAGGCTTTACCTGACAAAATTACATTATTTTCCTACTGAAATGAATTGAATTTATGGAGCTGATTTTGGCAGGACACCCTCACATGTTAGGGACCTGCATGGTCCCTGGACAGAACACTCCCTGACCCAGCAATTCCTTGTGTGGCTCCTGCTTGCTATCCTTTATAATCCACCCTGAAAGATACCTGCCCCTCAAAATTCCTTCAAACTGATGACTATTTTAAGCAGAAATACTTTCATCCTGAAAAAGACCATCCTCTATAATTGCTTTTCAATCTTTGCCCTTTTTCAGAAGCCCTTCTGAACGATCATCAGCACTTCTGAAGCCATATTTTGATGGTGCTGAACGGGGAGCCCTTAAAAAAAAAACACCTCTGTGTTGCTATGTGATATGCTTAGAAAAAAGTCAAGTATTAAGTCAGACAGAGGGACACTGTATGCATAGAAAAGACTTGGATCACAGCTTGATAAACCTGAATGCATAATGCATCTTGGGCTGAAGAACTTTAAAGGGGACACCACTGCTGTAGTTTGGGTGGTTAGTTATTCCATGCCAGGCTCTGTGTTCTTTGTGTGGAATACTTTGATGGAAACATTCCTTTCTTTTGAACTGTGCATTGTTTATCACAACAGCATGGGATGTTGTGAAAGTTAAAAATGACACTGTCAGATTAATCATTTTACAAAGGTTTCTTTTACTTATTGCACAAAAGGATAACCTTTGAAAATGTAAAGATGAAGGCAGGTAAACGGCTTTTTAGAAGACAAAGTTGGTTTCGATTTTTTTCAGCTGACTCAGTGATCTGTTGTTTATGTCTTATAGTTTATTATTTGTGCTCCTCAGCAGACTCTGTGTCCTGCAGCCTGGCTCAGTTATTGCAGTGGGATGTTACAAGAGATTTACCTGCATATCCACTTTCCTGGTCCTCCTTTCTGAGTGAGTCTATGTGTTCTCTGTTTCTTGTGACTTAGACTGGCATTTTCCAAACTAAGTGCATGGTGAAAAGGCATGGAAGCAAATCATAATTATACCTGAAGTATCAAACCAATGATAATTGCAGTTTGAAGGGAACATTAGGAGAGACACATTTGTGAGGAAAATAATTTCTCTAAACAATAATATAGTGTCCTATGCCCATTCTACCTATGAGGAGCAGGGAAGGTGGCTTTACTTCCTTGTGCTTCTGTTTAGGTGGGTGGCAATGTCACTCCTAACAAACAGGGAAAATATGTTTACAAAACAGGAATATTTTCATCCAGATTAGTTTCTGTAGAAGCTGCCTTTATCTGAGCAATGTTCAGAAATTTGGGGAAAGAGCCCTGTGTGCTACATCCATGGTGCAAGCTTGAGGAAAATCTGCGTGCATGGAGCATTGCAAAGAGGGGATAAATGTGGACAATTTGTTGAGCCTCACCTCAAAGTTAAAATCCATTTTCCAAATGCCATCAAAGCCTGCCTACAAAGAGCAAAGGTGCACTGGTTAGAGGCAGTCAGTGTTTAACTGATCCTGTGTCTGCTCTTTCCAGAGCCACCTGAACCTGTGAAATGCTGAGCCTGTGATTCACACAGAATTCAACCTTGCATCATTTCCCCCCCTCCTGTCCTGAGCTCTGGCTCACTCATTTGAGAGCACTGGCGAAGAGTCCTGGAACTTTGCACCCCAAACACCAGGACTGTGAGGGATCCATGGGATGCTCTGCAGCTGGGGCTGTGCCACATTTGCTGGCAGAACCCCAGCGAGGCAGAGCAGACCCCACCAGCTGCTGGGACTGAGTGGGACCTCACACCCGAAAGATGTGCCTGAGCATGGGACAGGTCCTGGTGCTGACCCAGGAGGGGCTCCCAGCACCTGCAGGAGAGGTGGCAGCTGCAGATGAGCACACAGACACGGCTCATGTCAACAGGAACTGCTCATGGCCAAGCACTTGTGAAAATGCTGCTAGTGAGCTGGCTGAATAGGTGCCAGAGCCCCTGGAAAATCAGGGCTCCATTGTGAGGAGTGAGCTCTTGTGCAGAACTGGAGCAGATGGGCTGGTCCCTCTCAGCAGCACAGAGCTCCAAGGGCAGCAAGAGGGGCAGGCAGGAGCTGCCAGGTGCAGCAGCTGTCCCTACAGCCACATTTGCCACATCAGGATCAAGCACTGAACTCGAATTATATTTGCTGTGTTGATTATCATGGTCAGTGTTGTATTTTTGTTGGAGAGTTGTGTATTTCTGTTGTTTGAAATTGTGCCAGCTGCTGGCTGAAGAGATGAACTAAAAACTCAGAATTAACTACAGCCACCTGGGAATATTAGAAATCCCCAAAGGGGGAGCTCAGCTGTAATCTTGACTCTCTTGTTCACTAAGAAACAATCTACCTGATCTCAAAATTCCTTAGGTTAAAGGAGAGATATTCTTCCCCTCCTTTTTTTTTTTTGAGACAATTTATTGATTGCCTCAGCAATCTTTACCTTTTCTACCCCCATATGAATCCTTAGAGAAAACCTGTAGTATTTAAAATTCTATAAAAGCAAACTTGGGCACCTTTTAGGAAAAACCTCTAAAAATAGTTAAGCTTATGACACGGTAAAAATTACTGTTATTGTCACTCAAGTAACCTTGACTCTGAACCTAACTGGGAAATGGAAACAAAATTTGGGTCAGCTTCAGCTCCAGCTTCAGCTCCCTCAAATCACTCCAGCAGGTAGGGAAAACATAGAAGAGAGATCAATCTCTTATCCCAAAGGTTTGCCAATATAGATGCAGGTGAACTATTGGAATTAAGCCTTTGCATCCTGTGGGTATAGTTTTGTGGAAAGCTGGGGAACAAGTTTCAATAGTAAAGGCAACAAGTACTATTTATGATTGCTGTAGAAATACAAGATTGCCTTGCCACATGACTTAGCAGGGACTGGAAAGGGCTGGCTAAGAGCAGTGAGGCTGTAGTGGTTTAGCAGCTCTGCCCTGCTTCCAGCTCTGGCACTCAGGGAAACAGCCACTGAACCTTGGCACTGCTGAGCCAACATGCTCTGAGGTTTTGGTTAAAGCCCCTCTATCCCAAATGATTACACAGAATGTTTTGCAATAATTTAATGTACAAAAATCTGAGTTCAGGAAGGACACGAAGAGGAACTTGGAAGAGAAGATTGGCACAAACTAAGCTGAAGTTATTTTTTAGAATAGCTGTGCTCTGATCTTTTCAGTATTCAACTAGGCAAAAGGAAAGATTATTTGGAGATTAGAGAATGAGAAATTTCAAGGAATCTTAGGGTTTTATTATATGAATGAATATGTTAAAGTCCCACAAAATCATGCTGATGTCCTGATGCCACTCAAACGTTGTCATTGCTGCAGTGAACACACTCCATGGCAGGAGAGGGTTTCAGAGGGAAAGGCTTTGAGGAGAAGGTCCCAGTGCCAGGGTAACTTGGAAAAAAGACAAATTCCATGTCAGAGTTATGGAGTTATACCACTGCAGGTGCTGTGTTGGCATGTTCATTTATGGGGTGTACTAAGGCAATGGGCCCCTCTATTTTAGACAGGGGCACCTCCATAAGAGAAGATTCTGGTCTCTGGAGCTTGCAGAAGATTATGGGAAGGGATCAGAAAAGAAATGGTTTATTTTGCCAATCTGAATGTGCTGGTTTTGATCAGTGAGCTGCACTAACAGCAGGGAGTGTGCTCTAGCAAGTGGTAATCTATGTATCTGAAGTAGGGGTGGGTATATTATATCTGATTAAAAGCACTGAAAAGCCAAAAATAATAATTTTGCCAAAAAATACCTTCTTACCTTTCTAGTTGGTTTTCCTATAAAGCAGGCATTAAAACTAGACCATATCTGTCATTTTTTCAGGTAATATTTTGCTTAGCTTTCACACATTAGTCTCTTCTAATATAAAAATATGCTTTCCTAAATCTTGATGTAAATAATGTGCTTCTGCTATCATAAGATTACCTCCTCAAACCCCAAAAGCAATATCAGAGTGGGATTTTATAGCTGATAGGTGAGATTTCCTTGTACCAAAACTGAAATAACTACAGCTTTGCTCACTTTTTGCAAGACAGGACCCTTAGTGTGCTAAGCTGTGTTTGAGAGGCACACACATTCCATTGCCTGGAAAGTTCCAGCCTTACCTTGTGGTACCCTTCAGCAGCAGGTAATCACTAGAGCAGGACCTGCTCTGTGTGAGCAGAACAGAGGCATTGCTCCTGATTGCAGCTCTAATGACTCCAAGGGTGCAATCTCATCATTAGGGATGTCTTTAAATGTTGTTTACTTTACCTGACTTCCTCACAGAACTCAACAAAGTGCAGTCACTGTGGCCAAGTTTTTGCATCTGCTGATGGCATGCTTTAAAATTCTACCCAACCTGTCCTCATCTCATGTCCTTGTGACTTGAGCATAATTCAACTTTGGAAAAATTTGGATTCCCTTCTGAACTGACATCTGATGGTTATCACCCAGGCATAACCTTCATTTTCAGCAAGTGACCTGGGCTGAACAAACACAGAGTGCTTACATATTTTACAAACCCACAGTTTATACAGAGATTATTTTATGTTTAGATATCACTCTTGAGCAACTGGGACAAAGCCAGCTGCAGATCTGTATAAACAACAGATTTTGCACATTAGATGGTTCTAAAGGATCTGTTATAGTATGAAGTAAAGTGAAAATCTAGCAGTGGAAATCTAGCTCCACCCAACAGAATATTTTTTTTCTTTTGTTTTTTTTTTTGGCCAAGAAAAGCAATAGAGTGGCATTTAGACCAAGAAAATATTGAAAGCAAATCAGATATGTGAAGTGTTCTGAATGAGGGGTTGCTAGTGCTTTAAATGATTGCCAGATGTCAAATAGTATAAAGTCCCTCCTTCCACAAAATAGTTGGCTAATAATTCACTTTAGAAGACTGAGAGACCAGAACTCTGTCAGAGAAGTATTTGAGCTGTAACATTTGATATGGGATAGGGGAGAAGATGCAAATATGGATGTAATAGAGTTTACCCTATAATCAAAGGAGGAAGAAGAAAAATCTTTGCATTTTTGGATACTGGACCTCCATAAAACAAGAATTAAAAACAAATGCCAAGAGCAAATTTCCTTTCTTCTACCAAAGAAGAAGCAGTAACTTATGACATTGGTTAAAGATTGATGGTCAGTTTGAGAGCATACATTTCCCTGTAATAAATTCTCATATTGCAGGAGGAACCATGGCTGATTAAAACGTGATACACTTCTACATACACATGCAGATACCTATATCTGTATGAGTGACAGTAAGTGGAAATTCCATCTGTTTGGGAGGTTTTAATTTCTATATTTTAATGAGATTTTTTTCATGTACATAAATTAAACTCAGTTTAGTGCATGTCTCCTATGCAATCAAAACCTACCACGTTTATGAATTGAGATTTCTCGAAATCATGTCCTTAAACTTGATGCATTAGCACAGGTTCAGCTAAAGAACATCATGCTGCACAATTTGGCAGTGTAGGTGGAAGGAATCCATGCAGCAGTGGAAAGGAGGGCTTTCTGACTCTATACCTTGTTTACATTTCAAAAGCCTTTTGAGAGGTACAATCACAAGAGAGTGGAAAAAAGAGAAGTGAGGAAGTTAAAGTACAGTAATTCATCAAAAGACCATGTGAGGCAAAAAATATGAGTAGTGAGGATAAAAGGTGAACTTTTGTAATGGAAATCACGAAGTTTTGTGCTAGGACTAGAGCTGATCTGGAAAAAGAAGATATGCAGAAAAATGACAAAATCTGTTACTTTTGTGAATGACAAGGAGAAAGTTTTTGAGAGAGTTGGAGAAGGCTGGTGTAATAATGTCAAATCCTATTTTTTCTTCTGCTAGAGTGAGTTTACATGCAAAAGATGTTAATGTGTTAAATCTGAATGGTTCTACAATAAGTTTAAGGATAGCTATGGTTAGTGCTGGAGGAAAGAATAAGAGGGTTTATTACATGTCTTAGGACTGCTTCTAAAATTAAAGACCATTATCAGCCTGCATCAGGCTTTGATTAAAGTATTCTGTATGCATTCTTTAGCGTTGTATGCTTGTATCAGGAATTGTAGCTAATTCTGAAAATGCATAGGATATATGAGGATAGGTTATGTGTTAACTGGCAAGTGTTTATATGTATTTTATGCCTACTTTTGAACAAGAGAGAAGATTGAGATAGATATTTTTTTTCAATGATAGGTACCACTTTTCTTAATCCTGATGGTTTGATTGCTTGCAGAGCTTGAAGAGAAAACCAGATTTGTTTTTTTGTTGCTCACTGTAAGGCCTTGGTGACCCATCAATCACTTTTGCTGAATTGTGTCCTGCAATAGTTCTTGGATGCTACTTCTGGACTCGTCAGAAACACATCTAGTTCTGTGATGAGTTCTCCTTAAATTCCCCAAAATTATTTAATGAACAAACCTTTCAGTTAAGCATCAAAAGCAGGGGATAACATTAAACCTATCCCCACTGAAAACCTCACTCATTTGTAAGTCAGGAGGATTTGCTGAGAAACTTAAAAATAATAAGCTGAGGAATGCTTAAAAATAATGGCTAAAATATTGCCCAACACACTGGCTCTAAGATGCTGCTCAGATTAATTTGCTGTTAAAGCAGGATGCTTTATGCTCTCTACAAGCAGCAATTTGTGGGAAACTTACAGGACTGTGATTCTTGTGTGAGAAAGTGGGAGTAAAGAGGAATTGAAACCCCTTCAGCCCTGCACAAAAGGCTGGGGAAAATATGGTGCTTTAAGATTACATTGTTTGTACACTGTCAGACAGACAAACGTGTTACAAACACTGAAAACCTTCTGGTTTTTACTGTTATTTTGTTCCAAGAAGTCTGTAAATTAAACTGAACATAAAATAACTGGGAATGGCCGTGATGCATGTAGGAGGAGTCCATCCCTGTTGTGGTATGCTGGGAGAGAAGTTATTTTGGCTGAAAAGAGCTGCAACCTGGAGGAAAGAGATACGTGTAAAACCAAGATTACTGTGATTTTTATAGGCAACAATCGTATTACTCTGACCTGGTGAGGCAAGTGAGGCTTGAGACTGAGGAGGATAACTGTATGGTGCCACAAATTATACTCTTGCTTGTACCTTTTTTCAGCATCTGGTTTCCATTCCTCCTTCCCCTGCACTTCTGTTGTATAATTTTGGGGACTTTTATTCATCCTCTCAGCACTGCACTCAGAAGGCACAGTAATGCACTCTACCAGCACAGTGATTAAACTGAAAAAAAGTACTATTTTAAGTTTGGTTACTCCCAGCATTTTAATGCTTCCTGTAATATTTTTTCTTTCATTTCATGGTTTTGGAGTGCGTAGAGGGCAATTCAAGGTGTGTACAGCCAAAGGCAGGAGAAGCCTGAGGAGCAACCAGGCTGCTCTGTCAGGAGAAAACTGGGCAGGAGCTTTGCTCAGGTGAGCCTGGCTCTATCCTGTGTGTGCAGAGGATGCAAGGTCCAACAGCCCTGCGGAGCATCTGCAGCAGTGAGCGGTGGTTTGCGTTTTGTGTGTGCGCGGGTGACAAAGAGGGGGAAGCAGCCGATTCCTTTGACTTATCTTCTTATTTTGGTACAACTCACCACTGGTTATAGTGATGCTTTTTGCTTGGGCTAACCTGTAAGGTGTCCATAAGACATGACTCAGTTTGGAATAGCATTGTAGCAGTGTGGGTCAAACACCCAAAGATTAGGCAGGAAATGTTTCAGCAGCTGCATTAAATCTGCAGTGTTAGTCACAACGGTGTCTATTCGTGTTTTAGCCCATGGTGTGGTAGTGCTGACAGCTGTGGGGTGCTCCTACCTTCCAGAATCCTTCTACTTTTTATTTATTTTTCTCCAGATTCAAACCTCTTTTCAATTGCTAAGCAGCAGTCTTATTTCCTGTGGCACACAATCTTCTAGCAAATTATTTTTTCATTAATCCAGATTCTATTTTGTTCTCTTTCTCATAGAAAACCATTCAACAATAGCATGTCAGCACTGAGTTACCTTCAGGAAGGTCAGTGGGAAAAAAGTAAATAAGCTATGTGATTTGAAAAGATGTCTCTGAAATACACTTGCATACTCTCTTTGTTGACATAGTCACCCATTCTCTGAAGAGTTTTATTACGCCCAGGAGTTCAGAAGGCAAATGTGCAAAATAAATTCGATTATTGTATTAGCAACTCTTCATGTTAATGCACAACATCATTTCCTACTAAACCTTTAATATTTTACAAACATTTTTGGCCATGTGATTAGAGCACAAGCCTGAATTTTAAGAGCCCTAGTTTGATTCTTATTTCTGTCAGAAGCTTCTTACGGTGTGGTGGGGAAAATCTTTTACTCCCTCAGTGCCTCAGATCATAAAGTGTTCATAACAAGGCTTTCCTTTTTTCCATTGCTTGTCTTTATTGTCTATATATACTGTAAGGTCTTACTGGAAGACACCATTTTTACAACTGGGTGTTGGCATTTTCCAGTCTCAAAGCAGAGTCTCTCTGACAGTCTGAACTGCCAGATTTCTATAATAAAAATACATGGACATAGAGATTTATATATTACAGCATGTATTCATTCATTATAATCAAATAGAAACACTTTTGTTTCTATATTATTCATAACAAGTAAATAAAAATCCATAGAGTTTTTTGTGTGATGCTTGCTTTCTCAATAACTAATATGAATAATTCCAAATTTTCAAGTGGCACAACTTTGATTGCATCTTTGCATTATTAAAATACTGATAGTAAGATGTTTTTACCTTCCAGTAATAGCAAGGTATAAGGTGCATAGGGACATTTAAATTCACATACATCAATTTATGCTTATGGTTCCATGTCCCTGGTACTTTTAAATTAACTTCTTAATGTATATTTGCTTCCTGTCAGTATATGGATTCAACTGGAAAGCTATTTTTAATAATTACACTTCATTTCCCAGGAATCAGATGATAGTGTACATGAAAGATCATTCCTGACTGGTTTTCAGCTGCCTTGAGAGTTTTAGTTATTACAAGTTAATTGAACCAGAAAAGTTGAGGATAAAAGTTGGCTTATCAGATTGAATTCTGTTAGAGTGGCTGATTGTTGTATAAGGAAAGGCAACAATAGGTGGGACTGTATTATCATCACCTGCTTATTTTTAGGGACTGGATCAAAGAGGCAAAGAGGAAGCTTGGTTCCTCATGGGTGCCTAAAGTCAAAGCCTGGATCTGCAATCTTTTGGTAAGTAATTGCACATTGGATTTGCTACCTGAGCAGTGCTGGTACGGCCCCAGGCAGCCTCATGCTGTAAATTGTAACTGAAAAGCTCTATTCCTTTTCCCATTATAAAAACCCTTGGTGGGGCTGTTTTTTGTTCTTGTCTTGGGTTAAACACACGGGGCTCATGAGAAGTTGCCAGGTTTCCTCTGCCTTGGTGTTCAGTGAGCCCAGAGGTTTTGGGAGAGCGACACAGAATCAGCAGCAAAGAACCTTTCTCGGCTGCCGCCAAGAGAGTCTCTCTTCTTCACCCCATGTAAATGAGACAAAAAAAAAATCAAAATAATTATTTAATTTCAGAATTATTTTTGTTATGTTTCTTTGCCATTTTCTTTTTATTAGCATGAGAGAAATAGAAGGGCAGATGCAAAATCTTGAAGTGCTATTCAGTAAAAGGGGAAGTTTTTTTTTAAAAAAAAAACCCTCTCTGAGGAAAGAATGTTTCTCTCAAAAATCTTCTATTAAATACATATTTCTATGTGAGAATTTTCATTTTAAGGCAATGAAGGCAACAACTGTTTTCCAATATTAAAATTATATTGGCACTATTTTTTTGCTCGACTTAATTTTAAAGCTGATGTGATCATCCATGCTTCCCAGGGGATTTGGCTACTCAGATCCCATTAGAAAAATCTCAGTCTTCATCCCAGCATTGATTGGAGAAACCATTATATTAAATTCTATTATAGGTTGTTATCTAACATGCTCAGTGTTGAGTGACAAGAAGAAAATGATAGTGTGCTCACCTAGGGACTGTAAGACAAATGTTTGGTGTGTTCTGTGGACTCCTGTTAGATAACACTGTGGTCATGTTATACTAAATTGGCACATTCTGCTTTTTACACTAGAAAAAAGAATTTGAGGTATTGGCACAGGCAGATTCTTAAAAGCCAGATCATGATTTTTCATCTTGGTTTTTGAGATGAGTGCATTTTCTTGACACATTTCTAGAATTGCAATATTTCAGAGCTCACATTTAACATTATATCAAGCAAATATTCCCCTGTGAGTTACAAAATGGAAATCACAAATACCGATGTATATTATGCAAATTACGAGGCCCATCCCTGTTTCTCAGATGGCACCCTGTTCTTCATGTGACACCGTGAATTTGTTTGAAAGGCTTAGAAATGTGATTTCAAAAGAGATCTGTCCCTTTAATACAGCTGTTTAATACAGCTGTTTCCTTACTTGGCACAACAAGGTCCCATTTAAACCTTCAAATTAAGCCCTGGTGATGACCAGGCTGGTGGGACTTGGCCAAAGTCTGTTCCATGGCTCACTCTCTGCTGGGGGACTGGGGCAGCAGCTTTGCTCTGCTGAGTGAAGAGCCAGGGATGGAAATGCTGTTTGTTTTCTTGTTTTCACAGCTGACCTTTGCTGGGTGTCTCTCATAACAGCGTATTTCCTGTAATTCCTTTGGGTGTGACATTATTGCTTGTTTATCTCAAAGAGGTTCAGGAGGTTTCTTCTGAAACCAAGAGCAGGTCTTGTAACAGGAAAGCTGATTGCTCTGGAAAAGAATTGATATGAGGACATATTAAGGCAATCAGTAAGATCTAAAACGATGAGAAATAAGGCAATATTCTACTAAAACATGTGAATCTGAGCAGACTTGGAATGATTTGTCTCTTTCTATTTGTCTTGGATGCAAAAAGAGACTAGAAATGTAGCATGAAAACCTTCACAACTGATCAAGCCTTCTGAGCTGCCAGAGTTCTATAACAAAATGTAACTCAAGATGAAGTTTTTCAGTGCAACTGTCATTTTCAAATACCAATACATTCTCTGTGATTATGTTTCACAGGCCTGTATTTCATCTCTTGTAAATACAGATCCTTCCCCTCCACTAACAAAGGTGACTCCAGTGAAAATATTTTAAGTGTGTTCCACCTCCTTCCCTTAATTATATGATTCAAACTGAAAATAAAGAGGGCTTTCAAAGGCTTGTTTTTTAATAAACAGTCTCAAAGGAACAAAGAACCCTGAACTTACTCACAAGGTACAGTAGTTTCACAAAGATTCACATTCCCTTGTTGCTTCAGTAGCTCTTTTCAAGATGTTTCCCATTTGACCTTTGCCACATAGATGAGGTCTGTCCAGAATCTTTGAAAAAAGCAAAGCAAGGTCATGCAGAGATGTCTTAATATGAGCTTTGCACAAAGCTCTTTTCATATGTACCTAAAAGCAGTGGACTGTAGCAAATAAGTTGTGGACAGGGCCACTCAAGGCCACATGGCCTGAAGGGACACTTTTTAGAGTGACCTTTTCACATCCTTTGTCAGTAATCTGCATAGATTGAGTCAATTGTCTGAAAGCTCTGTCCTTGTCTGGCAAATAAAGGATAGTGAATGTCTCAGCCCTCGCATTCCTCTGCAGAAATGATGCAAATCAACTGCTCCAAATTTTTATCTCAGATTTTCTGAGGTCCTAGAGGCTGTTTTAGGGAAGCAGGGGAGTTGCCAATCTTTAACAGCTCCAAAAAAATCCCATCAAAATTATTTCATACTGAAAATCAATAAGAAAAACTAAACCTGGATGCTAAATTGTGCTGATCTCTTTAGTAGTTTTTGATGTGATGTATGATTCTGACTGAAACTGTCTTTCTCTAAAAGGAAGTGTATGGAAATAAGAAGTCTCAGAGACAAATTTGAGAGCTGCATTCCTCTTTGAAAGTGTAAGATTAATAAATTGAAATGGTATCTGAACTGCAAAATGGGTTCAGAACAAGAATTTTGTTAGTTTCTTAAATATTTTCTTGCCTTTCACTTCCAAATTATATGAAAATCTCACCCATTCCAAAAAGTTTTTTGAATACTTGTATTTTTTTGGACAAAGTAAATTGTGGAAAGCTTCCAGCTCCTTCCTGCAGAGTAATTGTATCTTGACTATGTGATCAAATTATCAAGTTTAACTGAAAGGAAGGTAAAATTGCTCAGCCTGACAAAATGTCAGCTTAGAATGAAGGATGTGGGGAAGCATTCAAATGGGCAAAGCTGATTAGGGTTAGCAAACTACAGGGCAGAGGAGGCTATAGAAGGTAAGTTCTCTAATTAGCTGTTTGAGCCAGAGCTTCAAACTTTAGAGGTGGACTCGTGGACTGCATAAGAAAGGTTCTCAATAGGGGTTTTATTGTGGATTACAAGACTGCAAAGGAGGGAGAACAAGGAAGAATAACAATTTTGGGAACCTCCATCCTTCTCCAGTCATGTGTCATGCAGTCAGGTAAGGGGAAATTTTGGACTGTAGTAGCTGACTTTATTTGAAGTCTGTCCAAGAAAAAACCCAGTCTGCAAAGACCAGAATAGCAATAGGAAAGTTCTAAAAATTGTTACCAGATTCAGAGAAAAAGGGAATGAAATCCAGTAATAAGCACTGGTGAAGCTGCACCTTGAATGCTTTGTTCAGTTTTGGGCATTTCACTGCAAGGAAAATGCTGAGGGGCTGGAGGAAGTGCAGAGAAGGGACCAGAGCTGGGGAAGGGTCTGAGCACAAGGGTGGCTGAGGGAGCTGGGGTGTTTAGCCTGGAGAAAAGGAAACTCAGGGGGCAATTCATCATTCTCTTAGCTAATCATTAACACCTGAAAGAAGGTTGTAGCCAGGTGGGGGTCAGGCTCTTCTCCCAGGCAGCCATACAAGAGGAAACTGCCTCAAGTTGCACCAGAGGAAGTTTAGTTGGGATATCTGGAAACACTTCTTCACAGGAAGGGTTATCAAGCATTGGAACAGGGTGCCCAGGGAAGTGGTGGAGTCACCATCTCTGGAAGGGTTCAAAACACCTATAGATACGGTGCTTAGGGTTATGATTTAGGGGTGGACTCGGCAGTGTTGGATCAATGTTGGACTTCATTGTCTTACAAGTATCTTCCAACATAAATTATTCTGTGATTCTATCACTCCATGATCATGCTTGCCTGTGGAATGTTGGCAGGAAAGGCTTTAGCACACTCATTCCAAGGGGAGCCTGTAATTGATTTGGCCAAAACAAAAGACAGCCTGAACTCTGGGTATCTGAACAATGCTACAAACACATTGTTTTCCATTGTGTGTTTGAATAATTCACAGCCACCTTCTGAAAATTTCGTAAGCGGTACCTCCTGAATTAAGTTCTATGTTAATAATTCATTCATCATTATTATTTTGGCTCATGTCTACTACTGCTAAGAAATTAATGCAATAAATTATATGAATGTATGTGTACAAAGCTCCTAATGATTCTAGAGGCATCTGCTATAAGCACATTGTATTCCTTGGTAACCAGCAGTGTCCATCATTGAGAGTTGTGTCGTGAATTTTGGTGGCAGGGCAGCTGGGTCCTCCTATTAAAATCTAAGGTAGATTGCTGAAGGAGTTCAGCAGTAGACCAGCTATTCAACATCACAAAATAATGAGCAATATCATTTTCCTGGGAGTAGCAGCAAGTTTAAACACTGGGAAGTAGCTGATTTTAGATATGTCACATAAAATCTGGGCTTCATAGGAAAAGAAGAAACGGTGCCTGGACAAGCCAACCTTTTCCCAGTCACTGGTTTTGAAACGGGTAAATTAGAAAATCATTGTGTAGGAAAACAATGCAGCTGTAACCAACACCTGCCTTCCTTGGTTGTATTAATGTTAAATTTATTTATGTGTTTTCTATTTCCACAGTTAACAGAATCTGCCTGGGTTAGCAGCATCCCTGAGTTCTGAGGAAGGCACATCCCAGTCTGTTGTGTGCCTCTTGGACATCTCCCTAATTTAAAACATAACCACTATCACCCCATGAAGCTTTTGAAAATAATTGTCTGACCAAAAATGTTTGGTGGTTTTATATGGATTCTATTTATTTCCTCTTCCTTTTTCTATGTAAAAGTTCTGGTTCCCTGTTTATGGAAAGGAAAATATGTTGAGAACAAGAAGTTTTCTTGGTGCTGCCTAATGATAACTGTTAAATATAAATCTTTCCATTGAGACATAGCAAATTCCCAACTCTTAATGCTTGCTACCAGAAAAGTGGAATATCCCAGAATTAACAGTAATACTTACACCCTTTCAAATCCACTTTGCATGATTTGTTTTTATTTTTGCAATATTGAACAGAATACTACTGAAAAGAAACCCTTATTGTATCTTTTTAAAGATGCTAACTGAACACATTATTACCGGGTTTGCAAAGAACAAAAATATGTACACTTATGACATACTACTGCTTTATTTTGGATATTTTCTATAAAACATTTGGAAAGCTTTGCTTGTTTTGTAAGACATTTATGAGACAGAGCTCTAAAGCTTGCTTGTGGTTATAATCAATGCCAACTGAATCCCCCATTAACATCAGTTTTTTTGTTGTTCTGTCCTTTATGTACATAAAAAGTACACCAACAGCCACTTGTAAAGCTCAGATTTTTGGTAACCAACCCATTTAAAATCTGGAAGGAATTAAAAAAATTGCTACATGAAAAAAATCCCTTATGAAAACCTCACATATTTGTCTTTAGAGATCAGAGCTCCTGTCAGTAATATCAATTAACTAATCTATTTTTTTGCTTTGTCTGTCATTGCTTTAGGCACAGAAGCTGCTACTATGAGGATGCCATGCTTTAATGAGTCTAACTTCAGGAAAAGGTGGAACAAGGGTGGAATTAGTGATCAAAATCGTGTCAGACAATGATGAAGAGTAAAATAGAGTTGTTGGTGTTGAAAATACCTTACAATTTTAGTAAGTATAAATATCGAATATCTCTCTGAAGAATTTGGGAAAATTAAATGTGAAGAGTTAGAAAAAATGGGAATTATTTAAAGGTCCATGAAACACTTGAAAGCAACAAGCCAGCATCCAACCAAAAGAAGATTGTCATCTGGCACTACTGCTGCCCATTCCTCAAAACAGAAAGCACTCCTGGCTTCAGTGGGTCTGTTTTCCTGGCACAAAAAACAATTATTTTTGGATGGTAGGCTGCTAACCCAGTCATCTCTGGCTGACCTACAGCTAAGCTTTTCAGCCAGAAGACGGAGCATCCCAAACTTAGCTCCTTCTGGCTAATTCAAGTGAATTTAGCATTGCACTAACCCCTTAAAAGCGTATTCCTTTCCCCCCTCATCCACATGAATTTGCTTTTGTGCTGGCATGCTGGGTATTATGAACAGAAAGTGACACACGTGCTTGTGTGTTCTAAATAAAAGCCTTTTGTGGATGGTTCATTACATAAATGATCTTTCTGTTTGATTAGGGGCTGGCAGAGCAGAGCTCATGTTTGAAAGATCAGGAACATTTTCACAGGTCACTGACTCTGTGTTTGCAGGAGAGCAGGTCTGCTGCAGTGAGTGTATTGGAGAGGGTACACAGTGACAAAAGTAGGTCCTGCTGGAGTTTTGCTGGTGTTTGAATATGAACTTGGTTTTATGTAGACATTTTCAGCTCTGTTATGTGTGCAGCTGTAAGAAATAATGACATGTGCACCTTCCCTTCAGTGTTCCAGGCGAGCTGGGAGCGAGGTTCAGCCTGAGAAAGGGACTGGCCCAATATGAACCCTGAATATTGCAACAAAACACCCACTGAAAGAAGAGAGAAGAGCAAATCTGTGCCAAGTAGGTATTTCCAAGTATGGGAGGCTCATTTTGCAGAGCCTAATGAGGGCTGAGAAACCATGCTACTGGGATCTGTCCAGGTTCCACGAATAAGCCACAGAGAGACTGATGAAAGCTAATAATAGTCTCAAATTCCTCACTCCAATTTGTGTTCATCGTAACCTCAGAGTCGTCAGGAGAGCAGCAGCCTCTGCTCTGCAGCACAGTCCCACCCTCAGCATTGTTGCTGTTGGCCACCATGTGCCATTAAAAATGTCAGGTTTTTTGTGGGTTTTTTTGCAAAAACATGGCCCCTTAAAATACTTTTTCTCTGACTTTTTTTTTTTTTTTATGAAGGCATGCTTGAAAAATCACTTTGTGGAAAATTTCTCCTTACTCTGAAAAGCCTTTTTGCTGGACAGTTTTCTAAATTAGGCCCGCCTTAATTTATGGAAAGAAGTTTGGAAAGAGCAGGATATTGGCATTGCATGGGATAGCTGAGGGAAGGTGCAAATGTGTGTGCCTGGGAGTCTGTTAGAACTAAAATCACAGCGACTGTCAGAGGTTTTATCAGAAAAGCCCTCTCTGAAGTCATAATTCTTATTCATGCCAGGTGGACCCCCATATTCATCCAGGGAATTAAGTCTTGCTGTCTATTCGGTGCGGACAGTTTTTTGGCACGTGCTTTATCCTCGTGGGATTGATCCTGCACAGCTTAAATGAATGGGGACCTTGTGACTTGGAAGGGATGGAGGATCATTTCAAAGAGTCTGCAAGATGAACTCCAGGGGTGTTAAGTCCTTGTCAACCAGTTGTGGTTGCCTTAGATTTTTCAAAATTACTAGGTTACCTTGAAGTGCCCTCGATATCCCTGGCCCTTAATATCCCTATCACTCATTTGCTCCCACCTGAGCACAGAATATCAGGAATCAGTTCTAAAAGTGCAAATACACACAAGTTGCAACACTGAAAATTATTTTCCAAAAGACTTAGCTCTTGGAAGTAGATTGAGAGGGAGGGAAAAAAATAGGAAGAAAAGTAACTGGGGGGGAAAACCGTAAATAAGTAAGGTGTTCTATCCTGTGTCCTGTAGGCATACATCATTTATGAATTTACCTACAGAACAGCTCTATATTGACTTGATAATGAATCCAGTTCAGGAGAAATGCATAAATGGTTCATGGCAATTTAGTACAAAATATTATTTTTGACTGCAAATTGCTTAAATGTTGTGTGGGGAAAATGAGGCCTATGATGAGTGCAGTACATGATTTTTGTAAAAGGGTTTTCTTCCAAAAATCCCAACCAAGACATTTATTAACAGGGAAATAATAGCAGTATTTACAAAAGTTTTGACACTAAGGGACCATCTATTTGCCATGTTCAGCTCTCTTTTGTGATTACATAGGATCATAGCTTTCTCACCATTACCAAAAAAGTCAGGAAAGAAATATCTGAGAGATATCAGAGAGATAGCAGCACACCTCTTGCTCTAGAGTTTGTGGCAGTAATTCACACGTACACCAGCACTGTCATGACATTAGGATGTTAATTAACACTGCTCTCTCAGATTTTCACCTCTCTTTTGAAAAACTAATTCAAGATTATAAGAACACTTTTGGGCTCATCATTTGAAGTTTTGTATATTTATTAAGATTTTTTTCCAAAGCTAAGCTTCCCAAAGCTTTTCTTGACAGGGTGGGGGAGAGGGTTTGGGTTTTTTCCCATTATCTATCTTTATTCTTAAAATCTAACATTCTTGCTCTTTACCCTTTTCCATCTTCATGCTTTTATTTCACTATCATGTTTTCATTCCTTGGACTCAAGGTTTGGGTAAGAGACATGCAGAGGATTGGACTGGGATTTACTGAGCCTGTGCAGAAGCTGCAGCCACAGGTCACAGCTTTAGGGCAGGCAGGGAGACAGAAAGAAGCTGGGAAGAGTTAATTCCTATTTCATCTGTAAATACAGAAAATTAATGTGGGTGGCCTGTGGTTCGGGTGGAGTTGAGGTCATGTTTCCTCACCTTTCTTGCTACTCCTGTCTGTTCTGTGCTTCTTAAACCTGTCTGACAATCATCTTCCCCAGCTGTTTCCTCAAATTGGGAAACATGACTTGCCAACAAACACCCTGCTGTTTTTCTTCCTGCAATACCCTTATCAGTGGAAGTGCTGTGATGGAGGCCCATTATTCAGGAAGATCCACTTGTACAAAAACAGGAGGCTGTACCTGGTGTTGCGCAGCTGAACTGACATCAATGGCACAGTTCCGTTTTCAGAATGAGAACTTGGGCAACACTGACTGAAGCAATGTTTAATCCACTGAAATGCTGGGGTTACCTCTTTATAATGCCCTTTAACACACTGGAAGGAGGCTTTGTCCGTATACACTGCCACTGGCTCTACTGGACACAGAGAAGCTTCTGGCACCTTCTGAGAGAAACCACTCTTGTAGCTCCCCCACCACCAAACCCTTGCCAGGCCACCCAATACACCATGCCATCCTAAACGTGGGCCACCAGCAATTCTCATTTTAAAACAACCTATTTCCCCCTTTTTCAGTCCTACAGAGCAGGTATTTGCTGCAGTTTAACCAGATTTAATTTTAACTAAAAACCACTGGAATGGAAGAAGGGGAATTACCTTTTTTGGTTTTTTGGGTTAGCTTTTTTTTCCTTGCAGTACAATTAACAGAGAAGCACTTTGAGAAGAAAGGGAAGAAATAGCACAAGAAATGTGTTTGTGGCTTTCTTACCCAAGCTATCCATAGGATTCTGAGGGTCGGAGCTGACTTGGAGTTACAGACATGGCCATGGCTCAGTGCTGGTACTGCCTTAGAGCAAACCACGTGGCAAGGATTTAATTTCTTCTTGACCTCTGATGATCTCTGTTTGCATCCTGCTGCTTGCTAGGACTTCACATGCATAACCACACTTGGTTCCATGGATTTTCTCGAAGAAAAGATGAAGGATGCACTGCAGACTAAATCTGACACAGAGTTTGACTTGTAAGTGGTGGCTAGTGAGGGAACATCTTTTACATGCACTCTCCTCCTTGTGAAAGGAATATTTTTACAGAATTGCAGTCTTCTGTGTTCAGGTAACCCCACAATTTAATTAATAAGTTTGGCAACACCTCCAGGCTGCATTAAGAGTTGATTCCTACCTGGGGGAAGGAAACTTTGATGGCTGTAACTATTTTTTCACTGTTTAAATAGAAAACTTTGCTGTCTCTCATTTGATAGATGCACATTGAATTTACTTCCTACCCTTTAATGATGGCCTACTCACTTCCCTGGACTTATTATTTCAGAAGCTTCCATTTAAGAAACTCTTTCTGTAAATTAATTAATCTGTAGTGCAGATTTATTCTTCAGCATGTCCACATTTGAGATATACAGTATTTAGGTTTGTGTTCACTTAGCAAAGCATTTACTCCATTATCATCTAATAATTTCCAGTCCAAATACAGAATCTAAAGATTAATGTACTATAAATTGCTCCTTGCAGAAGTTTTATTGCTATATTAGTTATTAAGTTATGTTTGCGCTGAAGTTCCAAAATAGGCAAGATAGATAAGAGATTTGTTTACGTTTCACATTAAAGTGAATCTTTTGGAGGCTAAAGATTATGGCACACACACTATCTTTACAACTGGTCTAATGTTGCCAATCAAATTTGAAAAAATCAGGAAGAGTTTTGAAGTGGTTTAATAAGTAGCCATGCTCTTCCTTTTTCTTTCATTTACTGGGAAAGTGATAGTTGGGTTTTTTTAAAGGCCACTAAAGGCATGATTTGGAAAAAGCAGAAAAAAATATTGTATCTTTCTTCAACTCTTTACTTCCCCAGAAGAAAATGTTGTCTCATACTTCCAATTCTCTTTCTGTTTAAAGTGTCCTAAACTCCTTCATGTCAAGGACACTAAGCAAAAAATAAATAGCTAAGGCAGCCCTGAGCTCCAGAGAAGCTTGATCACCTCCACATGGAGATGGTCAGTAGCTCAAAATGGAACATAAATACTTAACAGCAGCTTAAGGCAGGGCACAAGGGTATTTTAGGATTCACTAAGTCATAACTTCATTGTAACTGAAAAATCCATAGGGTCATGATTTTCCCCATGAGACAGAATGTTCTTAACTGAGAGTCCCACTGGTATCTGTTCCATTTAAGTATTGTGATGTGTCTGTTGTACTTTTGTGAGGAAAGTTGCTGAAATCTCAGTCTGCTCTGTTTGGAAGGCTCAGACATTTTAGAGAAGAAAAGGATTTATTTTCTGTATTATTTTCTCTTGCTCTCCAAAATTTCTTTCCAGTTTCAGGAATAAGATCTAAGGCTGTAAGAAGAAATGTGCCATGCATGAATCTCCGTGTGTCATATTTACACACTGTGGGATTATGGTACACATTATATGATGTGACAGGTGGTTATTTGTTGGACAAAACCCACGGTGTGTACATCAGATTTAAGAGCATATCTGTAGCTCCAAAGGTCATCTGCTTACATCTGTTCACACACACAGACACTGTGTGGGCAATCCTGATAAGTGTTTTGCTTGGTTGCACTTCTCTTTTCCTTTCTCTGCATTCTCTAATCTTAGACAAGTTATCACTAATCCCCATTAAGAACTAGACAAAACAACAGCAGCAAGAAAGCCCTAAGCAAATCTTTTGAAGCTCATTGGTGTATTTTATATGGTAAAATATGTACCATCTGTATTAAGATCTGTTATACAAGTTAATTTGAGGTGTAATATAAATATTTTATGAGAGATGCATGCAATTTTCACTGTCCCAGCTAAATTTCTAGTCCTTTAAAATGCAACTTAAGCAAAAGCACATTGGGTTAGTTGAGAAGAGAAAATTTACATTCTCTGTTTCACTTCCTGAATGTCATTCCCATCTCTTTTTTCATCAGATATTAAAATGCACAAAGCCACTGCTGCCAGCCCACTTATCCCCTGCCACACTGAATCAGCATATCCACAGAGTGTCTCTGCTCTTGGAGCTATCACAGATGGGCTGGAGGAGATCTCTGCTTTCTGGTGATTCAGGGCAGCAGGGGACACAAGGACAGCAGTGGTGCACAATTAACATCGGCTAAAGGAGCACGAAGGAAATTGTAGAGCAGAGTGAAAAGCTGCAGAGCCCTTAGCTGGAACTCACTCAGGGCTTTCCAATTCTCTTTGCAATAAGGAAAAAGGGAAGTTAATAAAGCACTGAACATTCTGGTAAGGCAAACTATTGGGCTATTCATATATAGACTTATGAAATATCAATGGACTAAGGCTGACTTCCATATGAAAAATGTTCTTAGAGAGAATTTTTGGAACTGAAGTGATGAATTGTCTTGGGTTTGCCATTCTTTAGTAAAGATTTACAAAACACAACCTCAGTTTTCTTGATCATCTTAATACCTTAAAAAAGAAAAATGTTCCCAAGGGATCTCTACTGCGAAGGAGGTTTTACTGTGAGTCCTTGTGTACTGCCACATTAATCAATAGTTATGACTGATTGCTGTAACTAATCCATAAGATATAGGACTGAAGCACGGAGAGTTTTTCAAAACTTTGTTCTGCATCTCCCAGGAGGGGAGCAGCCCTTCCACTTGGATATGATGGGCTTATTCCAACCTTTGCTCAGTACTGTATCTCCATAATTCTGTCTGGGCATGAGAACCACCCTGTTCTCTGATGTGTGACACTGCCTCCCCTCAGTGAGGAGCCCTGAAATGCCTTTTGAACAGCCTCGTGCTTGCCTGGCAAAATAAATAGCTCTAATGATTGCCCCAGAAGCCCCTGCAGACTCTGGAACTCTTCTCCACTTTCAAGGTCACAACTCCGCTTGAGGTTGATAAATTCATGAATTAATAATACTAAGCACTTTTCATCTGGGAGTGTCAAAGGTGAGAAACCATTGTTAGTCCCATTTTTATCAAGGAGGAAATTGAGCTGTAGAAGTGACGTACAAAATTATTTTGGAAACCAATGGTAGGTCCAGGAAAAGAACATAATTCTGTGCACTCAGCTTGCATTGTAGCCATTGCATCACACTGCTTCGTGGTGCCTTTTGTGCAACTGCAGTTTTATTAAAGCTGAGATTTAAGTTCCACAAGAGTCAGGAAATTAAACCCTGCCACACAGTGTGTTCATTGTACATTTTTATTGGACATGGCCTATACATTACCTAGTGATCATCCCTCTCACAAAGGATAGTTTTCAGAAAACCTTACACTAGTAAGTGATGCATATTTCTTTGTTTGCTCTCTCTTATTAGTGTAATACTGTAACTGCAAGCAAAACAACATGCACTTATTATTCTAATTTTCAGGACTGTACTAATCAAGGGCACTCTATTACTTTGCTTTTTTAAAAATTACTTTATCAAATGCTTAGAATAAAAATAAATGTCTTAAACACTTTTCTGGGATAGTCCAAAAAATGATTCAGACACTTTGGAGCTCTCGTGGAACATGAGAAAAGTAATGGGAAAATATCCAGGTTGAAGACCATCCCTTTCTGGAAGAGATCTCTTGTTATGCTTAGTTTTGACATTCCTTGAAAAAATGTTTTATTCAGCAAGGATGTTCTGTCTGTTCCCACCAGCCCCATTTCCCCAAAGGATCTCTTGACTGTCTATTATAATTCTTGTTTCACCTGCAAAACACTTCCTTGAAATGAGTACTTCTAACAAGCACCTCTATTCATGCAAGCTCTCCAGAAAATCCTCTGGATGCTTAAGAGGAGATGCTGAAGAAACACTCAGAACCCTCAGAGTAAAGCTGTTATCTGCTATAAAATTCTGGGGGAGTTATTCTTGAGAAACACTGAATGCTCTGCCAGGCACATCAGCTACAAGTGCAGTTCTGTGCAGAATATACAGACAGTCATTAACCTGGGGGCTGAGACAAGCAGGCCTTGGACAGGTCAGTTTTATGCTTAAAATCCTGAAATTGCTTCTAGAAACAAACTGTAATGTTGTCTTGCATTTTTAAAAACTGGTTTAAGCTTTAATGTAGTATTATTTTTAAAACAGTTTCTTTCTGCAAAAGGCAGACATTATATAATGCACATTGCAACAGGAGTGGTTCTACCTATATTGGTTTTATTGCCATGATTTTTCCCCCCTAATCTTGAGCCTTTATTTTTTACCTAATTTCAGCAACATTTTTACTGAAATGCTTCTGTGTTGTGCCTGCTGCCTTATACTGTGCTATCTGTAAATTTGTTCTGAAAGAGAACTTACCAGAGGAAGGCAAGTCAAAGAAACACCCAGAAATGACAATATAGGGGCTGGGGAGTAGAGGCAGAAATGGAGGCGGGAGGGATGAAAGGCGCTGTTCACCTGCGGAGCCAGGGCAGCACATTCACTGACTGCTTCTCCACAGACTGTTCAGATCCTGACTTTACAGACTGACCCATCTGTAGGAGAACTGGGTCAGCTTTGATTTTGCAGAAGCATTTTCACTCCACAGTACCTGCCAGTCCTTGGAGGACAGGCTTGTCATCTGCTTAGGGTGGCACTTTCTGCCTTTTCTGTTTGCTTCATTTGGCATTTAGAATTTCTGCTACTCTGCACATTTAAATCACAATTATTTCTGGGTAGATATACTTAGTTTTCTACCAACGATTTCTTTTTTTTCCTCTCCCTGCTTCTAAGGATAGATGCTTCTAATTTCCTGTTAAAAATTCCAAATAATATAGTTTATAATTTGGCAATTTACCTTGTTAACTAACAGGACAACTACCACTAGAGGGCTTGAAATCTTACCTGTGTTACACCCTTTACAACTGGAGTAATTTAATGGAAATTGTAGTTGCCCATTTTCCTTTAAATTTGAAAGACAGGATGACGGCCTTTTTTTATTTTAAATTAAATCGAAGTTCAGCTTAATAAATCATGCAGATGATTTCCTTCTTTAAAGTTCTGTTACAAAGGAGACAGCAATTTTCTGAGACAGCGCTTGGAAAATGAAAGCTTCTCTTAATTGTGAAGAGCAAGGATTACTATTTAAAATGAGTTTGCAGCCTGGTCCTTTAAGGTGCCAGCGTTTAAGGGCAGAAATTCTTGTGTGGCACCTGGCAGGGCTGAGCTGAGGGGCTGGGGTGCTCCTGTGCACCACACTTCACCATGGCTCAAACAAAACTTCTCCAGGCTCTAAAGACTGAAATTCATTTAATAACACTTAGCACTTACCACTTGGGGTACATCTTCAAAGAGCTGAGCTAATAGCAGCTAATTTAATCTTCAAACAAGCTGAGTGAGGAGCATTATCATCTCTTTTTAACTGGGGGCACAGCAAAGGAATGGCACTGCAGAGAAACAAACCAACGCCTCCACCCAGCTGCTTTGTGCCTCTCCAAAAGGAAAGGTTTTTAGTGGATTTAATGCTGATGGGTATTTTGGGGTGGCTGCTGAATCTTCCCAAAACCTAAATAGCTATTATTTTAAAATCTAAGGGTAAAATCAAGGTTACGAGAGGGAGGGGGGAGTGGCAGGGAAACTGGGTGGGGTTGAAAAAATGGAAAAAAAAGGGAAAAAGTATGTTTCTATGGGCCTTGAAACACATGTAGGACATGCTAAACTGTCAAGGAGGAGAGAAATTTCTGTTTCTTCTCCCCAGAGCTGTGGTTCTCAAGGGCCCCATTTATCCCCATCTACGTTATTTTAAAAGGGAACAAAGCATGTTGAGCTGGGCACCTTCAGCAGTCTGCTCTAGCATGGGATTCCTTCCATGGGAATACCCTGAGGTGGCTTAGGTAGGCAAAATATAGTGCTGCAAAATGGGAAAAATGCCAGAAACAGAGAACAGAGAGAGGAGTAAACAGGGACATACGAGGGCAATGTATAACCTATAAAAGATGAATCCTGGCTGGAGGCTTATTTGATTTAATGAAGCTATTGACAGGTCTGCAGGTAAAGCTATCAAAAATCTAGAGATCTGGGCTCATAGAAAGAGGAGATTGATGCATTTCTGCAGTTCTCTAAAGTCTGCAATAGGTATGAATTAATAAGCAGATGCAAAATTATCAAACTTAAGGTTCAAGTACACATCCAGCAGCATCATCTTCAGAAAGAGACTTAGTGAATAATTGTTTTTTTGCCATTGCAAACCCAAAACCAAGCATGGACACACAGACTATAGGTACTGGTGTGTGTATATATAGATATGCATAAAATTAAACTAGTTTTAAGCAAACAATCCAGTTTAAAATCAGTAACACCTGGTTTTTCACAAACACACCTCTACATATTAATATGTTTAAGTGTGGGTTTCTGCAGGAATTGCAAAAATGCTAAGGTCAAGTGAGATGGTTTGTTTAAGGATTCTAGTATTTTTAGGTATTATACTTTATAGCAAAACTTCAGGGCATTTGAAAGAAAATATATTTTGAATTTGAGAAATAGAACTTCTTACTTTAGAAATGATTTAAAAAAAAAAATTTTAGTATTATTGTTCATATATTGGGATGTGGTTTTTTTTGTTTTTTTGGGTTTTTTTAATGAGTATCTTATTGCCTAGATTTTTACACAAAAGAGAGCAGCTCTATTTCTTTACAATGCTGGGCAATTTGCCATGTTGTTCATACTCCAACACCTTGGCTGCAGTCCCCAGTCCTCCCTGGCAATGACTGGTCCAGTGGAGCAACAATTCTGCTGTCGGCCAAGTTGGTATTTCTGCAAGGTGTGTTGGTTGTTTCCTCTGGGCACCTCCTGCCACTGCTTCCTCACACTTCAGAGCTTCAGGACATCCAGAGTGGTTACAGCTTAGGGCACATGATAATGAAAAGCACAAATCTCCTTCATCTCTTCCTCTTGCATTTCCCTTTAATGATGATTCCACTGCATGAACACTCCCTGCTGTGCTCAAACTCCTGCACACCACTGTAGCACTGAATCTTTTTTTAAGCTGGCTCATTTTCCTGGCCTCGCTCTTGTCATGGATCCAACTCAGGTGAAAATGAAAAATGAGAAGTGATATAATACAACATTAGCCATTGCTTTGGAAGATAGGTACAGGGCAGAAACTCTGGGTGCCTTAGGCAGCTAAGCACTAATAGGTTATCTGCCTAAGGCACTCACTCAAAGAGCACTGATAGTCCCTTCTATGTCTGCAGCAAAAATATCTTGGAAGTGGAAAGGTGTAATGTGATCACAGAGCACTCAGAAACGTATTCATTGCTCTGCTTTGTCTTTGTAAATCTTTCCAATGTTCAGCAGGACAGCTGTGCTGTAGCTGCTAGCTATTAGGGCTGCACACTGCTTTTCAGATTTACAGCTGTGTGCTTGTCATTTCCAGATGCAGTTTTACTAAGACAGTCGCTCAGGAAGCGTTGTGAGAAGCAGCAGGTTTCCAGTAAAACATGCCCATAAACACCACGGTTGCTGGCAAAATAAGACTTACACCCAGATGCTTTAGGAGAAAAACAGTCAATTCTTTGTTCACTTTTACCCTGAGGGTTCAGCTCAGCTCCATAAATATGTACAATGGAGTGGACGGGACACGCAATTCCCCATCCCAGACGCTTCTGCTATTTCTGTTGCATGGATCTGTGCAAGGATTCTATCTGAGGCAAGTAAATCAGAGAGTTGTTTCAATCAAAACTCAAATCTTAGGCTATGTGGTTATTTTTGTTCTCAGCTCAGCTCTGGCTAGTTGAAAACCGGACTTCAGCTGAGAAATTCAAGAATCCAGAGAGTGAAATACGCAAAACTCCTGCTGTTTTGAGTTATCCCAACAATACCCATTCCCAGTTCCATCAGACTCTGGAAACAGCAGAGTGCAGCACAAAAATTGCAAAGATTTAACCAGCACCTGACAAAGGAAAAGTGAGGTGGGGACCACAGGCTGCTCAGGCACTGCTGTCTTGTATGACAGAATCAGGGAGTTTTTGTATGCTGCATTTTGCAAATTAAGGTTGTGACTGGTAACAATAGATCACATGAGGTTTTTTTTCCTCATTTGTTTCTCTCAGCTTTTCTTCTTAAGTGAAAGAACTTCCTCAATCATTTGCGACTTAGGTAGCAAGCAGCATCCCATGGAAGATAGGAGCTGTATGTATCTGTTGGTATTTGCTCCCTGGTAATGAGGGGAAGGGTTTGTAGTCTGCTTCAATTCAGATGGGAACCAGGTGCCCACAAAGCTACTCTATCATTCCCCTCCTCAGCTGGACAGGGGAGAAAAAATATAACAAAATTCTCCTGGGTCTGAGAGATCCCTCACCTGTTTCCAGCATGGGCAAAACAGACTCGATTCAGGGAAAAATTAATTGAATTTATTAGCAATCAAATCAGAGTAGGATAATGGAAAAAACCCAAATCTTATAACACCTTCTTCCAACCCTCCTTCCTTCCCAGCTTAACTTCCCACTCCTGGTATTGATGCAGGGGCATGGAAATGGAGGTTTTGGTCAGTTTATCACACATTGTTTCTTCCACTGCTTCCTCTTCAGAGAGTGGACTCCTCACACTTTTCCACTGCTCCAGTGTGGGGTCTCTCCTATGGGAGAGAGCTCCCCATGAACTTCTCCAACAAAAGACCGTTGCAAAGGCTGCAGTTCTTCATGAACTGCTCCAATGTTGGTCCCTTCCATGGGATACAGTCCTTTAGGAACAGACTGCTCCACTGTAGGTCCCTCACATGGTCACAGGTCCTGCCAGCAAAACTAATCCAGAGTGGTCACCCCACAGGGTCACAGCCCATTAGGGCATCCCCTCTGCTCCATGTGGGGACCTCCAGGGGCTGCAGGTGGATCTGTGTTCCCTCCCCATGGACCTCCAGGAGCTGCAGGTGGATCTGTGTTCCCTCCCCATGGACCTCCAGGAGCTGCAGGTGGATCTGTGTTCCCTCCCCATGGACCTCCAGGGGCTGCAGGTGGATCTGTGTTCCCTCCCCATGGACCTCCAGGGGCTGCAGAGGAATCCCAGCTCCACTGCTTGGAAAAGCTCCTGCCCTCCTCCTGCACTGACCTGGGGGCCTGCAGGACTTTTGCTCTCCCACATCCTCACTCCTCTCCCCAGCTGTGCAGTTTTTTCCCCCTTCCTTAATAAACCATCCCATAGGTGCTGCCGCTGCTGCCGGGGGCTCAGCCTTGGCCAGCAGTGGATGTGTCTTGTGTTCTTTTGGACAAGGGGAAGCTTCTGGCTCCTCCTCAGAGAAGTCAGAACTGCTCCCCAGACCTCGCCATGCAAACCCAATATGATGGTGTGGCAAAAACAGAGCACTTTACCTTCCTCTCTCATCTCTCTGATGGAGCAGGGCATGTATTTTTCTGGCAAGTGCTGTGTTTTCTTTTTAGCCTGTGTGCCCTTCTGTAGTATAGAAATCATTTCCTTATAGCTGTTTTTACAGCACAGGGTAAGAGTTGATGTATTCATTACCAAGGCTCCCCAGGCATTTTTTGGTGCAATTTACAGAGATGTACTGACTGAAAGATAGCTACTGCCAGCTTGTCAGCCCGAGCATGGGGCTGGGCAGTCCTGCTCTGCAAGTGTGCTGTCTCCTGATTTCTGCCTGCTCTCCAGTGGCTCGGGAAAAAAACAGAGAGGACTTGAGAGCTAAAACAAGAGTGACAAATTGAAATGTAGAAGTGTTCCTTCAGAGCATGTCCTGCCCCTGCACAGTGATCTGTGCCCCTGGAGATCCTGGCTCCTTTTGTGGAATGCTCCTTTTCAGAAGACACGCAGGGCAAGGAGGCAGCTCCTTCTCTTTGCTGTGCAGCTAATTAAAATGTAGGACACAGCACTAGCAGCATATCAATAATGCTGTGATGTACAAATTCTGCACCTACATGTTGACCAGAGCTGATAACCCTTACAGGAAAAATAAGTATTACCCTGAGGATTACAAGAAAAAACAATCTTGACATAAACTGCTTAGAATTGTGAGCTAAGAAAGTTATTCCCACTGTCAGAATCTTTTCCTAAAGCTTCATTGCAAATGGGAATCTCTATTGCTTTAGTAGCTTTGTTTTGTGATCTGGCTTCTTTCACTCTTTCTGCATGGAAATGCTTCCCTCTGAATGTTTTTACTTCTTTCCCACTTTATTTTTTCAGGTGTGCCTTGAGATTGGCAAGCCAGTGCATAAAATACCAAACTCGGGAAATTTCAAAATAGGATTTTTTTTTGCAGTCTACAATAGAACAATATTTATTTATGCATTTTAATACAAAATTTGAAGAGTTTTAGGATTGTCTTCCTCATTTCTTTCTTTCTACATCTTTCCATTTTTTTACCACTGGGCACTGAGTTTCAGAGTAGTAAGGCTTCATAGCATTTCCATCTCAATTTTAGATTTCAATTTTAGTTTTTATTCCCCTTTTATTTTTTGTTGTTTGTAAAGCTAAGTCCAAATCTGTGAATTCTTTAGAGTATTTATTTATTTTCTGAATTTTTCATTCCTTTGTACAGCTTCAACAGCCATAAATCAGGAGATTTCAGTCTAGTCTCACACTGGTTTTTATCATGTCTCTTCCCCCATTACTGTCCAGTGAGAATCCCAGCAAAAAGCATTCCTTGTCCTGACAACAATTCTTGCCTTTTGTACCAACTCCAAATTTCCTCCAAGGTGTTGTGGTCTAGCACAGCTTTGGCAACGAGCAGTGAGCTGGGCTCTGGATGTTGCTGTGTTAGTGCAACTTCAGCCTCCCTCTGACCTGGCTGGTACAGCTTCAGTGCAAGCAAACCACATCCTGAGACACATAGAGTGGAGAAAAAGGTAAAGAATCTGAATTAATCGAAAAAGGTAATTAATGCAAACAAGAAAAAGAACTGTCGGAATTGCCTGCTTGCAATTCTGAGCGAGAGGTTTCATTCTATCAGCAGAGAAAGCATCCAAGTCAAAGTTAAAAATAGTAAGATAAATGTGTGCTTTGAGTGAGTGTGAATAGAAAGGAAAAGGAATTAGTGGAGATTCTGCCTTTCAAGGTAGATCCAATTCTGAACTTCTGTATATACTGTAGAGCTAGATGAGACAGGGTCAACATGATGTCTTTTGAATCATTAATTGAGATTTATGCTTGAAGTTGATTAGGCAGGTCCAGCTCAGTGAGAGAAAGGTGATTCCTTGCCTCCTGTTTGCTGTTTTCAGGGATGGTGTTGATTACATCATGCAGGCAGGGAAGGGTGAAGCACAGCAGTTAGATCACCTTAATGAGGGCAAATAAAATGTGTTTCTTCCAAAGAGGTGGAGAACCTTTTTAATTAGACATTTGTGCAGCACTATTATTTTTTAATACGTTATTTTTATGGTGGTTGTTTTCTCAGGAATCTCCATTTCACAGAGGGATGTTTTATGTGGTGTGTTCTGGTTTTGTGCATGGAGGCAGACATCTTTATTTTTTTTATTTTTCTTCTCAGGAGCAAGGAGCGTATATAACATATATAGTATTTGTATCTTTTAGTCACACCATTTCTGTGACTCAAAAATAACAGAAATAGCAGCCCTCGTGTACACCATCTCCCACAAAGTACATGAAACAGGACTTCTGGGGGGATCTGTCTGGTTGTGCTTTGTAGTTTCATATGTCTGCACTCTGCAGTAAAAAGGTCCATAAAAATTCCTTTACCATTATTTTAGTAGATGAACCTTTCCCATTGAAAAATGACTAAAACAAAAAAGTTTTCAAGTGGCAGCCTGCTGTCTCCATATATCCACTGGATTTTGAAAGTAAATTAGAAAATTTGGGAATTTTGTAAACGTTTGGAAAATTTTTCACATCCTTGAATTTCCAATGTGAAATAATCTAGAACGGAGTTGGAAAGAAACCTGAAGGGGTTGAAACCTGAAGACCAAATGCTTAATCACTACAGATATCTGTCCATCTTCTGGAAGGAGCAACTTCCCAGAGAGGCTCCCTGAGGAATGTATGTGGATGTTTGAAAAGAGAGGAATAAGAAAAAAAGCAAGCAAGAGGGCAGCTACCTCTGCATTTGATGATTTAACAAGAGCAAATGTGTGTGTTAAATGTTCTATTTCATCAGGACTTTATGTTCAGAGGCCATGAGGATACAGTTGGAGTTTCCATTTCAGCTTCTGGAGCTGGTTTTCTGAACCTTTTCTTTCAAAGCAGAGCTGCCATGGAGGAGCTAATGCCCTTATTTAATATAAGAACGCTGTGATTAATATATCAGTGTGTCAGTGTGTGGGAAACCTGAATTCAATTTCCTCATCTGCCTCAGGGATTTGAACTCCAGACCACACAAAGTGACCTGATCAGCAAGCTATGCTATTCTGTGGATGAAGAAGACTCTTCATTTCTAAGTCACCCAAGCAGCATGCTAAGCCAGGTCTGCAGGAGGCTGATTGCTCTGCTGTCTGTAGCTGGTGTTCAGAAAGCACAGGGCCTGGAACACAGCTCTGCCAGCAGCTGGGTATCCAAGCTGCCTGTTCTAGCCCTGTGCTCATGGGCTCTGGGCACTGGCTGTGGATTTTGACTGGGCTCTGCAGACCCAGCATAGCAGTGTACTCCCAGTTACTAATCCCACACAAGTGGGAAAATGTCCAGAAGCTTTAGGGAGCAGGGCATCCCAAAAATTCCAAAAGGATGAGGCACCCACGGGTTGTAAATTTGGTGTGGGCACACAAATTTGCCCAGAGCTTTTTGTAGGGTCAAGGCAAGAACCTCGCTCAGCTGAAGGAAGGGCTGGGGTTTCTTGAGCAGGCTGGTGAGTTTGCAGGGCACTGCCATGCTTGGCTGATTGCATTGGGTATGGTTGCTATTCCAACTCGCAGTTAGAACTGTTACATTTTATTGGCCCCTGAGTTATTTTCATTCTCAGCACCACTGCAGCTCTGAAACCAATTGTGGACGTGTGTAGGTCAAGGGGAAGGAAAATTAAGGGTCATCTTAAGTTTATACAGTGGTGCTTTTTCATTTTCTATAAAACTAACTACATTTAGGCTCCCTGTCGGGTAAGCCTTTTTTCCCTTGTCTGTTATTTTCAAAGAGGAGAGTGCATATGACAGTCTGAGAATAGCACCAGCCTGAACACAGATGGTAGGGATTACACCACACTGAGCCTTGACCTTCAAAAGCTCGCCCTTCCTTTTCAAGGTTTCTCTTCTTTGACAGGTGTACTGGCTTTTGTCAATTACTTTCATTAATGCGTTTTTTTCATTATGATCAATTACCTGTGGTTTGGATCGTGTCTCAAAATTACAGCAAAACAGGTTCCCAACTGAAAAGCTGAAATTGTTTTCCTTAGTTTTCCCCCTTCTGTTGCCCCAAAGTACTCTGAAGCTCCAAAGATTTAACTCATAATGGAGAAATATCACCCAGTTTCTGCTCATTTCCATTGAGCACTTGGTCTGTGAGATTCTGGCTGGAGCACAAGGCTAAGCCTCTCAGATAAGTATGCAGGGAACTGTATTTAAAATATACTATTTTCTAAGATGGTTAAAAAATGTTTAAAAAGCAAATACGGGAACAGAAGTTAAG
>VRYO01002763.1:710435-867414 GCA_009812075.1 Sialia sialis | reverse complement strand
ACTCCCTGAAGGAAGGATGGGTTGTGAAAAGATAAAGAACACTGCCTCACCTTGTTGCATTCCACTGACCAACATATGTTTGCTTTCCTGATTCCACCTGGTTTCAATGGATGACCCATTAGCAGAATATCTCCCACGGAGATAAGGATCACTGCCTCCACCCTCAACAGATGGTTTTAGAATAGATACCTTTTATCACATCTTGTACTGTAACCCAAGACACATCGTCACTCATCCTACCCTGCACTTCCACAGCACTTCTGTTAATGTGTCTGAGGGGGAACTATGCCCATTCTAGCAACACTCCCATCTAATATGATTAATGAGTATAAAGTTAGGTTCAAGCTTATAATTAAAAAGCCACCGAACAGTGAAGGTGTAGCTAAGTTTCTCACAAGTTGGTTATTTTATATAATGAGATGCCCCAAAGAGGCAATGGGCCAAAAGTCTCTCCTCAGTCATATTTTGTATTCAGGTAGACTTTGATTTATAGCAGAGAGCAGAAGTGGGTCTATACAGAAATGAGTACATATATATGTGTATTATAGTGTGCACATATGGTGATGCCTAAATTTAAAGATTGCCTAAACTTTCCATTAATAGTCATTTTATCCTGTTGCTTGTTAAATTGCCATACTTCTCAGAATGAGAATGCTTTGTAGGATAACTGCCACACTAAATATTTTCTTGTGTGTAAATATCCCTAAGAAATGTTTTGACAAGGCCAAGAAAAGACTTTAAGATAGGGTCTCTATAGGCTCTAGACTTCTGAATTTCAACATATAGATTGAAAGTGGTTGCTTTGCACTTATCAGAGATCTGCCTCTTTTTCCTTTCTCATTGAAAATAGTCCAAATTTGACCATGTCATGGATTTCAGTTCACCTATGTCCAATAAAGACTTGACAAAGGTTGACATATTCTGTAATTTCATCATTTTATGTTTCAATTAACTTAAAATGAAATTCACACATCTTTCTCTGGCTCTGACCAGAATATTCTGTGTCTACCTTTGCAAGGATGGAATAAAATGGAATATTTGCAATGAATAGCCAGGGTGTTTTTAGAAAAAAAAACAACTTATATTCTCAAATAATATACTATAATATCCTATAACGCATATGAATGCAATTATTTTACCTGGATGAATAGTCCATCAAATACTGTGTCTCATTCACCAAGAGTATCAAGAAATGTTATCAAAATGCCCAAACAATAATTGTATTCTAGAGAAGCTGCATTATGGGGGTAATTAGTAGTTGCCTTCTCAGTGAGCCTGCAGGTTTTGTATTCTTCCCCATTTCCATTCTATCCAAAATAACTATATTAATCATGAAAAGGGAAAAAACTGACATCAAATGCCTTCCACTTTGTTTAGAATGACAAAACTAATCTGTAAATGAACACTGAGTGGATTGGTCAGGGGAAGCTGCTCCTTGGCAGGACAAGGCTGGGCTGGGGCAGCTGCTGCTCCACTCAGGACAGGATTGGTGTCTCCTGCCCAATCCATCCCCAGTGAGAGCTGGGATTTACAGCTGGCTGCAGCCCTGCTGTGGGATGCTGCAGCTCTGACCAGATGATTCCCTAGGGCAGGATTCCTGCCTGGCTGCTCTGGCTGGAGGCCAAGCCCTGCTCCTCTGGGTGTCTGTCTGTCTGTCTGAACTCTTTGGGAAGTGCTCTTACAACTCAGCCTCAGAAGCTTGGCCCAGATATTCCTCCTGTGCTCCAGAGTGGTTTTGTGGTTTGGTGTGAGAGGAGGCAGAAAACATAAAAAGCCAGCAGCTCTGGATCTGCTCTCTAACAGCCTTTAGGTATTTGATAGGACTTACTTGAACCATTCTTTGCTATCTATTCTTTTTTCCCCCCATAAAAATAATAAATAACCAGAGTGGTAAATGGTATTCCTGAACTATTACGTAGGACTTCCAGGTATGCTAAAGTTTTGGTTATAGTTCAAAAGGCATCTCAAAAAATATTACTTGGAGGATGTTTATTCTCCTTAGACCAATCCTGGTCTCTGCAAGAAGCATTTGACAACCCTTTCTGACAGCATTTTGATAATCTTTTTTTTCTAACTTTTTTTTGAAAGAAACTTAAAGATCTAATCAAATATTATTTATGTACCTTTGATGCATAAGCCAGTCCATCTCTAAAATAATTAAGGGGAAGCACCATATTTAGAGAAAATTTACTGTATGAGTTCTCTGTGTCTCATCATCTTCACACTCTTTTTATTTGTTCCCAATTTACTAATGGGGTACAAGAACAACAACATATTGCAATTTCACAGCCAATCTCAGCTTATTCAGCTGTAGTAGGTACAGTTTTGGTTTGTTGTTTTTTTTTCCTATTTAATTCTTATCCACCTGCTTGGAAAAACATAGTTTAATACACTTTTAGCAGAATACCTCTAGACTTTGTCAGTAGGATTCATGGTCAAGTCACCCTGAGTGACTCCTCTCCCAAAGTATGTTGTATCATCTGTTGCATTAGTGCTGCCCTGGTTCTTCTGGACAATTTAATTTGCTACAATAATTGAATTATCCTATAAGTACGTGAGTAATCAAATTCTTAGGGAAGGATTGTTCCAAGTGTAGCAGATACCAAAATGCAGACACATTTCACAGAAATGGCAAACACTGCACTAAATCAGGCTGTTGTGCACATATTTGGCCACTGAATGAAACATCATGCGTGACAGAAATTCTCTGGCAGTTCTCAGGTACAGGTAATTCAGAGATTGTGTCACTGGCTGAACTCAAAAGGTCTCTAAGCGTCATATGAACATACAAAAAAAAAAAAAAAAAAAAAAAAAGACAGTAGCTTTCCTGCTATTTTTGCATCTTTCTGACAGGGAGCGGAGAATTCTCCCTGAGTAGCTTTGATTGTAGCTACAAAATTTGGGTTTCTGGAATACAGACTGCTGAGCTATGCAGATGAGTTAAATCCCTGTGGTCTCTACAGGTGTCCCTATGAAGCAGATGAATCTGAGTAAAGGTAAAATAACAGCGAAATCAAAAACCTAGCATAAATGAAAGAGATTTCTATTTGTTGAGCCAAGATTTGCTTAAACTGCAAGTTGCAGTGCTTTAAAAGCATGCTGAGATGGAGCAAGTTGCTATTTTTTAAGTGCTGTAGGGCATTCTTCCAGTCATTTGAAGAGAATGCACTACATATTCTGAAAAAGAATATTGTATCCATTCTTGTAATGCAGGCTCATTAAGCATGAGATTGATTTATTGTATTGTTTCCTTTATAAATTATTTTCATTATGTTTTATCACAGTACATGACTACTGCCCTAAGGGAATATGCAGGAATGAGCTGAATGGCAAGTGTAATAGACTGTTTTAATTAAAATAGTGTAATGCATATTTCAGCGTTATTAGCAAAAACAAAACTGATTTTGTTTTCTGGGCAATTGAATATATTAAAGCCCAGGTGCTCTTTTTCTATTGTTTAACCCACTAAACTCAACTTCATTTGACGCTTTGAGCAGGAATTCCTGGGGAAGAGGAAAGCATAAACAGGAATTTCACCAGTGAAACCCCGACAGAGAAAAATCCATTATTCCTCCGCACTTTTTAACCTGATGTTCTGTGGAGACAGCAGCCACTTGCCACCATAATTCCATTAGTTAATGAACATCTCAGGAATTTGTCAATCATAAGAAAGACCCTTTAAAATTACAGTCAATCAATGACACCTACTCTTCTAAATGGCTTTCTTTTCCCCCTTTTCTCCTGATTTATATTGGCTATGAGTCTTTTTTCATTCTTTTCCCCTCCAGATACCAAGAGTTTACCTTTTAGCAAGAAGATGCATTGTGCCAGATGGTGACAGACCCACGAAAAAGCAAGTTAATGACTTCTGTGCAGAGAAGTCAGATGAAAACAACCAACCAACCTGGAAAATTAACTGAGAGCTGGGTTATGTGACCCATCTGTCCTTGAAAAGAGCCATTTTGCCTAATGATTTTTGTCTACCATACCCTAAATACCAGAACCCCCCTCCTTTTCATCAATGGAATTTTCACCACAAACTGCTACTTTGCAATAGATACTGTAAAGGGTGTTTCTGATTCAGCTATTGTGGTCCTCTGGATTTTTATCACATGTCAGGATGGAATGTGGTATCAGTTCTGAGGGGTCTCTTCTTACAGCAGAGACACAGTGGATGTGGAAGATCAGATCTCCCATTTTATGGGGTGAAAAATGTTGATTTTTCCAAAGAAATAGTAAAATTCCCAGGGGGTGGTTCACCATTTGTAAAGACTGCCCTATTTCCCATCGGCATGCAACTTGCTTATAAGGAATGGTATTGTGAAATTAAGAAATACTAACTGTAATTTTTGCTATGTATTTTTAAAGGAAATAACAAACCAAAGCCACTCCAACCCTTCTGAAGCAGTTTGAACTATGGTAATGTCTGTCTGGGAGATATATATATATATAATTTAGAAATAAATCAAACAGCTGAACTGAAAGATAAGTCAGAAATTCAAAATAAAGCAAAGCCAGACAGCACAAAAAGAGTTACTGCTGCTCCATTCAGTTACTCTGGGGATACCCAGACAACACTAATCATTGTAGTAGTCTGAAGATGTTCCCTGTAAATCTTATAGTCTTTAAAATAAAATATGGGTATCTTCTTTTCCCTATCAAAGATTTTCTGCTGGAACTCATTTACTCACAAGAGCCCTTTAGAAATGATGGTCCTGCTTTTCCAACAGAAGAAGACCATAATTAAACTGGTGAGTCATCACTCCACTGGCTTCCACAGGAAATCCCTTATTACTTTAAAGCACCTGCTGTAGCTCTCCGACTCATTTCCCAGAGAGGAGCTGCAGATACAGATTGGTTCCAAATAGTTCCCATAAAAGAATAGACCAGTGAACTGGTTTTACATAAATTTCAGTCTTTATCGTTTCTCTTCCTCTGCAATTAATGAGATCTGGCTGAATCCCCAGTTACTTCTGGGTCGTGATTTATAAAGCACAAGTCGAGATTCAGACTTTTCAAAAATGATTTCCCACATTTTCATGTTATTAACTCATTTCTTACATCTCTCCATGCTTCTTCTTCTTCTTGGAACTGGTCACCTTTAATCCATTACAGGATGTTTTTAATTATTAACAGGAACATGCTAAACTGTACTGAAAAGTATTTAAATACTACAACATGACAAAATTACATGTACATTGGCTATTTCTCTATTTTGCTAAATGGCTATTAACTATTTAACTTTTCAGTAGTCAATACTGAATTCAATCAATGCATTAAAGCAACCTAAGCCATAACATTCTAAGATCAAAATACTATATACTGCCGATGCTAACATTAGCTAGACAAAAATATTGTGTGCTCATTTGCTATAGAAAATTTTAAAAAGAAAATATATGTGTAAGTAAGAGAAATCAAAGCAATTATCTTAGATTCAGTAAATCGATTTCATCAGAACAAAACACAAAATTTCATTCTCAAATATGCCCAAATATGTCAGAGATTTTGGAAACTATTTTTAAGTTCTGCTCTAAATGATCAAATAATCCTAAACAAGCTGTGATAATTTAGGCAGATAAAAAATATCTCAGAATAAAGAAACTACTGTTTTCATGGAGAAGAATATTATGAAATCAGGATGTAGACAGTTTAGCTTTGGAAGAAGAAACAAGTCTTCATTATTCATGACCAAACACAGTTTGCATCCTCATTTCAATTGTGGTACTTTGCTCAATGCAAATGTTCTGTAATAAAAAGACAAAGCCCAAACTTTGAGGCAATTGCTTAGAAAATAGCGTGGTCTTGCTGTGCCAATAAATGCCAGTAGAAGGGGAATCAAAAGAGTTCTATAAAAAGAGGTAAGTTTTGAAGTAATAAAAATCTAAACAGCAAGTAACTGCCCTGCCTAATGCACTACATGTACAAAATGCAGGGTTAAAGAGAGTTTTTATTTAGAGTATAACATTTCACTGCAGTTTGGAAGTAAAGTAGAAAGGCTGTTTTTTAAAGGAATAACATGAAATAGTTTCACTCAAACATGTGGTCTGGGAGCTAAACTTTTGCACTTTTTTTAGTTGACCCATGTTTGCAAAACACAAAAGATAATTCAGTTTGTTCAGAAACTCACTCAAACCTTTCTGGGTCAAATCTTCACCTTTGTCGGGGAATATTCCCATTGAAGTCAACCTTTAGCACTTTCTCTTCTCAAGCATCCAGCTCTGGTGTGTTCTGTGAGTAAAAAAGATCCTCAGATGTCTGTCTGCAGTGTGTTCTATGGAGAGCTCCTGCACAGAATAAAAAAGGAAGCAAATGCACTGAGCACCCCGGTTTAGCAAGCTCACAGCTTCTATCACAACTGAAAAGGAATTACAACTTTTGCAGAAGTACCCAGCCTTAGAAGTGACATAACAAAAATAGATATTTACTTTGACTTTTACCTCACTCTTGTAATCTATCTTTTGTTTGCATTTTTACATTGATGAATGCAGTTGTCCATTTGCAAAGTTCACGTGGGAGTGACTCCACTGGTCACTGTCACCATGGGACAATGTGCCCAGCAGACAATGGATGCTATCAGGCATCTCCTCAAGAATTCTCAGCCTCCTTAGAGGGTAAAGTCTTCAAGATTCAGGTAAAAATTTTTTATTCAATCTTGTATTTGTTCAGTGCTCAGCACAGTGGGTGTCACTCCCTTGGAATCCCTGTTAGCATGACACATTTCATTTTTATCACAAGGATTAATAATGTAACCATTGCAGTTTCTCCTCCTAGATGAGATATTCTCTACTAATCTGTGTCTGAACCTTGTCCTGCTTTTCCTTCTGTCCTTAAAAATCAGCCAGCTTCTCTCAAGTCAAAATGTTTGGCAAACAGAAACTCTCTGCTGCTCTCAGATGAGCTACTAATGTAACTTAATTTTCCGTAAATAGCTTTCCATAAATACATCATCTGAGTTCTGCTATTCCTGTCTGCTAATACTGTCTGCACACACTGACTTGCTCATACAGAACTTCTCTGAAGTCCAATCCACTCCAGCTAAATATGATTTTTCAGGCTGAGCTTTATGGAGCAGCTTTGGCTGTGAACCAGAGCTGGAACTGGACAGCTGGAACAAGAGCTGATCTGGCAGCAGATTCAAATATAACTGCTGGGGAAACCTGTAACATTTTCTATAGCAAATGCACACAGAACTGAAAAATAATCTCAATAAGCCATCTATCCTAGAACTGAATGAAAAAAAATACTTTTTTTAAAAAAATAGTCTTCTCAGTCAGTCAAGGGTGAAAATTATTTCCCTCCAACTCTCTTTTTTTAAGAAGAGTGAATTCCATTCTTGTCTATACCATTATGGAGCAGACCCTCATGAAATTAGAGCATTAAAATTAATTTACCCAATGTTTTGGTAATCCAGTATACCTCTGACCCCTAATGTAGTGCTACTTACGATGGAAATCAGGTCATAATGAGATCCTAAGTCCTTGTATTACATTTTACCAGTAGGTTCAATTTAAAATCTTAGGCAATGAGCCTAGAAAAGACCTGGAGGATTCATCTCTAGGCTACAACCAGGCCAGCCCCATGGATGTGTGACACTCAGTATTTCAGGCACATTTGTCTAACCTGTTCTTAAAGTAAGGGTGGTCTCATAACCACCTTTCTGTGGCAGCTGAACAGCAATTGCCCCTTCAGATGAAATATTTTCTCAGGCTGGCCTGTATCTTATATATTGAAATATTTTTGTCTCATTTCCAGTACAGAGAAAAACATATTCTCCATTGAGGCAAACAGCTGTGCATGTACATGACTTGTTCTGTCCCTTCTTTTAGAAAAACCCAAATCTTTCACTCTTGCATCTGTTTACATTTTTCACTTTGCTTTGAAATCTCTTGACTTTCTTTACATTTCCTCTTAATACTCCCACAAGACAGCTTGTTCTCCTGCTCAAGGAATCAGAATCAGATCTGAAGCTGGATCAAAATACCTTTGCACAATTCATTTAATGTCTGGAAGTAGTTAAAAAAATAGATTGATGGCTGAATGAAGAGAAAAAGTAATAAGAAATACAATATTTCACTACTTTCTTCCTCAAACAAGGTCCATTCCTTTTTAACTGGGTAAAGATTATTTGTTGTCTCTTAACCACTTTTTTCAATGCCTTGAGATCTTTCACCATAGCTGTGATACTTTTACCCCTATTTTGGATGTTTATCCCTGTTTATCCACATCAGGAAGGTGGGAGATTCGAGGGACATTCTGAGTGGTGGGGATGGTGCTGTGACAAATCTTCCCCTGAAAAGCAGAAGCAGGGAGAAATTCTGTGTAAATCTGTCTACTCTGCATTATCCTGGCTTTTGGGTTATCTCACTGCTTTCAAGAAATACAGTCCAATAGAATTCAGCCAGGTTATTCTCATATGTAGCAAAAAAAGAAATGATGCAGCTTCAGGAATATGAACCATAAGGCTGATTCCTCATCCATTTTAGAAATTCATAAGTAGAAAAGTAATTAATTTAACAAATATTTAGTTGAATAAATGAATTATAGGTGGTGTAAGGTACAGAAGGAATTGTTTGTTTATCCATACATTTAGAACAAATGTTTTTGTCTGATTGAGTTCTCAGAAAAAGCAATTTCTATTGTCCTTAATGCTCTAACATAATTTCTAAAAAATAAATTTTTCCTTTTTTTTTTTTTAATTTGGTCCTGATTTTTGTTTTGTATATTGTACAATTTTTATACCTATAATAATTTGTACATTTTTTGGACTGTGATGGAACAAGTAAATGTTTCTCAGCTGAAGAAAAAGCAGGAGATATTTAATAATGGAAAGGTGTGTCTTAGCAATGTGTTATCTAGAGGCTTGGAAAAGGGATTCAATTCAAATTAAATGAAGGAAAGCAAATCTGTCGACATATCTGTGCTCTGGTGCTTCTTCGAGTCATGAAACTCCCAAGTTACAAGGAAGAGTTACAAATGAGGCAGTGAGAAACAAACCACAACAGTTCTTTAAAAGACACAAACTCAAAGTTTATTCCCTGATAAAATGCGATTAATTGCACACAGATTACTGCCCATGAAAATAAAAGACAATTATCTCAATAGTGGCCAGTCCCAGGGAAATGGCACAGGTAGAGAACTGTGCTTCAGATTACACCCACTCCTTCTGTATTTAATGCAAAAATACATGGAAACAATTACACTCCAATAACTTATTAAATATTACACTGAGTGCAAGAATACAAAGATACCAGGAGTGTAAAGAATGTGATGAACTGGCAGCTCCTGGATCTGCATTAATGCCCATTTGTTTGGGAGCCCAACATGACGTGATGTGACTCCTAACAGAACTTGCTTTGTCTCCTCCATTTTCTCAGCTTGACCTGCAGCAGATTAATGTGGCATTACTCTAAAAAAGCTGCAGGGATGTAAAGAGGGGTTGTATGTGTACATTAGAGTAAAATAATGCATTGTGCAGGGATTAAAAGTAATAGATTGTGCTCAAAGGTATTTACATGCTGTTTTATCACTCTTGGTAAGGCTGGAACATTCACAGTTTTTAATTCTTCTCTTTTGGACCATAAGATTACAAAGAATATGAATTTCATCTGAGATTAACCAGGTTTGTGCTAATTCACCTTCAGTAACAGGGAAGTTAGCCAGAAGTCATTAGAAGACAAAAGTCCCAGTCTTAGACCATCTTACCTGAACAGAGACCTCAGAGAAGTGAGAAAAGCACAGTGGAAATTTCTTAATGGATGTTCCTCCTGGTTTGTGCTGGATATTGTTTTGTACTCATACAAAAGAACATATTATTTCTTTCCCACCTTACCCATGTCTTTCTATGACTTCTGGCAAGAAACATGCCTCTTGTTTATGTACCAGATTCTTATAAATGTATACAATATAATAATATGCATAATATAAAATAGACTATTCACAGGAATGGCATTAAACCAGAGGGGACCTGCTTTCCCTTCACTGCTGTGACGTGCTCAGGGCTGGCTGCTTTATAACAAAATATTACAGTAATTTCACAATTATAAGCCACACCTGATTATAAGCCGCACGTCCCGATAGCCGGGTAGATCATGGGATTTGTCCATAGATAAGCCGCACCTGAATATAAGCCGCACTACTGGGGTAGGCTGGATTCTTCAATGAAAAAGGTGCGGCTTATGATGGTGAAATTACTGTACCTTTCATCCATTTTGGCTCTTGTAAAGTCATTTGAGTACACACAGGTGCTTTACATGTACAACTTTGCAAAGCGCTTTGCTTTGGTAAGGACAGATGTGTAAACATGTGATCAAAGCCAATGGAACTTGTTCTGTACCTATCAATGTGTGCTACACCCTGGCCCTTAGTTAGAGAGTGGTGGTTTTCCCCAGCATCTCACTGATCTCTGCACAGGGCAGATAAGTCTCCCTCACAGCTCAGGGGAAAAGTGTCGGGGTTCCACACAAATAGAAGCAAGCTTGCCAGGATTGGGCACAGAATTTTTACCTTCTGGAAAAAAAAATTTGCCAAGTTTTTGTTCAGAGCACAGAAAATCCATTACTAACATGTATCTTTCCTGTACTCCCAGACACAGGGGAGATTCTCAGTTTGAACAGTTTTGGAGGTGATGGATATATTTATACTAAGTGATTGTAGTGATGTAAGTGATTTTGGCATGGCAGAAGTCTCTGGCACTTTTAAAAGTTCATCTACATAAGGCCAGAATTAAGAGACCTCAAATTCTTCAAGGAAGAATAACAAGGACTGCACTTCTGTTTTAAAGATACAGAAATCATGCAGTTGGATGGGGGTTTTACCTTCCCCACTCTCTGTGTATTTGAAAATAAAAGTATGCAAATCACCCCTAAACCCTTGAGCTCGAAGACTGAGTCTTCAGTTTCTTGCTTGAATGACAATTGAATTACCATATAGGCTTATTGTAATATTATAAACAGAGCATTTATTCTAAGCTGTAAAATAACTACTGAATCATTCTATGCAATGGTAGAAATAAAAGCTGGCAAACTGTATTTGAAGCACATAAAACACAATTAGAGATGCAGATTAGCCTTGAGGAACAAGCTCAACAAGAAACCAAATGAATCAACTTGAGACAAGTTTCACTAAGAGCTTTATGATATTCAGACTTCAGCAGTGTTGCTCTCCAGAACAGATAATTAAAGAATTAAGTCATGGTATCTATTTGCAAGCTCTGGCACTTCTTGGTCTGGTATCATGCTACTCCCATACTTAATTTCTGTCCCAATATATCAGCCAATTTGGCTTTCACTCCTCCAAATAAAGTGAGGTAAATTAGTAATCAGGGAGCAGAGAAATCATAGCAAATGCATCCTGCCAAAACTGTTTCTGAGTTGTTACAAGTACTCATATCCTACACTGATGTCTACTGTCTGTGGTTGAACTACCATGATTTATGCAGATAAACATTCTGCTCTCTGCCTGTAAATGTCTCTCCTGCTCATGGGCTCAGGCACAGCTAAAAGGGGGCAAGGGGATAGGAGATAACCATGTTCACTTTTAAAATTGTGCAAAACAGATCAGGAAACACCAACAAAGTTTTCAGCAATACCTAACATTAATTTGCATGCAAATTCTGTTTCAGGATAAGGGGTACCTGAATCCCTGAAGCCAGGTCATCCCTCTGTCTGATCTTTCTTGATGCTGTACTGTGGACAAATACAAGAGACCAGAATGAGTGAAATTCAAAACAGGCAGGATGGGAGCTACATCACTTCCCCCCACAAAGAACCAACAGAGAACAACCCCAACAAACGACACAAATTCAACTTCTTCCAAAAATAAAAAAAACCCAAAAAAACATTACTATGCACTCGGCATGCTTTAAGCCTGTCCTCACTGCTATCTTGCAATGCTTTCTGTCAGGTACTGGTGATATTTATGGAATTAAAACAAAGACATTCAAAGAAATCCAGAACAGGATTTTTTACTCAGCAATAGCTTTGTCAGGAACAGTTTACTTCCCCAATATTTCTGAGATAATTGTTTACTAAATGAGTCACCATACCCCCAGGTCCCTCAGGTTACTGTGCATTGCTTAAGACAGTCAGTATCTATTTACAAATGTAATATAAATTACACAAGTGAAAATGTAAGTTATAGAAAAGGTATATAAAGTCATATAAAATAAAGTTATATAAAAGGTGAATATGGTAGCTGTTTTCTTGTTTATTCCACATGGAAAACCCACCGTTAAAACTACTAAACTACTTAAGTTTAAAGCTAAGCAAAATTGAGGTCTTTGTGACATAGGAAAATACCAAACTTGTGAAATTCATGTTTTAAAGTAGGACACACTGTTGAAAACTGAAAATATTCCAAGGAAAAAAACAGACAAAAATATTGCAATAATTTTCATTTTAGGATAGGATAAGAAAGAAAATCTAGATATTTTCACATTAGCCTGAAATGGCTGGTATCACACACATTCCTACCATTTCAGCTCAATATTAAATTATTTCTAGTTATTTTCAGACAGCTTCCTGGAATTTAGGGTGAAGCCCTGATGCCTTTCTTTCTGTTTGGTGTTTTGTTGGTTTTTGTTGTTGTTACTGTTGGGGTTTTTTTATAAACAGTACCTAAAATTTCTTTGGGAAAATTGAAAATATTTGTAGAAAACACAATTTTGTGCCCATTAAGGAAAAAAAAAAAAACAAAACAAAACAACGAAAACTCCAGTACTCAAAAAAATTACTGCCTTGTTTTTAAATTATAACAACACTTGTGCTCACTCCACAGATTCTGCTCATGGACATCCCAAAACAAAGCAAAGGTTTGCCCAGCCTGCCAGATGTACCCAGGACAATAACAACAGCAAATTTATACACTTCCCATGTGTCCAAATTTGCTCAGGCACATAATCAACACACAACAAAAACAGTTGTGAATGAGAAATTCTTTTTTGTAAAACAGCTAAATCGTCTCCAAATTTTCAGTCCTGGTCCTCATGGACCTCATGTTCTCCTCCTGTGTTTTCCACAATTAGAAAATATCTTCAGAACAGAACTTAGGAAATAAAAATACATCTTTTTACTGGATCTAGAGGGATGTGTTGTGTTCCACAGATTAACTGAAGGGAGTTTATGGGACATTTTAATGTTCTCCACTTTCATTTTAACTAGTTCCCCACAGCTCTTGGCTGACTTTCTTTGTTCTCCACCCTGCTGCAAAGGCTAAGGACTTGAAATAAAACATTATACTCTGAAGGAAGGAGAAGAAATGACTAAATCATGTAACCACTTCTCTTTGTTTATACTGAACCTGGACCAATTGTTTCTAATCTTTACATCGCCAGGGGTTTGCTGCTCCTTTTCAGATTTGAAGAGGTATTTGCCAGCTATTTTTCCACCTCAAACTGATGAAAGATACTCTCCATCCTGCTCCTCTTATATCCTTGGAGCATGGCTACAACAATCTTACTGTAACTGAGGAAATTTTATGGTCCCTGTGTAATCAGTTGAGGAAAACCAGTAGCTCAGTAAACTTTTTCCTTCTTTACTCACCCTTCTTAAAGTCATGAAGACACATTGATAATGCTCCTGTAGGTCTAAAAGTCTTAAAGCCCTTGGGAGCTCTTTGCAATGAGAAGGGATGAACTTCACTTCTGATCTTTTTTACTGCAAGACAGATTACACATGAGACCCCAGATAGTGTCCTGATTCAGGGAGTGAAAATCCAGTGCAGTGCTTGTGTTCAGCTGTCTGTCTGCCAATGAGGATGATGCATGATGGTTTTTCACAAATTATGTTCAAAATCATTGGTACAGAGAAAGGTTTTCCATTGATTTCTGCAGCCTTTGAACCATAGTATCAATGGGAAAAGAAAAAAAATTAAATTAACTAGCCCATGCTTAAGACAACAGAGGCACAAAGAGGTGATTTTGGACCACTGAAAAACCTACCTGACCCTTATGAATCTTTTGCTTTCTTTCAGAAAATCTTGACCTTTCTAGCCTAAGTGCCATGGGGTTTTCGTGAGATTTAAATACTTAAGGAGTGCTGAAATGGGATCTAATCTCATAAATCACCCAGGCAGTTCTGCAGACGCTCACATCTTGTTCCTTTCCCTGAGGTGGGGCTGAAGCCTGGCTGGACAACTCCAGTGCTGTGCATCCCACCCTGCTCTGTCAGCACTGCCTTCTGCTGCCCGGCAGGGTTCAAAGCTGAACAATTCCTTAGGGATAATCTCACCTGTTCAGCCCAGCACCATTTCCTCACTTCTTAGCCTAGGCCCCTGCCTTCTGTTTATGCTTGGGTTTTGAAATCTAATTTGCTGTATAGCACAAGCCTCATTGACTACAGCAGCACAGACGTGGTATTTAAGAAAATTAGTTGATAATTACTTCTAATGTGCAGCAAAGTATTTATAGGAAATTTGGATTGTTTTCTTTATTCTTGCTAAAATGCTATTCAAAGAATCTATATGGCATTAATTTTAATTAGGAGGATATTATTCAGAACTAATAAAATGCATAAATAATAATATTTTTTCTATTGTTAATAAAACACATGTACTTTTGCATTTGTTTTGGTTTTTTTCCTTTAAAATGTGCTCTTAAGCTGCAGTGAAGTAGGTGCCACCTATTCGATTAATGACTGAGAATGTTCATTTTATTTAATTTCACCATTTTTGGACAGAATAGTCAGCTCTCTTATTCAGAAAAATGAGCTAATTTGAAAAAGCAAGAACTAATTTCAGACAAGTGCTTCCACAAGATGATTTCTCCAACTTGAGCATGCCCTATTTCCAATGACTTAACAATCACATTAACTTTTGGATGGCTCCATTGCATTGCTGGACAGGCTGATGGAGTGATATAGAGATGTTGTTCATCCAAATTATAATCCAGAAAAGCAGTTAAGTGTATGAATACCTTAAACATATCTGTACTTCACTAAAATCCATTCAACTACTCACAGGTTCACCTCTGTGTGTGCTTTGTTGGACAGAAGCCACAATTACCAAGCTGCTGAAGTGGAGCTTAGTAAAATAAATTGAGAGGAACCATCTCTGTGAATAAAAATAACACTTTGGGAATGCATTAACCATAAAATTACTAGAATTTAATTTTCTCTATCATTATAGAAAAAGGTATTAAAAAATCTTTCCACATTGGTCTGTGTAGTAATTCTGAGCTGACTCTTGAGACTTAATACATAACTCACCCCCACGGCCTTTCCAGCTATGCCTGCTCTCAGTCCTTTGGTCTTTCTTCATTTTATCACAATTCTCTCTATCTTAACAGAACTCCAGATCCCACAATGTAGTGAAGTCTTCTGAGACCTCTTGAAAGGTCTGTTGCTGTTCAGTGTCTCTGAAATGAGACACAAATATTGACACTTTCATTCATGAGAGTCATCCAAGAGTTAACACAGTTTTTTTACTTGCTTTCCTTGAGGAGGGACATGATGAACCAGCATCTGCTGGTGCCTTATGGACTTTTTAATACAGTATCTCTTCCTTTCCTGAATTTTACAGAAGTGTCCTTACTGCTGGTGACATCCATACCTACCATGAGTGCAGTGAACAAAGAGCAGCCCCAGCAGCAGGCACCCAACATGCTGCTACTTCACCATGAACTAAAGGAAGAGGAGCTCTGTGAAGAAGACTGACATTTTTTACCGGTTTGGAGAGTACTTATCCAAAACTTTTATAATATGGGTAAAATTTGAATATACTGGCTGAGATTAATTTTATGTATTTTTAAGTAATGTGATGATTCCATACTTGGTATGCACTGAATATGTACTATATTTTTGTTTTCCTATGGTTCTGTCCCTCTCTAAGCTGACTTGTAACTTAAACAAACCTCTTGTATTTCACACAAGCATGCAGTAACATAAGTATACAGGTCAAGTAACTTTAAAATAAATAGGAAAACAGAAATTATTTTCATTACATGGGAGGTGGAAATGGTGGAGTCCTCAGTTGTGCCCCTTCAGTGGACAAAAAGGACAAGCTGAAACCTATACTGAATGATATTAAATATTGTATTTATAGCAGAGAGGATGGGAGACAGATCACAGAGTAGCACGGTGGTATTATTGCTGTTCTCCAGCACACACACTGTAATGAAATTATTTTGTTTAACAGAACCTAAGGTACATATTTTAAACTACATCATTACATCCTCCAAACAACTGTACCTGTACTTGAGAAAGCATCAGAATGAGTCCAAGACTGATAGGATCATTCTGCTAGATTTTTGAATGAATTTACATCTCAATATTTCTTTGTTTTAGGTGTCTGTGTAAGTATTAGTAATTTACTGAGCTTGCAAGACTCATAAATAAGTATGTACTTTGTTTTGTCAGAAACAGACAGCAGGTTTGTCCTGGCTCTGGAGCCAGTGCTTTGTGTCTCACCTGGGGATGATAATTCCCACTGAGCATGTTCACTGGAGCTGCAATAACTCCAGAGGTGCTTTTGTGCCTGGCCAAGGAGGGCAGGTTGTGTTCCTTCCCCAGCTCCTGCTGTAGCTTTGTGCTGCAGCAGCCAGAGAGATGCTGGCAAAGCCAGGAGCCGGTGGCACACTGAGGCTGGGGCTCCTCTGGAGCTCTGACTGCAGAGCCAGACCAGGGCTTTGCTCCAAGGGCCACAAAAGATGTAACTCTGTCAAGAGGATGTTGTATACGGACAGGGCAAATATGTAGAAATAAAAGTGCCTGGAATGAACTGTAATCAACTTCTTTTCACTACTTGTACTGGCTTTATAATAAAATTGCCAGGTTTACAGATAGATTTTTCCTCTGTAGAGAAGCCTGGAAAATTCTGTTAGCAGAAGAGTGACCTCCTTTAGAGTTTATGAGATTGGAAAACCTTACATAAACTATACTTCACTCTACAATAGCTCATTATATTTCAATTTTATTTAATTTAAAGCAGTGTGGTTTATAATCAATGAAGTTCCTCCGCTGAAGAGAAGGAGGTTTTAGCTTCAGAACAAATACACAGCATTTTTTCATTTCCTTAATCTTGTGCTGTAGGTGGTCAGTTCCAACTGCTGCATTTGGCACTGGAAATCTGTCTAGTTTAAAGCCAAGTAAAACAGGCAGAGAATAGCTAAATTGAAAAATTGAATTTAATATGTTAAGTATTATGCTGCAGTTTACATAATATCAGTGTTCCCTAGAGTTATATATTATTGTTGTAGTGTTCTTTGACACAGATTGCTATGAACCAGAAGCGATTAAAGGCCAGGTACAAACATTAGGTTTGCTCTTGGGGAAAACAATATTGGAACATGGTATAAAATTAATGTGGCTGAGGAAGATGCGATGCAGTGACAGAGGCTCCATGTGGTTGGGCAGAATTGTGGCTGGTGGGGCCATAACTGACAATTTGAGACAACAATATGGGGATTACAAGAGAGTCCCTGCTCTTTCTTTACTACTGATAGACAGCTCCTTAATCTTAGAGAAGTATTTAAATAAGGCCCATCATCTTTAATGTCGTAACCTCTGAGGAATTTGAGAATGCAGTGACAGAGCATCTAGTAGCATTCAGTGGCATCTAGTCCAACACAACTTTGGGGTGGTGTCTCAAACAAGGCTGAGAACCCAGCCTAGACCTTCCACCTTTCTCATCTCTGTCATATTCAGCACTCTTTTCATGGACAAGCTGTTGGGTTTGTGTCCTCTAGCAGGTGAGCTCTCACTCACCAATTCTCATAAAAAAATGTGAAACTGGGTTTTTTGTTCTACTTCATTGCTTAGCAGTGACCCTGTACCTAAAGCATTAGTTTTCCTTTTTTTCAAGGAAAAAGCTCAGAACTGTCCCCACTGCAAAGGTCACAGCCTTGAGGGACTTTTCTCCCCTTGAGCCCAGGCAGCAATAAGCCTAACATGGGTTTAATGGGGAAATGGAAAACTGACCCTGGCCCCATTTTTAAGGAGAGTTTTGTGAGGTTCATTCCTGGAGTCTGGATGTCTGCCCTACAGCTCAGTCACAAACTGTTTAGAAAGTTCATAATCTGGAAATAAACACAAGACAATTGAAAATAAGCAAATTTATCCAAATTTATGTTGACTAACAAATGTTACTTTTAACTCCAAATTTATGCCACCAGAACTGTAGCATAATATTCTATATTTATGTCATGTATTTGTCAAATATAAATTTCCTTTCAGACCAGGGGGCTGAGTCCACTTTGAATTCAAAGAAAGTTCAAGAAGCATTTGGACAATGCTCTCAGGCACATGGGAATTCTTGGGGTGCTCTGCACAGGGCCAGGAGTTGGGTCCCTTCCAGCACATCGTGTCCTGAGGTTCTAGAAAAAATTCTCACCGTGACAATTCAATTCGAGGAAAACTTTGCTACTTCTCCAGAACCATTAAAATGTTAAATGCCATAAAGCTTTTATATTTTTGACATCTAAGCAGAATAAGTGGACGAGCAAATAATTTTTTCAGTTAGCTTAGAAAAATGCTTGTCTTTTTAATTCCTGAAAATGACAGCTTTGCAGTTCTATTCTCATTTTATCCATCACTTCTAATTTCAGAGTTGAGTGCTACTTTCTCAACTGCCTGTAACTTTTGTGGTCACTTATTGCACTGCAAAAAGGGTAGAAAACACACTACTCAATGCTGTTTAATCTTTAAACTGCCTGCATTGAATTCTTGCCTTTTGAAAACTGATATTTATTTTACTCTGTCTGTGACTGTTGTATTTTCTAATGAATATAGTCACAGAGAAGAGGAAAATTATGGTGCTAGTTAAGAATAAAAAAAAGTGAAAATTCAACATGATGTATTATTCAGTAGTCCCCATGCTGAACAAACAGTGTTGTCCACATTCAGTAAAATTCTAACAAGAAGCCTGCATTGGTGTCCGGGAAAATTATCATCCTGAAGAGTAACTTGCATCTGCAGAAACCAGCAGACTCTTGAAATAGAAGCACCAGCTAGTACCTGCAGAGCAGTATTTATCTGGGCTCTCTCCCCTGCCCTGAATCAAATGACTTTGAAATTAAAGCTTGAAAAACTATAAGTTGCAATGTTTAGGAAAAAATAAATCACAACAGAGCAGGTCAATTAAAGAAATAATGGAAATGCAGAAATATATTCAGAATACTTTTACTGCACCAAATTCACAGTAGCTGATTAGTCATTTATCAATATTTATGACAGAAATTGTACAGATATGCAATGCAAGGGTGGGGCTGGAGAGAAAGAGATGATCAGATTTATGTGTGGGCAGGACAGGCTTGTTCCTGCTATTCTGGCTGTGCACCTTTCCAAAAGGGGAACCTTTTATTGATGGCAGTCATTCAATGTAGTAAGAGATGTCCCTGGCCCACCCAGGGATTTATTTCATGCAAAGCTGAACAGGCTGGGGCAGGGTTTGAAAGGGTTATTGCAAAAGGAGCATTAACTTCTGAGTTTCTCACCATGATAGGTCATGGAGAACATGTCACAAGAGAAGGAGCAGGTAAGAGCAAGTAGAGATACTCCAGCTCATAAATTCAGTACGTTTTTATACCAAAATGGGCATGGAAGTAGCTATAAAACACTATTTCATTAACATTAATAAATATTTAACTTTTAATAATTATCAATATAATTATTAATAATTAATGAATATATTTATCCCCTTTGCAGTCGCATTTCTGGTGCCCTTACAGTAAGTTAATTCTATACCTTTTGTGGGTTTAATCACAAAGAATATTGATTATTTGGAATGACTGTTCCTGTTGTCAAGGCTGACTATATAAATTTGAAACTGCTCAACCACTATGTTATCAAAAATAGATTGGTGCCATTCTTTGTTTCATTTTGTATGTTTCAAATTAGGGTTTTCTGCATCAGATTGAGATGTATATTTTCTTGCTTCGTTTCTTGAAAATTGAGCTCAAATTGAGCTCACCATCAACCAAAACTCCCACATCCCCTTCAGGGCTGCACTCCAGCCTCTTGTCCCTCAATCCAGGGGACAATCCTGGGCATCCAGGATTGCACCATCCCAGGCGCAGAATTCAGCATAATTGTTCTCATTAGAAATTGTTTTCATAGCAATAAGCAAAGAGTTATATCAAATGTATATCTTCATCATTTTGCACTGAACAAATTATGGTGAAAACATCTTCCCAAGCTGTGGGAGAAGAGAGAATGAAACTTACTGTGAGAATTTTGGATCACAGCTCCCTGCCAGCTGAGCATAGATGTTAGCTGCTGCTTCCAGATATTTGTTGATGAATTGGTGATGTCTCATGGTTATCCTATCATTTGTAATTCCTTTCTGCCAGGATGAACCACCTTTCTTTGTTCAGCTTTTCTAAAAAAATATAGAAAGCAAAGATATTTTTCTAAGTTAGTCAATGGATATGCTATGATAATGTGTTTAAAATTCACTGAAAGTCATTTTGTTGATGTCAGTATTATGAGATACCCTATAAATTGTATTGTATTGTAAATCTGTCCAGTAGATCAATACATATTATGAAGTACCAAACTAATTTATTTTGCCTTCCTCTTAAATGAAAACCTAAGTGGTCTGAGACTGGATTATTTATTTGAAGCAATTTTTAAAGAGAGTATTTATTTTTTTGGATGAAATAGAAAGAAAGGAATCAAGGAAGACAAGACAGGATCGAAAGATTAACAATAATTTACTCTTTCTCTGACCATATCAGATGATGATTTTACAGCAGCAGAAGAAGTGTGTGAGGGAAGCAGGGAGATGGATGCTGTGGCACTTTGTACAGATATTCTGGGTGTCAGGTGCTGGATGTGGCCGTGTGTTAGTGCTCAGACACTGCTGACAGGCCAGGAGCTGATGTGTGATGGCAGGGATGCAGTGCTGTGTCCAAGCCACCCCCTGTGTGCATTTCTGCTCATGCTCATCCTGCCTGAACTGCAGAGCAGGCTGAGCCCACCCAGCTGGCCATCCCTGCTCTAAGATGCTCCAACTGATTGTTCAGCTGCTTAAAAAAGATAATTAATTTGACATTGGGTAAATTAATCAAGTAGTATGGAGATGTGCTACTTCTCTTTGTACCTTCTTAGGTCTGAGAGAATTCACTTAGACCAAGAATGTTTAAACACTTTGTACCTAAATTTGGTGTCCTGTTAACTTCAGGGCGGGGGCTGAGGTGTCTCCTGGTTAAATGAGGAGTTCATTTGTCAGGTCAGTTCAGGCATACTGACAATTCCACACTCAAATTGCTGCCTGCAAACTTTTAACTACCACAGGTACAGCCCCCTGAGCTGTTAGCGCGGTCACCTAGATTTACCAGACAAAATATTTATTAACATTTGAGCTACAGTCACTGTGCTAGACCAAAAGCTGCTGCTGGATTGGATCTCAGATTGGCATGCCACTGCTACAGCTTGCAGAAATGAAAAAATTATCTTTGGGAGCTCTCTTTTTAAACAGCTCAGTTTTCAGATCTCTCAAAATGGGTGCTTGCCCCAGAAGTAATTTGAAATTACCTAAGCCATTTGCAATTTCTCTGGCAGAACTGTGATAAACCTATGATTGTTGCTAAGTCATAGGAATACAATGTTTATTGTGATATGTCTTGCACTTTCCGTTTCAGAAAATCAGATCATTGTTTGCTGGCATTTGAACTGAACATGGAATACTAATTTATACCAGGAATGTCCTGAATTTGGTCATTAAATGAGAGAGCACCTGGATGGTTTTTACTTATCTATAAACATGTTCAAAGCAAACTGCATTGAAAAACAATCCCATTTAATGATTTTTCCCTGGAGTGGGAAAAAGAGGGTGGGAAAATGATTGGAGTCTTCACAGTCCCTCCTTAAGAGCACAAGCAACAGCATATTAATTGTGAAAAGTCAAGTATTCAGATTACTCTATCCTGTTCTTTCAGCTTATTTTTATTTCTATGGTTATGAACTAGGAATTATCTTTTCCTGTTCCTTCTCTTACACATCTATGTTGTTTCTCTAGGGTGTGTTTAATCAATTATTCTTCTGCTGAAACATCTATGCTCACATCTGTCATACTCTGTCATATCTCCCTTCCTTCTTTGCTGCAAGATCTCCATCTCTGGTTTCCCTAAATTTCAAAGTCCTCTACCCAAATAATTTAATTAAACCCATATTTAAAATATGTCCCTCAGCAATTTTGGTTTGATCAGTTTGACCACTCTGAACCATCAATTCCCCTTGTTTTACCAACCAGGTTCAGGCTTTCAACCTTTATCTTAAGACATCTTGATTCTTTCTTTCTGCAATGTCTCTGTGTTTTTCTTTGAAAATCTTTTTGTGTCAATATGGAATAAAAGTGTGCCAAAACTTCTGGCAAAAATGGGACTTTGGCCAAATGTTCGCGTTTGGCTCAAGAAATTCAGGTTTTCCATCTTTTACTCTCTTCTTCCAGGGATCCTATTCTAGAGTTTAGAAATAATCCAGTAAAACTTCATCAAAGTTAATATTGTTGCCAAAATCTTCCAGTTTTGGCACAATTTCAATTGGAGGAGAAAATTTTTCACTGAAAAAATTCTGACTAGTTCCATAAATGTCATTACATTCATTAAGTACATATGTACCAGTAGCTGAATTAGGTGTCTGTTTGCATACATCAAGTCATCTGAAATATTATGTCATCTGAAATAGTATTAAGTCAAATAGAGCTTAAGGGTTGGTTGTGTAATAGTGTCATAAATTTTACTAAGCATGGATCTTAACTTGATGCTCATTATAACACATCTGTGAAAAAAAAGTAATTGAAACATCAGGAAATGGTCAGAACTCAAATGAAAAACATTAGCAAACAAAAAAAAGAAAGCATTTTAATTCACTTAGAATAATGCATTAGTGTAACTGGAAAATAAAATTACTCTTCAAGTCTTCACACACTTTTTTTATTTGAACACATAACAGGATTATTTACCAAAATAATTAATTTTCTGTTCACAGAAACATCAACTATTAAGTAACACAGGAAGACCTAAAAATGGAGCATCCTGTAATCTAGAACAGTTTCAATTAATATAAATAAACTATATTTGTGGTAAAAATATATATAACCCTTTTGAGGTTTTTGTACTTATCTGATTTTTCTGCTAGCTCATGCAAAAGTAGTCTCACTCTTTGTCTGGCCATGTGAAGAAATAAAGGATGTTTTCCAGACAGTCACCAAAATAAAATATATTCATGAGCTCATTTCTTTCCTCAGCACAATTCGGGACCATTTTGTATTTCTCTCTCCCTTTGTGGAAACTTAAACACTAATACTATTTTTAGAACTTTTTAAAACCATAGCCTAAAGTTTGAGGTCTGAAGTACAGTTTAGAAAGTCACTTTAGGCTATGGAAATCTGCATCTGATGGTTGGTGAAGGAAGGATATAAAAGAGGTGTTCAAGCGCTTGCACTTGTCATAATTTTCACCACTACATTTATACCTTGATAAATATTGGAAAAAACAAGTCACTTTTATATCACTCAACTACTTAACTATGAGCACTCAACAGTTTCAGCTTGGATAGTTATCCAAAACAGATGAATTACCCTCTTGGTTATGCAAAATAGGCTCAGGTTATGCAAAATAGGTGCAAAGGTCTCAGAAAAATATTTTCTTTAGTTCTGACTCAGGAGAGGAAAAAAAGTGAAGGAAACACTTTAAAACAAATGTGAAGGATTTGTTTGACAACACAAAATTTCTGTTTGAGTTTCAGCTTTGGTGAAACACGGGACTGACTAATTTTCATTGCTTGGGCGTACACGCACTATACACATAAATATACCAAACCTCAGATGTACACACAGTGTGTCTGCCAGCTTTGAGATCTTAACAGACCAAGTCTTAAGCACTTTGCATGAAACCTGAGGGACCTTGCATGACTTTGCCCTGATTTGATGCCTTGAGCTCACCCTGCAGTGCCCGTCCGCTGCTCACCCCGCTGGGCTGGCAGCCCCTGGTCTGTGCAGACCCTGCTGGGCACAGCTCCTCTCATCAGCTGGAGAGCTGCTCCTGTGGCTGCATCTCTGCTGAGCCCTGCTCAGTGTCAGGTGCTGCAGAAAGGAGCACAGAGACAGAGATGTGTGCCACTGACAGCACAGCTCCTGGCACTGAGATGCCACAACCGCCCACAAGAACTCTGCAGAATCAAACTCCACAGACAGGCGACGATCAGCTGCAGAAATTGAAAACACCCACTGAAGGATACTGTAAAGTATAATATAAGCCTCTGTTCCCCCAGTCAGTCTAACTCGATCATGTGCTATTTCAATTCAAATCTGACTGCAAGCAGAGCTCACATCATTTTGAGAACACAGTCTGTGGCTGCTGTAAACAATGTCGTGATTAACACAGAGAAAAGACCAAACAAACTCTTCAGAAATCTGGCATAAATAAAAGAGAATGTTTGCCCTTTTGACTATTGCTGATGTGGTTTTCATTCCAACAGCTTTATGCGTTAGGATATTCTGTGTTGCATGGTGAGTATCCAGGGTGTTTCTCGTGGGACACTTATGTGGACCCCCTAACATCAGTGGGACGCCAGTGCAGGGCTTGGCTCATCCCAAGTTTAGGTCCTTGCTTTGGCTCTGTCAGACAGGACAGTGTAGCTAAATAAGAATGATAACTTTTACTTTCTCTTCTCCATTCATTTTGCATAAGCTTAAGAGAATCTAGGTGAATCAGGCCCTCTGTGCAATGACATGACATGATCTCCAGGAAAGATATTTTTATGTAGGAACTTAGGTCAGCTGAAAACTTATTAATGCAGTTCATGCTGACACATGGTAGAATGCCAGTTGCCAAGCTGAAAAAACATAATTTTATGATTTCTATGCTGTTGCTGCACTGCAAGAGGTTTATCTATTAGTGAAAGTGCAGATACATGTGAATGTATAATAAACTGAAAATAAGCTACCTACCCCACCATTTTCAAAAGAACTAATCAAGTAGTACAAAGAAAATAAATGTAAATAAAATATTGATTAAGAACTAAAAGGATTTTAATTATATTACTTCCAGAAATAATTCAATTTAACCTGAACAGACAACTGGGAGCAGATACTTTTCCATAGCATTTTTTAAATTGCTAATTAAAATTTCCAGGAGGATATTCAAGTTTAGAGCCTGATTTTTAAAGACAAATAATGTTTGCTTCATTTCATTAAGAATTTATCAAGGTTTACATTGTGCCAGAAAGCAATATTGGATCTACATTCTTTTAAAAATAATCAGATAACATGGATGCTGTATGTAATATACTGTGGGTACAGAGTAGTTTTTAATTTAGAAAATTTGAATATTGGAATGTGATTCTGGTTACATCTATTACATGTTCTCCTATAGATTTAAATCTACATTTTTTATGGAATTGTTGGGAGATAACTGGTGTTTTGGTAGGATAAAAGCTCTTATCAAAGAGCACCCTTTGTGTGGCCATTCCCACTGAGTGGCAACTTTATTATTTGTTAGAAGAGAGATGTTCTTTATTCTCTGCCATAAAGACTGATCCAAAGCTTAGGGAAGTAAGTGAGAATTACTCATCTCTTTAATTTTGTATAGAGCTTGACTTTCAATGTCGTTTCCTGCTTTGCACAGGAAACATTTTTCATTAGACTTCTGATTACTTACACACACTGCCAAATTGAATGGGACTGCAATAATAAAGATGCACAATATTTCAAAGATTCCTCTGGAAAAAGTTCACCATTAGAAATTCTTCTTCACACTATTGAATTAAACTTCTTTCACCCTCTGTGGATGCAGAGGGGAAGAAAACTGTCAAATTTAAGCAGAAAGGATCCTATGGAGCTTCCTGACCAAACCCTCAAGAGAAAATAGGAGAAGAATAAACCTCTGCTGGTATCTCCTAACACCAGATTTAAGAGCAGTAGCACGGTGTCCTCTTTATGCAAAAGTTGGAGAGGGGAAGAGATGCAGAACTGCCCTGAAAAATCAATCTGTGGCACAGAGGACTCCTAGTGCTTCCACTGGCTGCTGTGATCAGCAGCCACACAGCCCCTGACCCACCAATTATATGTATTTTGAAAGTGTTTCCATAAAAATTGCACAATCATGTGTGTGCTCCAAGGGTCAGTTTCCCTGGGCACTCTCTGATGGAGTTTCAAGCAACTTTTTTAACAATCTGACAAGTAGATTTGGGTGTAACTTAAAGTGGGAAATTCAGAAAAACAGATAGAAATCCTGTCAGAGCCCCCAGTAACTTGCAGCCCAGATTTGTGTATTGTTAGATACAAAGCAAAGCAGTGCTGTGAGTCCTGTGGTCTAGGAAAAGCTTTGGTCTGGGCTCACTTCCCTCGACACCCAGAACAGACACCGGAGGTGACCAAACCTCACAGCAGAGCTGCTTTTGTAACCCACACAGTCCTGCACACACAGAACCTCTGGGAGAGCAAGCTTCAGGATGAAACTCCTTCGCTCTGTGTGGGCACCAAAGATGCAAATCTGGTGGGTCAGGATCTGAGGGCCATCTCCACACCTTAGTGCTCCCTTGGCACTTTGAAGTGGCTGCTCTGAAAGCTCTCTCAGATGAAAGGCAACAGGAAACTAAAGATGGCAATGGTAATCCTCATGCTGGGACACACAAGGGAATGAGGAGACACAGCAATGCTCTCCATTAATCATTCCTGAGAAAGGCATGGCTGTGAAATTGCACGAGTGCAGCAGTACCCAAGGGCTGGGAGGCAGGCAGGGCTCACTGCTGCTCTTGGGTACCCAGGGCAAGGAGGCTGCCACAGCAGCAGAGAGAAACATGGGAACATGAGGAGTAAGCTAAAGGGAGTGTCTGAGCTGCTCTGTGTCCCTTGGTGTAGGAGAGGCAGAGCTGACATTTACAAATGCAATGTACACTAATTTAATGACTTTAAGGCGCACCCTTTTGACTAAAATTTTAATCGAAACCCGTAAGTGCACCTTATAGTTGTGAAATTACTGTCAATCCGCTGTTTCCATTTCTTGACCCCGTGTGTAAAGCCATCCTTACTCCACCCGGCACAGAGGCAGACACAGGACACACGTAACTGAACTGGCCTTTCTTTGGTGGGCCTCAGCCTACTCTATCAGCCTTTGCCTGCCTCCTCCATCCAAGCTTTAAATGCATAAAACCTGCATGCAGAATTATATATGAGTTATTTCTCATGCTTGATTATGAGGAATTTCATCGAGAAAAATTTTATTCCTGCGAGTCACATCCATCAATGCAAAATGAAAATTGCTGTAAACTGATCTTAGCCTAACTCAGCATCTTGCTTTCAATTAAAACCAAAGTCAATTGGGCACTTAAATGTTTCCTTGGTTCTGAACAACAGTGGTGTACTTTCCACTCTAATGCTACAAGTTACTTGGTCATTTACAACTTTTCCCCACAAGTATTTCTCCACTGTTAGAACAGGAAAATTATGCTCTATCAGGTGTTGTGAGGATGAATAAATCTGAAATGCGAGATGTTTGGATGCCACAGTAAACCAGGCCACATGAGTAGGTGAGACAGATGGTAACTGCCATAAATGAAGACTGTAGTACTTGAAGGAGTGCTCAGCAGCAAAGGATAAAATGCCATTCCCTTTTTGCCCTTTGGACCTGATCAACTACAGCATGAAGAACATTCAGAGGGGCTTCAAACATATATTCCTTACTCAAACAAAAGAACTTCAAACATGACTGTCATACCCCTAGGGACAACCTACAGCTAATACAGTCACACAGTTAAATTTTTATCTGTCTGAATGGAAAAAAAAGGGATCTAAATATTGGCATATTTTACTCTAAAGCAAGTATGTTCAGGATCAAAAATGTGCCTCCAAGGGACAATAAAATAAACCCCCCCACAGTTTTATCAGTCAAAAGTACAAAGTTCATGGAACATAATTTATTAAAATATCCCAGTGTATTTTTCAGTCTATTCCTTTTTTTTTTTTTTTTTGTAATTTTGAATAAAGCTCATTTCTTATTTAGTTCCTAATTCTGTACCACCATTAAGAAAGAATGATGAATATGCAGGTTAACAATTTCCTTTGAAATCTGCACAGAAAGCAGGAGTGAACCCTAAATCCAGATAAATCACTGCAAAGACTTAGTGGCGGACAAGTATGTCTTGCCTGAATGTGCCCAGTTGCTTGCACATGTGTGTCCTCCTCATTCCTGGGCTTGACAAGGAATCACCTTAACAGCTCAGAGACAACAGCCTTTAAACTGTGACCCAGATGTGGGCTTTCCATAAAGGCATTTAATTTCAAGAGCAGCTTTTTAAGGTGAAGAGAGCATGGCTGCTAAAAAAAAAAAAAAGAGGAAAGATGATGTGGACAACATCAGTGAGGAAAGATATATCCTATATTTCCTGACATTTGTCATAGGGTTTCAGTTCTTTACTGTGAGTTGGATGGATTCCACAAAGGAAGTTGGATGAATCCTACAGAACAGACCTTTTTGTTAAAACCATTTCTCTCCACTATATCTGCTGTTGCTATCCAGCAGCCACCCAGACACTGTCATTGCCAATTCAGAGCCAAGGAGGCAAGATGTATCGAGCCTCCAAATTCTTTTAACTGGGACTGGGAAAAGTACAGTTGCCAAGTGTGTGCCTAGAAATATTAGCAGCAAGTATTTCCCAATCCTTTGCAGCAAGCCTTGAGAAAATTCTGCTGTTTCCTGCTGCACAGGTAAGGTGATAGCTAGGCACCCACCAGCAAGTTGTTTGCATACTGTTACCCTGAACAGAGGATGTCCCTCAGCACAAAGAACCTAGTAGGAATACAAATCTGCTTATTCATTCATTAATTATGTCAACTAGTGAATGAGTTGACTAGATTAAATATAGAGAAAATACTAATCACCCTTTCCCTATTAGCATGAGGTAATGCCTGTCATTTTTCAGACAGCCCTTCAGAGTGAGAGGTGGGAGGAGATGACTCTATGGTGTCATGGGATCGAGCTGGAACGATACTGGGTTGAGGGAGTGGCTGTGGGATAGTCACTGGGAACTTGTGATGGTAAATATTTAGCCTAGCACACTCCTGCAGTGTCTGCAAAATCCTGAGGATGGGATCTGCGTGGCGATGACCTTGAATTTCACTAAAATTGCATTAGTTGGAAGGGATGCAGTAAGATGGGCAGGGAGGATACAGATGTCACCAGGCCCTCTTGCCTGGAGCAGTAATTGCTGAGGGCTTTGGAGACCAGAAAGGTGCTGAAGGTGCTGGGCTGAAGAGCACAGTGGATTCAAGGGTGATACCAGGGTGTGGTAATAAAGGAAAGTACCAGGGCATGATATTGGTGTTGGTGGTGCTGGGACGATACTGGGGAGAAGAGTGGGGAAGAAAGGCAGGCATCTATCTCCCAGGGAAATGGGATTGCAGGCGTGTGAAACCTGGTGTAACCCACATGGCTGCTGGTGTTCTCCCTCCTATAGCAGAGAAGTGATGATGAAATTATCTCTGGGTCAGACAAAAGGGGTGAAAGGAGCACAGCCCTTGCACTCGTCTTGATGCTGTCCCAGGGCAGACAGGAACAAGCCTGGACCAAGTCTGATGCTCTGTCCAAGTAAAGAAGGCTCCAAATTCAGGATGGAGCATGGATGACCAGTCTGCACCCACAATTTAGCTGAAATATACTTGCACATCTACTTTAGTGTCCCATTAGTCCCAGTAACTTGCCCTGTGAAGCACATAGCCTAAGGTGTTTGTCCTCCAATGCCTTGGGAGTGTGATTAATATTTACTAGTAGGTCTTGGCAGGTCTTTGTGAGTTAGTAGGCAGATTAGTATCTTATTTTGTAGATTAGTAGGTAGACATTACTTATTAGTAGATAATTATACTGGTTAATAATAATGCATAATTATGGTTACTTATTGAAAAACAGACTAATATTTTCTAATTGCTTAATGTTACAGAAACTATGTTAGGCTTATTTCTTAAGATGAGCGCAAATTCCAATACCTGAAGTCACAAAAAAATGCTCATGAATGAGCAGGTTATCAGAACAATGTTTGAAAAATATATAGAGCCTAGTCTCAAACAAGTTATGGATCATGGAAAACTAGAGCTTACTCAGACACTATTTCTGAATCCAAAACCCTCTGAGATCCTGTGAATAATTTATTAATAAATTATCCACCTGGTCTTGGCAGCCTGGATTTGGTCATAGCTTTGCCATTTCAGCTGTTTGTGCTTTCCCTTCTGCTGGTGAATTTCAACTGGCATTATAACATGTTCTGAGATTTTCATCTTCATGCAGCAACTGGAGGGCGGATTTCCACCAATGGAGTTAGAGGGGTGAGGGGCAGAGGGAGTTCTCAAGCAAGAATTCTACCTGGGTGAGCAGAGCCAAACTCCTGTCTGTCAGTGCCCTTCTGCTCTGCACAACTGTGCTGTGCTCCTGCAGCAACCATAACCTCTTCCAAATGTTTCTCTAGTTATTTCTTTCTCTTAAGTCTTCCTCAAGCTGGAAGATTCATAGCTAAACAGAAAAACTGCTTGTATGTGAGCTAAAGAGGGTGAAATATTATCTTCAAATGTATGAAGGCCAACCTAGATGCTTTGTTACTGAGACCTGTTGTTCTTCTACATGTAAAAGAATGCCCTTCCTTTTTTATTTAATTTTTTTGGCTTTTGACTAGACTGTTTACCACCTTACAGTGTGCACAGCTGTTGTAACATTTTGTCATTAAATTTTCTCTCTGCTCTTATCACCGATTCAACAATTGTCAGCAAAATGAGTGAGATAAGAAGAAATTGATTTGGGAAAAAAACCCAACACATACAGTATTTATGAAATAAGGGAGTATATCAGGCAGATCTGGTAATAAAAAAACTTGCATAAGAATCATTTTCTGAATATTCACACCCTCTTGGATGAGGGTCATTGAAGCAATTTTAGCTGTCACATTTCACACTACAGCATTATAATGGAACTGAATTCCCCACTATGCCTGAATTATGAAACAATAGAATCATATTCTATGAGCATTATTTGTGTGCAGCATCTGTGTTACTAAAATTCTTATTTGCCAAGAGCTTTTAACGTTTTCTAATTAATCATTGTCTTTTGTTTGTAAGAGTTGTTACAACCCAAGCCATTCAAATCACTTCACAAAGCTTAACACCAGTGAAGAACATCAAATTAATTTCATCTTTTATTCTTGCTCCTATGACATTACTATGTTATGATAATCTAATGATGACCCCTCCAAACATGAGTCTTGTTCTTTATCCGCTACCTTTTGTAAATTGTATTTAGGATATTACCAGCCCTGCTGCTCTTATTGCACAACCCTTTTTCAATGTTAAACTCTGAAATCCTGGCTAGAGAAGAAAAGTAAATCAAATGTTTGGATAAGAACCTGATTCAAGGATTTTAGAAGACCACAGACAACCTTTCAGGGATTTCAGATGATTCAATACTCAGTTTCAGAGTATCAGTGTAAAGTGGTGGCCACTAACTGCTGTTTGCATGTGCCACCAAATGAAACAGATCAGGTATGGAGAAATCACTATTTTTTCTTTTTTTTTTTTTTCCTCTTAAAATCACATTAATCATCCACTGATTTTTGTTCTCTGTGTTATACCAAAGCAAATCATGCTGAGGAAGCCCACACACATGAACAAGATCTTCTACAACACAATAGTTGTTAATATTTTTAATTCATTATAATCAAGTAATCTCCCCAATTTCTGTGTCATGTTGTGGAACATGGAAGCATGAACATCATCATTCTTGCTGAAAAAAAGTATCCTAGCACAAAGAAGGCCAAGCTGGGTGATTTGCTTGGCAGAACAGACTAACATTAAAAGTGAGGGCTAATTGCTGAAATGAAGATTATAGAAGCCTTTTAGAATATTTCAGAACTGCCTACTATCTGAATGATTACTGCAAAATTCAGCTTTTTGGAAAAGTATATCTAACTTGCATCTCTGACATAAAAGCACACAAAAAAGACAAATTAAAATATTCAAAATATCATCATAACTTAGTGTAATCTGCAGAAACAGGGATGTTATGTAGTCTTGTGGGGCCTTGACTGCAGTATAATTGAAATCTGATTACTCTGAAGTAGGACACTGCAGCCTATTTGATAGTATTAATTAAATGAAAACCTCTGGTGTAAAGGGGCAATTTTGAGTTCTTTCAACACATCTGAGAAGCTCAATAATCACCACTTCAACACTTTCTGGAAGTTTAATTGTGCTGGTGGGACACAGATACACTTTTGATATATTTCCCTCTACAGAGGGCTCAGACATTCACTCTGAAGTCCAGACTATCCTGCACACAGATCCAGAGTTTGTGACTTGTCCAACCTGTCTAGAATATACAAACACAGAGCTGAGAAACCAAGCCCTCAGTGCTGGGTCCTATGGAGCCTGTGGGTATTTGTAAGAACAAATATACAATATTTCTTAATATATAAGTTACAATTATGAATATTTTCAACACATTAAAGTGCATATGGGTTCATGGCCCATTAATTGGGTATGATTAAAAAAAAAAAACCCAAACACCCCAAGTGCTTGACTTGGATGGAAGCTCCAATACACAGAGTGACTATGCCTCATTTCAGCAATGCAGCCATGCAAAAGACATCTGTGGTAGCAGTTGACAGAAAATATTGATCTACTGATCATGGCATAATGCAAAGGTTGTTAGCCAGACTGACCTGAAAGGAGATAAACTGACAAGTCTGCCTTGATGCTTCAGTTTGGAATAGGAGTGTTCTTAAAGAGGAGCTTCCATTGCTGTCCACCTCCCATTCTGTGCCAAACTGGATTCCTTTCAGATCAAGCCAGGATGTTCAGGAATGCACCAGTGCACTCCAGTGACTGGTGGGTACTCAGTGCACGGGTCCAGCCTGTAATCACACAAAGTCAAACATAAGTGTGCTGCTGAGTCTTTAGCACCATCATCACCAGCACAGCCCCAGCAAGGAAAGGCTTTTGAAGCTTTTAGAGCCTGGTGGAATTTGCTGTAGCCCCTAAAATATTCCCACTGGTGTGGACCTTCAGTGCTGGGCTCATGCCTTTCCCCGAATTTTAAACTGAGTGGTCACTCCCACTCCCACTTACAAAATGCCAAACGTATACTTGGTTATCAGAAGCAAAAGAATGGGAAGCCAGACCAGAAAAGACATTACCTAATTGACTTATTTAAGTGAGCTGGAACTAACTAGGGATGGTTTAGCTCCAGGTAGTGGGGACCAAACATTCTAACTCCAGGTTTGTGACTAGGGGCAGGATTTTTCTTGCTTGTTTTTTTTTCTGGTCTCATCATTTAGACTAGCATGTTTCCTGATCTTTTTCCATAGTCAGCTGATTTTTCAATGACTTTGTTGTTCTGATTTTCCAATTGGGCTTCACAACTACTTTTAATCAATCAGATTAATTAGAAAAATTAATGAACCTGAATTGTAATAGCGTTTAATCAAGCTCTATGAGTACAGTGCTCCTCAGTCCTAAATGACTGTCTCATGCAAAGATCACAGTCCACCGAATGTCATTTTATTACCAACTACAGACAGCAGAAGTTTGTTAGCTTTTCTAATCAATCCCACCAAGCACATATCAAAATCTCTTTTTAATGAACAAAACAAAAGAGTCTCTTGACTGGAGTCAGTCTGTAACTATCACACAGACTGAAGCATTAAACTTCAAAATACAGAGTTGGGGGTAATTTAAATGTTCCATGCTACCACGCAAGAGACATCCAATTACTGTCTCTTTCAAAATGTTAAATTAATATCTATTCAAGTTTTAGAAATATTGGGGAACGTGATTCATGGAAGTTTGAATTCAGAGTAGAATATGTGGCATACATAGAGTAGTTGAAATCCTTATGTGCACAGGTGTATTTATAGATGTGGGGAGGAAGAAAACAGAATCCCATCTGCACCTTGGTGAGGAAAAACATCTGCCGTCTTGTAGATTTTTGTTACATATAAACATAAATATAAAAAATATACATATAAATATAAAAAATATTTTGTTACCTTTAGAACAACCATTTGATTAAAATCTTTGGAAGTCTGTCTGGCATAGTTAGAAGCATTGTTGCATTATTTACAGACATAGAAAAGAATTCAGTGCGGGCATAACCAAATCTCAGGGCAGAGCTGCTGCTGGGCTCAGATTCCTGCACTTGGTGCAACAGCTTCATTTGAAGGCCACAGTTTCCATAACAATGGCACTTGGAGAAGCCTAATTTACACATTGCCACTGTGACACATTGTGTTATTCCTTGGAACACCAGGGTGCACTGCTCATGTCACATCACATTTGTGACACAATTAAAGTCACTGGCTGAGTCTGACACAGTTTTATATGATTGTCACACAGTAGATTGTGTAGTGAATTATCTAAAAAGGAATAAGGGAAAAAATAGTTCCAAAGCTGGCCTGGCCAGGGAGTGGAATAGGTGTTAAAGGTTAATTTTGTAACTATGATATGTACATGTATATTGTCTATATATCAACATACTTTAAAACATGTCTGAGCGTATGGCTTGTTACAAAGAGTTTTTTTTAATCTTCCCCATTTGCCTGTTGCAGACTTTCCTTGCAGCCCCTTAAAGACACAAATTAACCACAGCCAAGTGTAATCTGGCCGAATAAAGAGTTACCATTAAATATCAGACAACGCTGCCAATCCCTGTTTGTGGCATTTGAAGTCATACTGGCCACACTATGATATTTTCACACAGCCAAATTCAAAACCTCTGCAGTACTGTAGAGTATTTTAGAGGAAAGCTCCCCATGCAGTTAACATTCCCCAAGGAATGAATCAGAACATCTCTACAGAAGCACATTCGAAATAATGATTACCCAGGGAAGCAAAGACCCATATTTTAGGCACTTTCATTGTATGCCCAGAATTTAGGCCCTTTCAGGATGTATCATCAGAAAATGATCTATTAAGAAAATCCTTTTTCCTTTAGAATTATTTTTTAATGTCATCTGAGGTGTAAAAAAATTTTACCAAACATTAAAGTAAAATTCTCTGAGGCAGTATTATGCCGAGTTCAAATAAAATAAGGATTTTAGGAATAGTGCCTAATTAACAATTACTAATAGCTAATTAATTATTATGACAGTGGCAAGGATAGCTTTGATCCAGCCAGAGCGCTGAACAGTTCCTTTGACAAAACCCAGAGACCATGACAGTGCTTTATGAAACACGTGATTTAGATGGAGAAGTTGTTATCTGGCATAAAACAAACTTCTGAAATTTAATCCTTGCTCAGCTGAAACTGTTCAGAATTTGACATTGATGTCAGCACAATAGAAATTTTACTTCCAACGCATATGTGACAAAGGAGTATCTTTCTCCTTTGTGTACAAAATAAACTAAAGCAGAGATTTTGCCAGTTTTTACTTTTTCATTCCATTTACATCTTACTGTAGCTAACTCAAAGAATATGCACATTTTCATAGGGAACAAACTAAAAAGTACACAAGTCACTAAGATTTTTTTGGCATTATTAGGACTACTTAGAATATTTTTGTTGCTGCTTCTGAAACAGAGATTAATACATGAAGATATTATGCTACTGCTTGGTCTTAAAATAGTACCAATATTTAATTTTTGATGGTGAGAAAGTAAAATTTGAGAATGCTGTCTGATGAAAATGCTTAATTGATAAAGAGTAATTGATCCCTTTGGACCTAACATGAAACATTTAATTTATGCATTTCAAATTGCTGAAGAATAAAATTCTTCAAGGAAAATATAATCAAAAATTGTTGATAGAAGGTTGAGGATGTGAGCAAAAGTTTCATGATACTGATACTGAACCAAACTTGAAATCATATGTTAGTTTCCTTTGCTGTATGAAAACTACATTTCATAGCCATTTATTTCTACTGAAATAGGCACCACTGTGTGCTTTGTGAGAATTTACTTTTTCATATATTTTGTGGCATTGGTATTGTTAGAACTGGTCAGAAAGAGATCCATCCTAGAAGTTTAATTTATGAAGTTGGTTGCAATAGGAGTAGTGACTTGTGTGAATCCACATTTCTTGTGCTCTGTACACCTTGAAGCTGTGCCAGGCACAGCCCTGGCTGCTTTGGCTCCCTCCCCACGAATCCAGCACGGCCATCCCTGAGCCAGTGCTCAGCCAGGCCAGTTTCATGCACACAGCACAGTCCCACACAGATGGGCCACTTGGAAGCAATAAATCTCTACTCAGGAAAAAAACTATTGGAAGGAATTCAAATATTGGAGGCAATAGATCTTCTTGCACTCAAGCTGCACTTGAGCTAATAACTATGGACAGAGCTTAGGAGATTGGAGAGGGTGGTTGGAGAAAGGCAATCTGCTTCAGGAAAAAAATATGGATGAGCAAAGCATGGATGCAAGAGTGTGTGAGAGCCTCTGCATTACATTCCCCAGCACTGCCTGCTCCAGATGACACTACACAAAGCCACCTGCATCTGCACACTTGATATTCAGCCACTAAAACCAATGCTGGAATTTAGGTCCACAAGGAAATCATGGGTGAAGCAGGAATCTTATGAGAACTGCTGAGTTGGGTGAAATTTAGCAACTCCAGCCAGTTTTACAGCACTTCCATTTTTAGATATAACACTTGCCAAGTAATGCCCAAGCATAAAACTCAAGTTGTATAACAGATTAAGCAATATGGAAAAGAAGGTAAGTACACAGCTCACATCTTGTCAGTATTGCAGTTCTTGGAGGTAGCAGCTTGTAGAATCAGCTATTTGGCCTCTCCCTTTTTTCAAAGTAGCAAAATATGCTGTCACATTAGAAATGATGAATCAGCTGATTATAACTGATCAAATAGTAAGCAAAATTAATAATATTTTTATTAAAACAGTGTGTTTCCAACACAGGCCTTTGTTTTAAAAAGGATCCGGATCAATGTTATTCTTTTGAATCAGTTTCAAAGAGCAAATGCTCTTACTATAGCAAATGCACTTACTATACTTTTTGCAGTGAATAAATACATTTTGTTTGCAGGACCAGCATTAAATACCTTGTTCCTAGAATGTAATAGAGCTTGTGCAGGGGGACACTTTTAACAACTTGAGTTATTTTAATATGTATGCAAATCCCTAAATCCACTGCGCTTTCTAGCTTTAGAAAAGGAGATAGACTTTACAGATATTTCAACCAATTAGTGCAGATACAGGTCAAATATGTGGACCTGCAAGACAGATGTAGGAAAAATCAGGATTACATGTACTGTAAAGGCTTATCCAAGTTAATGGCTTTGTCAGAGGGAGAGCGAGTTGAAGACTGGGTTAGACATAAAACAGATCAACTCTATTAATCTAATTTAAAGGTTTTCAGAGGAAATAGAGGAACACTGATGGATTTGTTAGTAGGATACCAAATCTAAATCCCTTCCAATCCACCCCTGTTATCTTAGGCTTGGTCTTTAAAAATTATTCAGCTGACTTTGGGTAAGTTTGATCATTTTGTCTTATCTTCAGAATATCTACATTTTTACAAAATTCCTGAAGTCTGCTTCCATAAATAGACAAACTGATGATGTTCCCTGCAGGGAATATTCACTGATCTATTGTTAAAAGTTTTTTTTTTATGAAACCATACAAATTGGCATTTCTCCAGCAGCTGAGAATTCATGGGCTTGATAAGGAAAGCAGACAAAACAACTTTGCAAAGCTGTATAGCATGAAAAAGTAAAGAGTTTTCCCTCCTGTTATTCCACAAAATTACCTTATTTTAGTATCGTCACCTGCTAGCTAGGACTAAGGGCAGTAGAGACACATTCTAGAAGCGAGATCCTTGGTTGCTTGGGTGTATTGAAGGGTGAAGTACTGTCCCTGCTACAATGGCAGTAACACACATTTCCAAATGTGTGTTTTAATGAAGAGCTAGTGAAGGCAATCTGCCCGTGTTCCCTGCAGTTCTCAGTGCTGATTTACTGGGGTTTCCTTCAGGGTAATCCTTTCTTTTCCTCACTTGTTTCAGGGACTCATAGGTTGCTATTTTCAGGGCAGTCCAAATAAAGCAGCTAGCCTCCCTCTGGTGAAGACCGAAGGAAATATGTGTATGGGAATTCCAACAGGACAGAGCAGGAGTTGCTGTCTGGTGTTTAGCCCAGACTCAGAAGCCCAAAGCCAGTGATGGCTGTGCTCTGCCCCTGCCATTCCAGAGCTGGTGTTTAGGGCTGCCCTGAAACGCCCTCTCCAGCCAAGCCTGCAGGTAGCTGGGTTTAACGTGGGCCAGCTTGCTCACATATTAAGGTCTCACTAAACAGTAAATTATATAAGCAATGTTTCCTGGTTCCCTGCTTTAAGGAGTAGTTTTTCTAAGCAAAATTAATACCTCAGTTTGCAAGGGATGAGGTCAACTGATATGGTTCAAAAGACTGTGCTTTCAAGAGCACTTTAGTTCCATTAAGTGAGATACAGTAATAGACTGGGAAAAGCTTATGAATGATTTTCCAGTTGCATTCCTCTCACTGTCACATTTTTTCTGCCAAATCTGTGATTCTCAGAAGAGGTCTTTACTGACAAGAATCAAGTCCCACTGCAAATGACAACTGCATTTTCTCGATTTCATTAGTGTCTCCAGCCAGCCAGCAAAACTGGCCACTTTGTAGTTTGTCATAGTCTCGGAAACTAATTTAATGCTGCCCTGTGAAATGACCCCTTACTAGAATGTGCTGTATAACTGGCATGGCACGTGGATTTTCCATCCCAGATATGGCAGAGATCATATAATCATAGAGGAAATAGTGAGAGTAATGTCATGTCAGTCATGGAGGAGGTTATTTTAACTCACACCAAAAATGCATTGTGTCTCCAATAGAGAGGAGCACTTTCTCTCTCCTTGGACATAAAAGAGTCACTGGTTTAAAAAGAAATCAATTATACACACCCACTGTTCATCAGTTGTCACCTCATCACAGGGTGAAAATTAGTTTTAGCAGTTCACTCGAAAAGCCAGGGACAGTATAACAGATAAAGGCATTAAAAGGCAATATATGGGGCTACAATCTCACTTCAGCTTGGGAAAGGTGCTGCTGTTTGAGGGAAGCATGTTTGTAGTGGTTGTAAATGGCAAAGTGGGACAGGAAACAGATGCTTGATTCATCCCTACATTTCCAGAAAAAACCTGAAGCTAGCTTGAAAGTTTTAAAAATTTCATTATATTTTCCTGAGTACAGTGTTGAAATGCATCTAAAATGATATACAATTATATCACTGATACAAGAAGATAGCAGGGGGATTTAACTGGAATTCTGTAAACTGACAAAAAGATAATTAGGCAGTAGCATGAATATTAAAAAACTCTATAAGTTTAGTCATGAATGTGAAAATGAAGGGAGTTTTAGATTTGCTAGAGATTAATTACAGTAATTTCACGAATATAAGCCGCACCTTTTTTATTGAAGAATCCAGCCTACCCCAGTAGTGCGGTTGATATTCAGGTGCGGCTTATCTATGGACAAATCCCAGTGAAATGCCAACCCGGAAGTGAGAGCCGGCTGGGGAGGGCGCCTGGGGCTGCCTTTAAAGGCTTCACTGGTCTATGAAAACTGTTTGCAACTTGAGCACCTGACACCAAACCCAGCTGGCAGTGATTCTGTTACTAATTTGTTACTTTGTTCCACATGGATCTTTGCTTTAAAAACGGAAAAGAAAAGAAAAAAGTGTGGCTTATATGTGGACAAATCCCGTGATCTACCTGGCTACTGGGAGGTGCAGCTTATAATCAGGTGCGGCTTATAATTGTGAAATTACTGTATTTGAATATCTAATGATACTGACAGTGTCATCAATAATATGTATGAGACTCAATATTATTATATAAAATAGAATAATTTAAAAAAACCCTATTCTTTAACTTTCTGGACAAGTTTTCAATAGAACCCTAAAAAACCTTATGAATCAAGCATCTATCTTTGCCTTGCTTTCTTTCTAATTTGTTACTATGGAGGCAGAGAGGAAATATTCCATGCCTATTACCTATTCTGGTGGAAAGGAAAAGCCTCGTGCCAGAGTCACTGTGCTGTGCACAGCAGATGGCTCTGTATATCTAAGGTCCTGCAATATGAATTCTGTATTGTTCCCAAATAAATCCTAGACTAAAACATCAATGTATCTTTTCAGATGTTGTGGAATTGCTGTGGGTTTGTACTCTACAAAGGACAATTGATCAAGTTATTCCAGCCCAAGGGAGAACTGCTGCACTCCTTCAGTTACTGCTGTTTCATGGATATTCCAACAGGTGTTACCTTGCTGTAAAGATGTGCATTTTATTAAGTGAGTATTTAATTAAATGCTCATTTCACACAGGATGTGTTGTGCTTCCTAAAAAGACAAAGTGATCTCAGTAAAATGCCAATTATCATTTCTCTGAAAGCTTTGCTGATACACATGTGTGAGTGCACACTTACCACTGAAGGAGAGAAGGATGGTAAGTGGAATCAAATCTCAAAATGGTCAAAATTTTAAGAAGCAGATGCGTTAACGTGTCCTAATGATATTGTTTGCACTAGAAAAGAGAATGAGGGAGGTAATAATAATAATAATTTCCTCTCCAACTGAAAAATGAGAAGATCTTAATGACAGTGAAATAAATGCTAACTGATGAGGCCAAGATTGTAAGTATCTTGATAGATTAATAACAGAAACTTAAAACCACTTTAGAATGTTTACTAATACTGTAGATAGCAGCAAAGCAGTAATAGGAACTACTTAGCAATCCTTTCCTATAAGCATCTAAAGGAGTATTGATCGCTGTCCAGGTATTATCTGTGATTTTGCATTAGCTTGTCTGAGCCTATGTTTCATTACAGCAAATTTTAACCCCAGGGCACTGAGGTATTGGGAAGTACTGACACTTAACAGGGGAAGGGAGCGAGGGAAAGTAAAGCACAGTATATTTACTGAGAGCTTTGGGAAGCAGAAAATTCTGATTGTAGACTACAGAGCAAAAAAATAATTGCAGCTGGGGGGTGGGGGGGGTAGGAAAGCCCTGACATTTTTGAACATATTCTACTCTATTCAAATACAAGGCTATGGCATTCAGTGGCATTCAACTGAAAGCCAACAAACCCATACTTTAAATCACCCAGTGCTTTGAGTGCCTCCACTCCCGGGATTCCTGATTTCGCAGTGATCTGCCTCAGGCTTCACAAGAACTTTAACTTTTTGGGCAGAGGGCGAGTCAGGTCTCCCTTTGAGGAGAGGTGAACTCCTTTTACACAAGATTTGAGTGCTCTGCTGGCAGGAGCAGCAGCAGGGAGAAATGCCACCCACATCCACCTTTGGTTGTGTGCTGCTGTGCCTGCCCTGCAGCCACTGAGAGAAGCAGCAACAAGTCCTGGCACTGACAGAACTGGCATTTCAGGCTCTCTGTGCTGCTTACCACACTTACCGGGAATTTGGTAAAGCAGAGACTTTGACTGACTGAACCAGATAATGGAAACGATTCACACTCGCAGTAATCAGGAATCCAGCCTGGGTGAAACCTGACAACTAAGCAAAAATTCACCTTGATGGTTCCACAGAAAGGAATGTTGGAATTATTCTGTTTAGGAATAAAGGAGACTGTTGGACAGGACCCTTGAGTCTATCTGAGAAGTGTTAGAAATATCTACCTGATGAATTTCTGGAGAGAGTTGCTTTACCACTGAATTAGGTCTCTCTTGCACTTCTAACTACAAGCAGATGCTGGGGAAGACAACACAGGGGAGGCATAAAAAGAGCTGGAGTGAGACTTGCCAAAGGTTCATAAAGGTTGAGATAATTTATATAAAAACGACATTTTTGGACACACCCATGAAGTGCTCAAAATCTTTGTATTTGTCCAGGTCTGATCATCTCCTGTGTTGTTACAACAAAACAGCTGAGATGATGCAGAACACACACACCAGTGATTTATGTGAGCAAGAGGATCATTAAAGCAAGACATTTAGGGGTTATTTTCTTTGGTTTTGCTAAAACTTCAGTAAAATATTTCATTCTGTGGGTGCATATCACAGATGCTTCATGTGGCTATAGAGTAAAGAGAATCTTGCAAACAATATGGGCAAATGGGTATTTTCTTCTTTTTGCTATTTTTCCCAAGGAAATATCAACTCAGACATTGATTAAGGCCTGACACCCTTACATTCTTCCTGGGGAATCCCCTTCTGACATTGGAAACTATTGCCTCTCAAGACTTAAACATTATTATGTGTGCTGTGCTTTTAAAAACTTCTCTAAAACCAAGTACACATATTTGAGCCTTTAAAAAAAGGTTATTCTAAAAGTATAAATATAATGATGATTGCTTGACTACACTGATTATTTTCATGGCATTTGCTATACCTTGTGCAGTTTAGTTAACCTTTCCTTTATTCAGAGAAAAGTTTTTGTTTGGATTTAGCATCATTTAACTAGCTTTTACTAATAATTCTCTACTACAAACCTTTTCACTTTTTCCTAATCCACAGAGAATGCAAAAGTAAATGCTATAAGAGTCAGAATATGTGGTGAGTAGTCTATGAAAAGCCCAGGAAATTTGCAGTTTACTCCTTTCAGACTCTCTCTTCCTTTACCTTTGGGTTGGGGAGCAGAATTTTTTGCCTTCCCTAATCCACACAAATTCAGCTGAGGACTGAACCTTCTCATGGACACCCAATAAGGCAGGGTGATGTTCACTCCTCAGCTGCTCTTTGCTCCTTAAATTTGCCCACTAACAATTTGGTAGGTTTTTTCTTTTCTTTTTTTAAATTATCAAATCATTTTCAGCAAGAGTGAGACTGTGGTCTGCACCAGATTTTTCTGTGACATCTTGACCACAATCCCCTTTCACAGTTAGGTGTCCTTCAAGACTGGACAGAATCTCAGCAGTGTTCTGGAACGGTGAGGAGTTTCCCTATAAACTCAGTTTCAGTCAGTTTCCCAGAACTAATGCGTTGAGTTCTTCATCACATTTAGGAAAATTTAGGGAGAAAGTGAGTGGAACAGCTTTTGTTACCACACTTTCACATGAGTAGCTGGCACACAAATAGGAATTTACTGTAATTTCAGAGTGTGGTGATCTGAGTTCTTTCCACAGTGCTCAGATATACAGAAAAAAAATCTGGAAGAAAAGAAATATTAATTCCTAGGCTTCATTATAAATATTGAGCAAATATGGAAAGGGATAAACAATTGATTTAAGGGGTGAAATGAACATTTTTTCTCACACAACAGCCTTAAAACTGTCAAAAGAATGGCACTGAGGCCTTGAATTCATGTTCTTGGCTTCTCATAGCACAGGGTGAATGATCATTGAGTTTGGATCATAGTCAGACTTTTGCCAACACACTGCTGTCACCTGGAGTTCATCTGCTCATCTCCTCAAGCCTGACTCAGCAGCCCCAGTGTGTCTTCATACACTGGAATTCAAACACAGAAAGCAGAGTTTCATTCTGAAATGCCAACTGAGGAATTACAAGCACGCTTCCATGGCAGAAGCAGCCAGCAGAGTGGTGGATATGTGTGTGAGCCTCTTGCAGGCCTCCCAGAGCTCAAGCCAGGGTTTGCATTGCTCAAGAGCGTCCTAACCTGTAATTTAAGGACAGCTCAGGGACCTGGGGATTTGTGGGCTGCTTTTTGGTAGCAGAAAATGTGTCTTGTTTCTGTTCAACTTGAAGAACAATCTCTGCAAGGACCACACTCTGGTCTTTCCACGGAGATGGAATTCAGGCTGTGAGAACATCTAGCCCTCACCTCACCCCACTGACAGGTGAGAATCATGGGCACAGGTTTGTCCTGAGTGACCTGCCTGATGAGCACAGTTTGTGGTACTGTAACTGCACCATCGTCAGCCCTGACTTGGTGTCTCTGCAATGTTTTGATGCACCTGTTGAGGCTGCTGCACTGGGCTCTAATTAGCTCAAATTAGAAGCTAATTTGATGATAATTTTCAAAGCATTGTCTTCTCAGCTCTAAGAGCAGGGCACACTCATGGCTTCCACAAGAACTTCCAGATCTGATCATCTCCTACCTACCTGGGGGCCTCGCTTTGACAGTGTACCAAGAAATGAAGTCAAGTAGCTAATAGTGCATAAATTTCCAAAGCTGTAACCTCTACTCCCTGTGAATGCCTCAAGGTGAAGGTGGCATTTCAGTTTTACTGGGATTATGCCTTTTTCCCTGGGCCTTATGTGTATACCAAAATTTGGGGGTGCAGAACCAGAACTGAAAACCAAACCCCGACAAGATGACTGTCAGATCCCAAACAATTTGCAGAGCCACAGACGGGATACAGTCCCAAGTTACTCACAGGTCTCACAGGTGACCCTGCTGCAAGCCAGAGGTTGATGGAGATCTCTCAGGAGATCTCTCCCACCCGAATTATTCTTGTGAGTCTAAATAGGTTTGACAGAGGATCCCCGAGAAATGGTAAATACTTACTTGTCATAAACAGTTTCAGATTTACTATTCAGAGTAAAGTTGCACTTCAAAGAGGTGCTGTCCTTTCCCTAAGTCTAATTTCCCCATATCAGGAGATCATTAGGCAACTGAAATAATCTTCTACTTTCAATTAAATTCTAATCTCTTCAACGCTCTTCTCTGGAATACAGCTCAGACACAAACTGAAATGAGAAAAAATATGGGGAAGCACCACACAGAAGAGCAATACACTGAGCCTCCCAATCCTTCCCCCTCCTTCTCCAGAGTGCTGTTAAAAGATCAAGGCATAGAACCACTACAAAATAAACAAGCACTACAGATTTTGTGGTAGGTGGGACCATCTGGACCCAGATAATGTCACCCTAAACAATCTGCCATCCAGTTGCAACTGGAAAGGAGATCAAAGTATTTTGTGACTCAGAGCTAAAGGGCTGGCATGACAATGTGGCTTGACTCCCTGATCCCAGCACAGAAAATATTTCTAATTTATTATTTTATTATTCCAGATAATGCCAGTGGAGATGGCCGAGCACCTTCCCCTCTGCTCACACTGTCTGAATTGTGCCATGAACCTGAAAAATGCCAGCTGAACTCATTGTTGTGTCAGACAGTCCAGCATCTCCCTTGGCTTTCACTGGAATGATCAGCATGCAGTGTTCTGTTCAAGAGAGAGCCTGGATGGACCTGTCTGTGTCCTGTGAAAATCCCTCTCTGCTTCTGGCAGAACTAAACACACAACCCTGAATAAGCCCGAGACAGTAAATGTACAGTGAGGGAGAGCAGAGCAGTTCTCAGCACCCAACTATGGCCATGATCCAGTGCCACACACCTGGTACTGTCTTCCTATTTTCCATTCTTAAAATACTCTTTTAAAGTGCTGCAGTCAGAAGGGCTTCTTTGAAGGGCAGATAAAGTCGCTGTTGAAATGTCTAAGCAGGAAGCCATAGGAGGATTACCAGGAGAGAGACTTGCTCACACCCTGGAGTTTTAACAGCAATTTTGAAAATGTTCTGAGCAACATTAGGAAATAATACTTAACTTTCTGTGCAAGAACTGTCTTGTTGGTGTCATTAAGTTTTACCTCACATAAATTATTACCAATTAGGGACTAAAGCTGCTTCAAACCCCCCAGAATCCTGACTGACTAGTGGGAAGGCAGGCAATTCATTTGCAGCAACAATAGAAATACTGCAGGATTTATGTGGTACCTTGCTGCACTAGTCTTTCAATTGTGTGATTCATAGTCAGAATTAGAAATCATTAAAGAACACAGAAAGACAGAGAACAATGCCAGATATTCATCTGCTGTCAACTGATGCCAATGCACTGTGCTTCCTGCTATGAGGTAGTGCTACATGAAGACAGGAATGTTTGCAGCAGACCCACAAAATCAATGTATTCTGGGAACCTGGACTGCTTCAGGTTGCAGGTCATTTGTTTCTCAGATTCTGTGTGGGCGTTTTTGGGTACAAATTAGAGATTCCAAGGCTTACAGATATAAAGTATTCTGAAAGGAATGGGGAAGCATGAATGCCTTTGCAAGATCTTCCTGGTTGCTGCTTTGATAAAAAATACTTAGGCCATAATGGGAAAAGCAATTCCGAAAACATTATAATGATAAAATGATAATGCTTTTACACTGAGAGAAATGGTGATGTTAGGTGAAAACAGGAGGTAAAAACAGCAGGTGTCAAATCTATTGCAAACACAAAAGATAAAACAGTAAATGAAAGAATTGAAATAAGGGCTTCATTACATTCAGATTGCAGGGGTGAAAATTTCCTTTTCTCGTACAGTCTCAAGAAAAAGTCCAGTCTAATAATCTTCCCAGCTAATCACCAAAGCACATTACACTGCTTCTACCGTCTCCTTTTACTTTTCCCAGCCCAATGGTTGTTGAAAACTGCACAATTGCCCACCTGGTTATCTGCTCTAAGACACAGGATTCAGTCAGTAAGTTTCGATCACATTCAGAAAGGTACAGATGCCTCTGTGCCTTGGCTGCTGCTCTCCATGTGTGTGCTGCCACACAGAGGGTGCAAACAAGAAAAAGCCAAGTGATACTTTGAATTAAAACAAATAGATCACAGTTGTGTCCATGTCTTCTACACTGCCTACTTCCTCTTTGCATTCATTTATACTCCCCTGGACCCTTATTTCAAGATGATAACCACAACTTTTTATTTCTACAGTGACCCCTGCAATTATAAGCTCATTATTATTTTTACTTTAATGATGTGCTAATTTATTTTTAACAAATAAAAGGTAAGGAGAAAATCACTGTTTCATCTTAGACTAGTTAGAACTTGCACTGTGTGTCCCTGCAAGGATGTTCCCCGTTTCAGTGCACATATCACAGGCACTAGAAGATGCAGTATCTCTGTTTTCAGTTCTCCATTGTCACTGGGAGATAGTTGTCACTATCTCCAGGTTCCTCTGGCAGGTGCACTAATTCCAGGTTTACTGGAGATCTTTTCCCTTGTCTTTTTTTCCCTGAGAATACTAATGGCTTCAGAAGAAGGAGGAGAGACAGACTGTTCAAGATCCTGCAGCAATTCAGTGGGAGTGGTGCCCAGGGAAGCAGGAGAACAGGTTTGTCCTTATCTGCAATCAAAGACATGCAGTATTGTCTACCTGTTTCATGAACTGGTTATCAGGTTAGGGCAGGGGCTCTAATTCTTGCATCTTCCTGCAGTGTTAACTTCTTTGTGAAGTTCTAAAGTAGCTGTCTGTAATCAAGACTGCTTCAGGTTTAATGGCTGAATGTTTGAGCCCAGAAAATATATCTATGTATGAAAATGTATCTCTGTAAGGATAAAATTTCAGTTTTCCTGGAGGGATCGCTCATGGAAATCAGTCTCAGTAGGCAGCAGAGCGTGAACTGCACAGAATTTTGCCTGAAAGTTTTAGGAACTCTTAAGTGCCTAAATGTCTTGAAAGATCTATGATTTAAGAAAAGCTCATTATTACCTTACTTGATTCTTTAAGCTCCTAAGTATGTTGGGAAATTTTTTGGTGCTTAATCTGAACCTTTCTTCAGTTGCTGTCTGCAGCTAGTCCAGACCATGATGATTATTCCTTCTTCCCACCACAGATGTTCTCTCTTATTAATAACCCTTATATTAAAGGCTAACTACCAAGTGCACTTGTAGTTTAATTGGTTTTTGTTTGCTTTCTGCTCCTGTCACATAAACACTTACTATTTTGCATTCTGATGCATTTCTTAGAAATACCAAGGCTATTTTATTTGAAACTCGGAAGGCCAAATTTTTTCCCTTTGAATTTGGAGCACCAGGGAGGCTGAGTAGCTAAATACCTGCCAAGTTCCCCTGACAGGACACAGCAAACACTAAGAAATAAGGAAGCTGCACTATCTTACTGCAAAACCACACTGTTTGTGCCAGATCAAGGTCCAGGACATGCAACATGTTCTGTGCAATACCTGAAAACTTGGGAACAGCCACTTGAGCCTGCACATCCAGCCTTGCCTATTTGTTGTCTTTCCACTGATGTTCCTCAGACACAATTCACCTCTAAGTAAAAATCTAGGCTGTTGCATAATATTTGATATAAATAATTGATATAAATAATTGACATAAACAATCCTTTCATCTTTCCAAAAGTAAGGTGTAATTGAAAATGGAAATACAAGGGTTGTTGTGCTATTGTTTTGGTGAGGTGTTTCCTCAATTCTTCTTAAAGTCAAGTACAAAAAAGATAATACAACTGTTTCCAGCCCTTCAGGGGTTGGATTTAGTCCAAATTTATGAAAGATGCAGAGCATCATCTTAGCCAAAACACTGCCTAAATTTGTCTTTTTTTGCTAAAATGAGGCCACCTAGAAGATTAAAAGCTTTCTTCTTTTTTTCCTGCCTTAAAAAACATAATTACATCCTAATTTAAAACTCTAATTGAGTGCACTTGTATTGGTGAGATGTTCTTTTTCCCTTTAGGGACAATATTCCTATTAGTCACACAAGCTGTCTAATCATTTCATGGTCTGTCCATTTCCCCACCCTACACCTCCATTATAAATGAGAAAATTAAAGCATCTTTTTTTTTTTTTTAAGAGTATCTCAATTATATCACCATAAATTCTGCAACTGAACATTTCAGTTGAAGTAGTAAGCCACATCTTTAGCCAGTGTAAGTTATCATTACTGATTTCAATGAACAAAAGATGACTTGCATCAGCTGAGACTCTGACCCATCAAGACAAACTCACTGAAAAAGTCTGAAAGTAAATTATTTTTTCAAGCTTGAGAATTTGTGTCCTGGATATAAGTGCACACCAGCTGTGCTATTATCTTGAATTTATTAATGTTACAAGTTAGGTTTTTTTTGTTTTTTTAACTTCAAATAACTATTGATGAAATTGCACAAAATAACTACACAAAATGCTGTGACTGCATCTTTCTGATTGAGGAGAGAAAAATTTCTCTTTAACTAGTAAGTCATAAAGACATTTCCTTTGGTTGTGTGACACTATTTCAACTTTGATTTTGCAATCAGATCAAGGTGAGCACTTGGTATTCACTCTTTGCCCATAAGCTCATCTTTGTTATCTTTTAGCTTAGATTTATGGATCTGCCATTTAAACAACTTTTAGCTGATCTTCTAAATTTTCTAAAAATTATTTCTGCCTTCTACAGCCACTGTTTGGAAAACAAAAGATATTTCAGCATCTAAGAATTATCTTTTATTATTTGCCATGCTATGCCTTCAGGCCTTAATTCATAAACATTATCTTTGTTCTAGGTTTAAAACTTTTAAGGATAAACAAACTTAATTACATATAGTATATGGAAAATTTGGAGTCTAACCACTAATCTGTGGCTTGCAGTGAATTTGGATGGAAGGAATTCAAGGGTCTGAAGTGTTGCATTTCTCATGTTTGTCTGTATTGATTAAAAGAGTTCTAGGACTTCTCAGTGAAAATTGTAATTCGCTTAGATAAAAGGCAAAGGGGTGAATCTAAAGATTTTGAAATCTGTGTCTTTCTTTAGCAAAAATTTAACTATATATACTTCAAAGAAAATCTACCAATGAAATATTTATTGAAATTCATTGCTGATAAACTTTAATTTCTCAGTATTTTCTGCACTGGATGAATTAAAAAAAAAAAAAAGGCACAGATCATTGTTACTTCCATTAATCCTGCTTTCATTGTTTCTTAGATATAGAAACAAAAGATTAACAGAAATACGCTTCAGTGAAGAGGACCATATTATATTGGTAAACATATTCATAACTCAGGTAACATCAGACTTCTTCCTCAGTTTCCAATAGCTGAGGATCTAGTTCAGGAAATGTTACTTTTCCAACACTTGTAATTATTATTCCTCTTTCTTCTCTGCTGGATTTGGAAAGATTTGGTCTAATCTTAAACACATCTGGTGGTGAATCTGAGAGATGGCTTATTCCAGACCCTGAACTTGCCTTCCTCACATACATGGACTCTGAGGATGTTTAATACAATTAAGGAAAAACTCCAAAGCTACAAGAAAGGCTCCAAATGAATATTATTTCAGAACTCTAGCCCAAGGCTGCAGTATTTAATTGAATTCGTTGAATTTCAGCTAAGTAGGCAACTACCTTTCTGACCTGAGGGAGGCCTGTATGTATTAATAATAGCAGTGTTATTAAGGAAAGCACCAACAAAGCACTGGGGACACCACAAAAACTTTTATATCTGCAGATGAGAAAAACACCTCTGATTGATGTGCCTTCTGATCGGTCATTTTCAGCTCACTGCTGTGACCCCACTGACCTTCACACTTCTGCTGCAATAAATTAATATTAAAAAATTAAAAAATTGTCACGGTGTGTAATTGCTCTGTGCGCATCGTCACCACACCCACAGTACAGGGGCCGTTTGTCATCTGCTTAATTAACAATACAACACCCTAACTCTGCATCCAGCTCTGATTGCCTGAGCTCATCAGGAATGATTTGCTCTTTAGTTATTATGATGCTGCGCTAGTGACTGCCTGGCTCTCATATTAGAACTGGGCAAAGCACGTTGGATGTTTGTGGTGTGCCCCGTGAACCAACCTAGCAGAATGGTTCGTAATTAAAAATGTTGAAACGCCACCAATTAAATATCATTTGGGCATCCAATGGTTCCATAAAAGCCATTTAGAGGAATAGTTTAATTTTCATGTGTGAACACGCTCCTCTCGGAATTCCCTTGAAATGCACAGGAAGTACTTTTTAGATTAAGTTTGATAGAGGATGGAATACCAGTTGAGCTTGTGTCAGAAGCAGCACTGGCTAGGGAATTTATAGGGAAAAGATGACACGTCCTAATACTCTGGGATATTGCATTTTTTTCCTGTAGTTTTCCACAGAAAATAAAGTTCAGTTAACTGCTATAACCATAAGAGCACAAAAGAGGAAGGCTGGGCTTCCTTTTAAATATAACTTGAAAACTTGCAAGTGCTCTCTCCCTATCAGCCCCCCTGCTATTTCCAAGCAAACTACAGTCCAAATGTAAAAAAACTGCTTGAAAAACTGCAAAAACACCACCCAAAACACTCTCTACCAAAATTCTGAATTGGCAGTAAAAGAGAACTGGAAAGAAGAGGGGGAAAGTAGACACTTGTCTGCTTGTATGTCAAGCACACAAAACTGGCTCGCTCAGTGTTGGACTCTCAGCCACATGGAAGCAACATCTGTCTCTGCAGGTTTTTTGGGAGCTCCAGATGAGCAAAGCTCACAGCCAGAAGTGAGAGCCATTGCACTGATACCCACAGTGCAGCCAGCCCAGGTTCTCTACTGCAGTGTTCCTACTGAAAATCAGAATCCTTAATAATGACCATGTGTGCCTTCCCAGGCACATTTATTATCAAGAAAGAGATTATGCTTTCCAATGCCTCCTCGGACACAGCAATGAAAACTTGGCTTGGATTCCATGTGTAGGAATGTGTAAGTGAGAACAATTTGGAAACATAAGAAGCAGCTTCAAGAGGGGTTTTGACACTGCCTGTTCCTATGTTGTTCCTGTGACATTAGCAACCCTTTAAAATTACCACAAATAGATTTTCAGGCTTGAGCTGCTGGCAAAGAGGTGGCAGTTCTGTCATTTTTTCAGACTGAACTGGAATTCTTAAGGCAAATAAAGTTCCTGTAAGCCTGGTAATGGCAGTGGCAGAGCATGGAGGGGCCTGATCCTCCGGGTGCCAGCTTCAACAGACACATCACAAGTCATTGCTGCTGGGCTGTGCTTTTCTGGCATCACCTCTCTGCTCACTTAGGCAGCTCCCAGATGGATCCAATGCACCTGGTTAACACCCATTTATCACTGTTGTGACACACAAAACACGCTATCCAGTCTGGCACTGGCATCCTTCCTCAGAACACAATATCTGTTAAAGACTTAAAATCTATCAAAGGACCTAAGCTGTTACGGATTTGCCACAGAATGCAGTTAAATATATACCATGTATTTCTTCTGCAAAGCAGACAATGATTTTATAGAGCAGAACACGTTTCATTCTTTCAAAATAGACAAGATTTCATAGGCAGAGATCATACAACTGAGATCCTAAAGGTTTGTGCTGCACGTGCCAAGCTGCATTCCTGCACATGTGAAACATGACACAGCTTTAGGTTCTGTGCTTTATAATACCAGAATTCTGTAACAGCGATGAAAAATAGGAAAACTGTGGCGTTGCCTTCATCGTGCAACTTCCGTGTGTAGAAATTGAACCAAAGAAGAAGGGATTATTGTGTCAAGCTTGTCAAGCAGATGTCACAGGTGTGACATTCAGTGGGAGTACTGGCAGTGTGACTATGTCTGCTCAAATCAACTGTGCTTTGAGGGCACTCAACTGATGGGCAACAGGAATGGCTCTGGGGGGCTTGTGCCACAGTCCTCTCCATTCTGCTTTTGTTTATCCTGCAAAGGGCGGCTGCTGTCCTGAGCAACATCACTAGTGCCAGGTAGGAACGACAGTTCTGTAATTTTGGTGCAATTTTGGTGGTTGTTGTTATTATTATTATTGTTAATGATCCAGTCAAACTTTTTAGATAATTATCAGCGAGGCTAACATGTAATATTTTATAGCAACAATGTCCAGGCTCTAATTTGTTTCCTTTGACTGTTCCTCATGATGTCCAGCTAAATCCCTCTCTGGCTTCACTGTCACTGCTGGCCAGGGACAGGACGTGTGACAGGCAAGTGACACACAGTGTAACACACACTGTCCCTTCCAAGTGGATTTGAGCCAGAATGATTCACAGCTTTGTTTAAGAACCTTTGGAGATTCAAAGCACTTTCCAAAACACTCAGCAGTCATTCATCTCCCATCTAACAACAAATAAGCAAACATATAACCACAAAGGCAGGGTTTGGATATCAATCCTGAAAGCACTTGTGGATTGTTCTGTGTCTTATTTAGCCAGTCCTCTCTGCATGAAGTTTTTTACAGATATTGCTTCCCTAAAAATTAAGGACCAGCAGTTAGTCACAACTGTTCACGTTTTTATTAGCTTTAGAGCTTTGACTGATGCTTACATATTTGTGTATAGCATTCTTCCCTGCATCTGCACAGAAATATTTCCTGTGATTCATCAGTGCAGAGCAATCTGCCTCCTTGGATAATTGAAATTACTAACTCAGTGCTTCTGATTCAGTTGATATGCTATTTTTGTTTTGTTTATTGATATTTTCATACCTTTTGAAATAAAGACACACTAATAAAGTTATTATCTTTTTTTTTTTTAGATAATTGCTAGCTTGTTGGGATTTTTTTTCTTAATTTGTTTGCAGGAGCAATATTTCCTGTAAAAATCCAATTCAGCAGTTGTTTGATTTCTTCCCTTGATCTCAAGCTAGTCTACAGTGCTGCCAAAACAGCATGACTGGGACTACTAATTCAAAATTTTCCTTTTCCAGTATCAACCCAACCAGGCAATCTAGGTTCTGTAGAGCAGCCATACTCCTGAGCTGCTTGATACACTAATGTATTTTCATTTAGTTCATACTCACGCAAAACACTGAGCCCACATGCAAGGCCACCTAGTCAAAAACTCTATGAATTTAAATAAGGCTGGAGAATAATGTTTCTGAGAAGCAGGGTTTAATAATTGTTCTTTCTGTGAGCAAGTATTTTTTAAGCAAAGATCCTTTCTGTTGTAAAAACACTTTTACACTTTTTAGGAACTTTGAAATAAAATCTGAAGTTTGGATTAGTTGTTAACCACTCTTCAGTTTAGAGAGATTTTGACAAAGGTGGCAGTGGTCAAAATTTGGTCCTGATTTCTTTCATCATGAAAAATAACTTGCTTGATACACCAAATCATTAATCTATCTCTTTTACCTCTCCTTCTTGTGATATCAAGAAATTACAATTTTTATTTTACTTGTGTTAATGAAAATAAAAAGCAGTAGTGCAAAATCATCAGCAGCTTTCCATCTGTTATTGAGAAATAATAATCTCGTTATTATCAATATTTCAAATAAAATTTTCCATTTGGCAGGTTAAGAAACAACAAAATAACTACAAAGGTATAAACCCAGTTATAACAGTGCTGTTCTCAGAATGACTCCAAACAATCTTCCAATCTCCATTTATGTATCAACATCTCAGGTATAAAATACACAATTTACTGACTTTTTCCTCCTGCAAGAGTAGACTTTGTTGCAATATGCTAAAAGGGTTCCATGAAAAACTACAAGAGAGTAATTAAACTACCATTAAGCATTGACAGCCCTGAGATATTCAGATATCTTTACAGATTATCAATATGTAATGTGACTGAGGGTCAAAGCAGCCCAGGATAGGAAAATTGCACCAAGAGGAGGAAAAGAGATTGTTTAGACATCAAACAAAATATCAGATTTATCACAGCTAAATTCCCCAGTGAAAAGTAAGACAATGTCTTCTGTAAATACAACCAGGGCATAAAATTGCTTGAGTTTTACTCTTGTGGTTTTTACTACATTATCTTTTTTCTATATCAAATTAAAACACAGAATGAGAAAATTTGCATTGAAAAACCAAATGAATACATATTCCTGATTTATAAGGCCAAGCTCTCCTCCTTTATGTATATATTTGGAGATTTCTCATAACTTTCTTGAGACCTAAACTAGTACCAGTCAAAATTAATAAAGCCAAGCTTGAATATCATCTTACAAGGTTTGAATATGATAAATAAAAATCATAAAATAGATTCTTATGCAGTTAGTAATATATTATCTATATTGGAACTCTGTATACCTTGTTTCTTTTCATCTGAGTTTAGGAATTTGGGGCTAGGTTTCTAGAGCTACCTGGGTACTGCATTGGGCACAAGTCTGTTGTTTTCTGTTTGCTGTGCTTCCTCCTTCTTGTCTGGACAGAACTGGATTTGTTAGTAGATTTCTAAGACTGCAGCTCCTAATACTAGGCAGGCTGCTTGTTTGAGAACATAAACTACCAACACTGAGTACGTTTCCTCATTTCATGAACAGTCTGGAATCATTCACTTGTATTTTTGTTTTATGTGAGATTTCACAGTGCCCTGATTCAGTGATGCCTCCAATATTCCTGCAGATTCCTCCTTTAGCTCAAGCATCAGTAACAAATGTCAAAAAAAAAAAAAAAATCTACAATAATCAATCCCAGAAGTATTGAATAGAATTCTTCTGTGACTGTCTCCATCTCCTTGCTCTCACCAAAACCTGTTGAGGTAAACATGGGAGCTTCCTTTTAGCCACATCCCTCTTTCTGCCCAGGGAGAATGGGCTCTGGATAACCCCCAAGATTACATTTTGGATCACAATGTGATTATTTTCAACTGGAGTCCCTCCCAGTCACTATTGCCATCAAGCTGCTGCTCAGCTGAAACCTCTGCTTCAGCTTTTAACCACTGATGCAAACTGATGCAGTTCTATTAAAGTCGATGTGCAAATTTAAACCTGCTTGGAATTTATTTTTGGGAGCACTGTGAAGAAGAACACTATCATGACTGAAGTCCAAGGTACGGTAATGGAAATAATCTGCGTTTTTTACATCTTTATAAACTCAAGTTAGAATTGTGTTGCCTTATAACAAACACATTTACAAACATGTATGGAGAGTAGTGGTGGTGTTTCCTTTGGTTGTTTTTTACTTTTTAGTCATGCCTAGTAATCACAAACACAAAATGAAATTTTTAAAAATACAGCTGCATACAGATTTTACAGCAAACTCTGTACTGGTATTGTTTGTCTTAGATCTGGGTTCTACTCAAGTCCCTTTGGAATTTACAAATCAAATTCTTACCTTGATCAAATGACAGCATACAATAGACTAATGCTCTATTATTAAATGTGATGTTTAGAAATCACAAATGAAACTCATAGGTATGAAATTGAGGCACAAATCATTTAAATGTATGTATATTTCTTTTAGAGTAATGTTTTATATGCCTTGGCTGTGATGCTGAAGCCACAGCCTGTCCTATCAGGACTGAAGGACAACTCCCACGCAACAGAGAGCACAAATCACCCCTGCTCTACTTGCATGGGATTTAACCTTTTGTACCATAAAATAAACTCTGGGAACAGTAAAACCTCAATTCCACTACTATCCTATTTACTTATGGAAGGGTTCAAAGAGTGACTCTGTTCTTCTGAAGTTGTTGAGGTTTCAGCTGGATATTTTCTTTTAAGGAGTAAGAGAAATTGTTTATAGAACAGATACATTAGTATTCTCTACAACTGTTTCTTCAAGTTCTATTTGTTTTTCTGTTGCTACTGTAGAGATATCACTCATATACAAACTACTGTCAAAATATTTTTCTCCAGATACAGCAATGATGAGGAGAGTGAGTGGTTTGAGGAGGCAGAGGAGAGTTGCATTGCTTGGCTACATCTGCATTTGTAAACTGCTGCATACTGTGAAGCTCTTTAGGCAGCTGAATGGATCAGTGAACTGAGAGAGATCTGGGTAGGAGTAAAGCAAAAAACACAGAGAAGCAAGAAATTCACATCTAAATGAGATGGTTTGATAGTAGCACAATGAATGCAGCCATCTAATGGAGATTTTATAGCAAGGGAAAAGATGCTTGTATAAGTGAGAAAATAATTCTGACAGGAAAAAATGGGGGGAAATTCTTCATGATATCCTTTTTGGATTTAGTTACTCTAATGGATTCTAAACCAGATATTAATCTCCTCCAGGCTCATGAGCAAGTCTTGTGTCAGTGTGCACACAAATACGTGTGTTTGTGCATACATACACTTCTGAAAACAAATATACTGGGTTAGAAAGTTGCAATTTCTTTCCCTCATTGGTTCATGCTGGCAGATATTCGTGTTTAAAGGTCAAGGCTAACAACGGTAGCAGAAACTGCTGAGATAGCAGAAGTAAGTAAAGTATTTCTCTAAATGCTTCTATTTGTTATTTGTCTAATACACAAAAGGCTGAAGGAAACCTGAGGAAGATGAGAAGAGCAGCAGAACAAAGCTCACAAGCCTGATGGGAGGACTACTCTACCTTACACCTGCTGCTCATACACAGCAACTCTTTTTCCAGCATCTCCTCACAGCTTTAGGATGCATATTCTTTCCCCCAGCACAATGGCTGTTCCTGTCTGGTTCACAGCAGGAGCTCTAAATCCAGTTTAGGAGCTAAAATTCACAGAATCACAGAATGGTTTGGGTTGGAAGGGACCTCAAAGAGCATCTGGTTCCAAACCCAGAGGCAGGGACACCATTTATGAGAGCAGAGCCCATTGAGAGCCCCATCCAGCCTGGCCCTGAGCACTGCCAGGGATTTAAATTACTACAATTTAGATAGGTCACCAAAGTTGACATATTCTCCTCTTTTAGACAATTTTTTCTGGATAAAATACAGAAAACAACCGACCAACCAACCCTACCTGAAGGTCTATTTCTTTTGTCAATTTTCCTGACTTTCCTTAAGATTTTTTTCTCCCCTCCTTCTTTCATAATATGACATTGTTTAGATAATTAACCAGAGGAAAAAGTCATTATTCAGAGCACAAGACTCATAGGCTGAGCCTGGGTGGAACTAGTCTTTAAGCCTTATTTCACAGTTATCATTCACAAAAGAAATGTTTCAGAACTTTCTAGAATTGATGTAGGAATGCAGTAATTTCACACTGATAAGCCGCACCTGAAGAATTGAGCCGATCCCAGATGTGCAGCTAGTCACTCGGTGCGGCTTATCAGTGTGAAATTACTGTATATAAATATCCACATAAACACAAAATTATTGTTTTAATACAAATGATAAAAGAATAGTCCTGATTGTTATAGAAATACTACATGGAAGACTGAAATATATCCAGGTCTGAATAATAAGAGATGGTAATCTCTTTCAGATTTTGCATTTTCAAAATTACTTAGCATCTCCAGGTTTAGACTTAGGAAAATTAATATCCTGCTGTAAATAAAACTGTGATTTTTTTTTTTCTCTTTCTTCCTCTGCACTATGACAAATCTTGGTAGCACTGCACATTGTCAGCAGCAGCTCTGAAACCCATGATCTTTATAATCCTCTTTGTGACCTTTAAATTAATGAAGGATTCATGATACTTCCTAGAAAATCTGGCTTAGATAAGTTCATAAATATTACAATGCAGTAACAGGTCATGTAGGGAATTACAGGAAAAAAGCATTCTGAAAAGATGTTGGACTTCCTGGAGCTCAACAGAAGCTTTTCCTTTCGCAGAAGCCACTGAACTTTTCTTTTCAACTTGTCCAATTTCCTTTGCTCATAGCCCCCTTTGAAAAAAAACTTTCCAGATTTTTAAAAATACCATGAAAAAATGGTTCTATTGGAGATCTTTTAAAGTGAACATAGAAGATATCTTGAGAACAAGAAGAAAATTATTTAGCCAGTAGTAATTTTAAATGTATCTGAAAGGATCAAATAAGATACTTGATATGAACCTGAATGATTTCAGCAAAGTTTCCTGAAACAATGAAGAAACTCCTGTGTTAAACAGCAATCTGGAATTTCAAACTGCTCCAATTTTCCCAGTTCTAAAGCAGACTGGCATTTGATTGAACTCTAAACCAGTCAGTTTTCCAAGCACTTTTTGTTCTTCTTTGCTAAGGATGGGCCTATCCATGCAAAAGATCCAAAGATTTACAAGATCCAACTGGAGCCGAGGGAGTCACAGGTTTAGGGCAGGGGCTCTACCAAAACTGCAGAATACAAACAAAATGGTTCTCTCATCTTGAAATACAATCTATGATTCTGCATGCATCAATATGTATAAACTAGTGTCAAGAATACTGCTTTTCTGGGTTGCTGATTTATTTCATGAAGAAAACAATTGTTTATTTATAAAGAATGTTTATATGGAAAAAATTCATTATTTAATTTACAGCTGGTAGAGCAAAACTTTGTTGTCTACAATTTTTTTAACTTCATGTTGAGTTTCTCTTGAACAGTGTAACAGAATTTATTTTACAAAAATTCATTTAACTGATCAGTATGTAAATCAAGAAAAAACTTTTTCTCCTCTGAATTCTCGAAACAAAGGTGCTGTAGTGTTTTCCATGTGCAGTAAATCTGAAATAGAAAATGCTTGCTCTTTGATTGCAATTCTTTCACAGACAAAAACTGGTCTATTAAATAATGAAAAGTATTGGTACAAACAAAGTGGAAATTAATGTTTTAAAATGGTATCTATTTACTGAGATGAAACAGATTTTATTTAATATATATTAAAAATTTATTCTGTAAATAAAACATGATAAGTTTGCATGTTTAATTATTGTGAAAAGCATGAATGTAATCCTAAATCTGGGTGCTGAAATTTGTTTTGAATTATTTACACTGTCCTTGAAACATCAGTATGCTGCCTTTCAAAGAGTAACACAAAAAATGACTGTCCTCTCAAGATAATTTTACAGTTTTGCAAAAATACTGCTGAAATCAAGTTAGCTATTCCCTAGTCGTTTGTCATAAAAATATGCATGCACACAATGACACACAGCCTCACATATGCCATAAAAAATACGAATGTCACACTGCAAAGTCTGGTGTAACACAAAGGGACTGCATTTTCAGTTGTACTGTGACACAATGGGTTCAACAGGACAGGAATTAGGCAGCTCAGAAAGACCAGATGTAAGCTGCCTTTATCTGAATAACTTTTTAGAAAAGTCCTTGTATAATCAGGCACATCAACCATCTCTCACTCTGACTGGAGGATTTAGGAGATATCTTGTCCATAAATGCCACCACACTGCTGGAGCATGTGCTGCAAAGTGAGGAGACTTTTATTATTATCGCTGGGTTTTTCCAGCATTTGCTACATGTACATGCACAGTAGATTCTTCATTTTTTACCAAGTGTGTTAATAGCTGTTCACAAGGCAGTAACAAAGAGAAAGGGTAGTGCTGAAGGTATTCCCACACACAGCATATAGGTACACACCCCTGAGCACAGGATGTGCCCAGTGCCACCCACAGAATGTCAGAATGAACCGGGCTGGAAAAAACCTTTGGGCTCATCGAGTCTAACCTACGTCCTCACACCTCCTCATCAGCTAAACCATGGCACTGAGTGCCATGTCAATCTTGCTTTAAACACAGCCAGGGACAGGGAGTTCAAGGCTTGGTGGGCAGCCCCTTCAGCCTGAGCCACGGCCTGAGTTCCAGAACTGCTGGGGAGCTGCAGCTCTGCTGTCCTTGCTCTGGTACATGGCCATTCCCTCAGGAAGATGGGAACCAGGACCCCTTCCCAGCTCAGGGCTCTATAGAATCATGTGCTGGGCACAGCCTGGGGCAGTGGCCTGGGCACTCAGTCCCCACACAACAAGCTCAGCTGGGTGTGACAGCACCTCCAGCTTTTCTCTGGAGATCTAAGCACAGATACAGCCTACAACCTGTCAATCTCCAGCAGCAGAACCCCCTGTCTCAAGCATCCCTGAGTAATTCCCAACTCAGTAAGAAGCTGCAGGGGTCAGGAATCAAAGTGCTTTGCACTCTGGTACCTTTGCCTCCAGAGCTCAGACTGCACAGAGATAAGGCAGGAAATAGCAGCCATGCCTGGCACTGCCTGCAAACAGCAATGCCAGGAGCTCGCACACCCCTGGCACTTTACCATGCTACAAAATCCTCGCTAAGGGGTGAAATGAGCCAGTAAAAGTTAGGAGACTTAATTCTGCCTTCCTGTACAGATGCAGTATTACAGTAATTTCACGAATATAAGCCGCACCTTTTCCTTTGAAGAATCCAGCCTACCCCAGTAGTGAGGCTTATATTCAGGTGCGGCTTATCTATGGACAAATCCCAGTGAAATGCCAACCCGGAAGTGAGAGCCGGCCGGGGAGGGCGCCTGGGGCTGCCTTTAAAGGCTTCACTGGTCTATGAAAACTGTTTGCAACTTAAGCACCTGACACCAAACCCCGCGCTGGCGCCATTCTGTTACTAATTTGTTACTTTGTTACACATGGATCTTTGCTTTAAAAAAAAACAAAACGTGCGGCTTACATTCAGGTGCGGCTTATATGTGGACAAATCCCGTGATCTACCTGGCTATCAGGACATGTGGCTTATAATCAGGTGCAGCTTATAATTGTGAAATTACTGTAAATATTCTCAGACTTTCATTCTTGGACCTCCTGTCTTTTCTTAAATCAATTCACAGGATAGACTCAATTTTCAACAGATACTAAGAACACAATTTATTCTTCCCCCTCATCCTCACTATTCTGATATTTCAATTATGAGAGAAATCCACTACAGGCCATCTTCCAGTTTTAGTGTTGCAAAATCTACTGAATGGTGTAATAAAGCACATATCTCTATAACTGTAATCATCAGAGCATGACATTACATGCATTTTAAGTGGAATGTGCTCCCTGACAAGCAAATAAAGATTGTGTTCACTTTTCACTACTAAAATGTTGTTTAAGTGTTTCCTATTAAAAATAAAATAGTTTTTAATGAAAATATGCTGTAAATTATTGATAAGATCTACGGAAGAGCTCCTTGGACAGTGTAAATATGACAATTGACACAGTTTAGAGGAGTCTCTTTGAAGTATCCAGATTAATTAGATGATAAAATAACATATAATTACATTATATGTGATTAGTAATAATGTTTCCCTCCACCTCCTTGTTTTTTCCCCTCCACTTCTCGAAGAAACCCTGAGAGGGTAAACTCTTTAGAGAAGTAAGGAAGGCACTGAGCACTGTCAAGTAATATTTTGGAAATGTCTGGATTTGCTCTTCTATACAGTCCCCCCCTAACTCCCCTGAGAGGTATATATATCCTTAATGTGAATAATCTTTATCCACAAATAATAATGCAAATAATAATGACAGTGGGAGTGGCTACTGTCAAAAGGTCACTTTTATTTCTCTCTCCAATTTACATCTCCTTCCCATTTCTTACAAGGGGGGAAATAGAAGATAGAGAACTCCTAAAATAAAAATGGATGTAGTTTTCCACAAATGCATACCAGTTTTTTTCCAGCCTCACTTTTTTATTTACCTTTTTACCCTTTTATGCTATCCTTACACTGTGAAAAGATACCGGGGCTAGGTAATTATTAAAATACTGAAATGTGATTAGTTGGACCTAAGAACCTCATACTCTCCAACATTAAGGGAATTTGAGTTCAAAGACTTTCTATTGGCAAGACTCACCAGAGTAAACTGCAGGCACATCCACAATGCTTTGGAATACATTGATTTTACTTGCAAATATTTTCTGCTGTGTAGCCTTTAACACCTTTCAAGTCTGATTCAAATCTTACTGAAGTTAATGGGAATTGCTGCACTAATATCATGCTTTGCATTCAGCCATTCACAGAGCTCACTAATTTACTGCACCTGACCCTAAGGTTTTTAATATTCCTACTTCTCTCCTTTTCAAGAGCAGATATAAACTGGGGAAACTCATACTTTATACCTGTAATTAAGATGTCCACTTAATTTTCATCTTTTTTATGCAGTGGTCTCCGTTTAAGAGCATTTGACAGTATTTACAAATGTAAATTTAAGAAATATCTTCTTTTCTCATTCTTTAAATTTAATTCCTGCTGAATCAATGGAGACCAATTAAGATAAAGCATCATTTTAATTCTTCTGTAGTAGAATTTATTCGAAATTGAGGTCTCTTATTTAGTGGACTAGATTTAGGATATTTTATGCTATTGCAAATTTATGAACTTAAGCAGAGATGCACTGGTTAAAAACAACTAAGGTCTCTCTCAGAGTTGCCATTGACTTCCATATGTCTGTCAATAAAAAAGAAAAGGATGGCATTCCAAAATATGGACCTCTCTCAGACTTTCTAATTTCTCAGAGAAGGTTTATTCTTATAACTCATCAGAATATATTCTAATCTTTAACAAATGGAAGGACAGAATAGTGCCAATACTCCTCAGGATTCACCTCTAGAAATGGCAATTTACGTTTCATTACAGACTTCTGACCTGTGCTTGAACTGGAAGCTGAAGACTCCTTGTGCTTTCAAGAATTTTGCTCACTCATACACATGCAGTAAGAGTCTCACTCTCACCACTTCTCTCATTCATGTTCATATTCTTTCATTAAATTGCAGAAAGTCTTACTTTTCTATTTTCATACATACATTCTAAATTCAGGAATTGATAAGCTTCATAAACAGCAATGGAAATGGAATTTTGGTTCCCTGAGCATTAACATTTATGGTAACATTGCTCATAAAGTGAAATTAAAATGGATAAAATCAACTGCTTAGGGAATCGTGCCTTTTGAACAAATATAAAGGAAGTAGACTTATTTATCATCCAATGTGAAAAATCAGTGTGGTTCACTAATTCCAGTCAGGAATGTGAGAACAGAATCTTGGGCTGACACTGAGGTAACTGAGGCTAAGAGAACTAAAAACTGAAATCAGAAGAGCTAGATACAAGGGAATAATACAATTAATTTGCATGTGAATCTAAGACAACTAAGAAAGAAGAATGATGTATGAAATGAAATTAAGCAGCCTATAGACTGGGATCAAAAGACACACCAGATAAGGGCTCCTCTGAAAGGCCAAAAAAGTGGGTTTGAAGCATGGAGTTGATGGACGGAGGCTTGCAGTGGAGTGGCAAGTTCAAGATGAAGGAAAGTGAAAAGGAGATGCAACGCAGAAAGTTGAGTACAATAAAAGAAAGAGATAAAGATCAAAGAAAGGGACAAGGAGAAAGCATACCTTGGGAGAACAAGATCAAAGAATGAGGCATTAAAAGGATGACATTAAATGGAAATGGATTAGCCCCAACTCACCTGGAAAATTAGGTGGCATCTAGATGAAGAGATGTTTCAAGAGGAAATGACAATACATTTATCTGAGTGACTTCCATACTAATATGATAATGGGGAAGGAAGAGCAGACTGAGGAAAGTCATTCCAGAATTAAAGACACTTCAGATGGATTGTCTAAATGGGAAACTTAATTTGAGAACTGAAAAAATTAAACTTAAAAAAATGGGTAAACTCTAGTAATACAATATATACTATTGAAAAATACTAAAGAAATATTAGCTTAGTAAAAAAAGAATGGGTCTGTAAAATGTGAAGGAATGAAAACCAAGAATATGGTTGAGCAGATGTAGAAAAAATCATATGGTACAAAAATATGTACAGACTAAAACCTCTATGAAACTTATACATATCTGAAAACAGCAATAATTCTATTTGGGTCTATACTCTCTTTTGGACACCTAGAGAAAAAAAAAAAAAAAAAAAAAAAGAAAGAAAATAACCCCCCTGCATGTATGGGATACACGGGAAACAAAGTTCCTATCTTGTCCAGACTTCATTATTTCATTAATACTGTGGAAAGCACATTCACCAAAATCCCCTACTAGCACCACTCAGTCATTATACCTCTACAGCTTCAGAAAGAGATTAAAAGGAAAGGAAAAAAAGGAAAAGGCTTTAAAAGCCTGAAAAGTTCACATCTAACATGCTTATATCATTCAGTGATTTCCCTAGTGGCCTTTAAGTTCACTCTGGGTGGCATATTTTAAGTTTAGGGCAAGTCTTCTGCTGGAGGTCAGGGCTTTAATTTCATATTGTGGCTCAGCTCAATGCTCAGTTTGGCTGCTTTGCTGTGTAATCTTCTGCTAAGAGCACTGTATGTTGTTAGTGTTAAAAAATATGTTGCTCGTGGATATATAAGGCATAAAATTCCTCTATAAATGTCTCTTTTGCTAGAGGTGTTGAAAATGCAGCCCAGTTTGTCAAAAACACAGCTGCTTTCCTTGGGGTTTCAGAATGCTCATAACAAATAGACTTTTTATGAATTTCTGAGAACACCCTGAGGAAAACAGCTGCATTATTACAGAACCCATGAAATCTCAGACGAGCCTGAGCTATTGTATTTTAAAGCACTGCTACTTAAAAGCCCTTTTAGTTTCAAGTAATAACATTATTTTATTTGACTTCTAGAAAGATATTGTAAGGAATATATGGTGGTGATCCTTTCTAGCTGACTGGGACAAAACTGTTAACACTGGGAGCTCGACTGTTCGAATGGAGACAAAGCAGTGTGCTACACACACAAATAGCAGTGCTTTGTGCTGATGGGGAAGATTTTCTGGCAGGCACCCAGCAGCTGGACCAGGAATGAACCAGTCCAAGAGGCCTTACAGACAGGTAGTATCACCTCTCAACTATTGCACTGATTTCTACCTACACAACTTAGCCAACAAGATCCAAGCACTCTCCATGGCTGGAGTTCTCTGTGAGGAAACCTTATTAACTTCTTCTGTTTCCCTTGCATAAAACTAACTTAAATACCTGGGGCAATCAGCTCATTTGTTCACAGAGACCTGGGACATTTTCCTCTCACTTGTGCTTTACTTTCTATGTGATCTTTTCAGATACTTGTACTTCCTTAATGCCCAGGGATTTGTGTCCAGAGGTACAAGAGAATGTTTCTAGCCCTCTTCACAAGTGACACTGAACTCACTCAGTCCTGGAAGGTGCTGAATCCTGCAAGAGCCTTGATAGGAATTGGCACTGGATCCTACGTGAGCTTATTCACTTTCATGGCAGCTGGTGTTTGCAGAGCTCCCTGAAACCACACTCAGCAGAAAGTGTGGGTCACATCCAAGAGTTACTCACTACTTTGGGTTTGCAAAGCTGTAATTTATAAAGCACTTGCAGAAAGCATGAGCTGGAAATGTGAAATAGTCTAGGAATTAGTTCTGCTAAGTGTTGAAAGGAATGGTGCATGGCTTCAGCAGGTAGACTATCACTTGAAAAAGTTTATGCTTGTGTCTGTAAATTCAGAAACACTCTCTGGGCACAAGGAAAAGGATGAAGAAAGAGGATAAAATCCCTTCTTCATAATTATGCCCTAAACTGAATCACACAGTGGTAATTCACAGACTCACTGAATCATTTAGGTTGGAAAAGACCCCAAAGATCATCAAGTCCAGCCTTTGACAGATCACAACCTTGTCAACCAGCCCATGGCACCGAGTGCCACACTCAGCTCTCTTGAACACCTCCAGAGATGATGACTCCACCACCTCCCTGACAGCCCATCCCAATGTTTATCAACCATCTCCATGACTAAATTCCTCCTGATGTCTGACCTGGATCTCCCCTAGCACAACCGATAGGCTGTGAACAAGGTAAAAAATATCCAGGAAATCAATTAGTGTTACTTTACTTATATCCAACTTATTTAATTAATTTACAGCCAGCAAGAGAATTAAATGTCTGTACGTCTCTCTGCCATGTCAGACATGAAACTTATTCAAAAATGTTGATCCTGAGTCAGATTGTAAAAGTTGAATCAACTAGAAATCATAGTGAGGTGTTACAAAGCCTGGCATTCCATTGTCTTGTTGTGCTGAGATGTTAATTTAATCTTTAGTGCCAAAGCTTGGCTCCCAACCATATCGATTTGGCAAGTAGATTTAATAACTAGCACAGCTAAGAATTCCATGACCTAAATTTCCACTGTAATTCACTGCCAGGTTTTCTTTATTAAGCCTGGTTCTTTTTACCCAGTCACAGATTATTTTGTAAATATATCTCTGCAGATCATTTTTCTGTTCCTAGAATGGTTCCAGAATGCAAAATTCCAGAAAGTTTCTGAACAGAAGAATTTGTTGAAAGGAACATGGTGGGAAAATGCCTAGAAATTGTTTGAATTGTCCTAAAAAAATTCTAGGCCATGGGATTCTCAGAGAACAGACATAGCACACAAATCTTAGAAAGTACTAAGTAACTTCAGAATGGTTCTGAGCAGAAGTCCTAAGAAACAGCTTTAAAATCCTCAAACACAATGAGAAATTTCTCAAAAATGCACTGAAATTCCTGTCGTTCATTGAATTTCCTGTAAAATTTCTAGCTTTGTGAGATTTTAGAAAGCACACTGAACTTCCTAAAAACCATTCAATGACTTAGATATGTTCTAGAATTTGGAACTGCTAGAAAGCAGTGGGAAACTTCCAGAAATGTTGTGGACAGAAAAAAAACCCACCAAAATCTCAAAATACATGGAAATTCAAAGAGAAAGCAAAGCACATTTCCAAAAAATGTTCTGCAATGACAAATTCCTGAAAAGGACTAGGAAATATGTAGAAAAATATCAGATAGAATTTCTAGAAAACAGAGAGAAATTCTTGGAAATCACAAATACTTAGAAAAGTTCTAGACTGAGGAACTCATACAAAATGCTCAGAAATTCCTGAAAAGATTCTGCACAGAAAAAATTTGCCTTAAGTCTCCTGAGTCCTGGCCCTGTATGGCATTTTTAGTTTCACTGCTTCTTGCTCAGTGGGTACATACATATTAGAAAAGTTCTGAGACTCAATTAATGGCATTACCTTCAGAGATTTTATCAACTGATGGATTTTTAAGGTGGTTTGTTTTTTGGACAATGCCTCTGTACAGACACATTCTCTTAGGCAGCTGAATTTAACCAGAGTTTTATCAAGTAGACGATAACTACTTTGCTTTAATTATTTCTTTCCATGCCTCTTTTAGTAAAGATTTGTGTCTTTATAAGGTGAAAACTATAAAATTGTAAAAACAAGTAAACAGCACTACACAGGAAAATAGAACTACCTTGGAGAGGGGTCAAAGAAGACTCTCCCAACTCTGTTTGTGCCATGGAAGTGAGAATCCAGTGGCTTCATGTCAGAATTGTGGAGGGAACAGTGAGCTGGGAGGAAGGAATAACTTCAGTTCAGAATGCCCAATAATTCCCTGAATCTTTTGAGCTCAAAATTATGAGTTAAAGAATAGATTTTGTTTAAAACTTAATTGAACCCAATCTTTTTTCTGTCCTTTTTGAGGAAGATCATCCAGCAAATTTAATTTCCAACAGTAATCAAATGCATTATTATTGCTACTTATATCACACTTCTGCAGGCAGACTACAAACCTCAGTCAAGATCCCTGATCTTTGGCACAAAAATGCGTTCAGAAATGAAGTATTTTGTTAGTTTTAATGAATTGAAGTGCAGAGAGGTCGGGTGATTTAAGATACCATAGTGCCTTTCCTGCCCAGTGAACAGCAGCCAATAACCTGGGGACAGCATTGCTGTGAGAGCTGTGAATTTAAGGCAAGAAGGCACTTCCACTGTTGCAGTAGATGCTGCTAAATTTCCAATTCGTGCATCTTTAAGGGTTTCATAGCCATGAAATTAGACAGGTGTGGCATCCCAAGATTCCCTGGATATTGTGTAGGGCTCTGGCTCTATCATTCTCTTCCTTCCTTACAGACTCTCACTTTTTCAACCCCTCCATCTATGACTAAAATCCAAATGGAAGATATTTGTGCACCAGCAAGCATTCAAACTTGTGTGTCTGCAATAAATCTACAGCTGCACAGCACTAAAAGCTATGTCATAAATCTTCAGTGCTTTAATATCTTCCCACTCTGGTAAGGACATGGAATTCAGCTTTAAGTCCTTGCAACAAGTTATACTATACTTTATTTTAAGACCCTTTTGTGTCTGAGTAATTTGTGTGGAAGTGCCTATTTCTTTAAATCCCTACAACAGCATGCATAACAACACTGCAAATTTTCACTATACTGAGAAACCCTGTGTGTTTTGCAAATATGTAATTAGATTTCATTTATTGATAGGATATGTACAGAAGGCAGAACAGATATTAAAAAACATGCAAACAAATCTAAATGTAGCCATTTTGCAAAGCATTTTTGCAGAGAAGCTGTGCACTGATAGCCCTGTATCCACACGTGCTGATCTGTTACCAGACTTTCCACAATGGAAATGTCAATTTGGAGGCACAGTTTAACTGTGTTATTTCAGCATGGTTAAATTTTTTCCTCCTCACCTTAATGAGTTGGTTGCTAATGCTTTAGTTGCATGATATTATTGGTTTTTCACTTTCATAAATCTGGCAGAATTTTATATTTTAATTATCTTAATTTTTTTTATCTGCTATTTGTGAAATTCATATCCTAATTAGTAAAACGTACTCTATTTTTATTTTATTATTGTATAATTTGTATAACTATATTGTTTTGTGCATTGTATTTTTATTGGTCACTGTTAGTGCAACAACTGGCATTCAATTTCATTTTGTATGTATCATAAAACTGTCAGTTAGGTGACCTATCTGGTAATAGGAATTTCTAGGTTTGTGGAATTTATCAATTAAATATAGATTTTACAAGTATATAAGAAACCCCATAAACATAACATTAAACATGTAAAATGATAAATTTACCTTAATGTCTCTATATACATATAGTATATATAGGTAACAGCATGTAACAAGAAGTTTCCTGCTCCCAATGCAGGTATTTCTCTAGAGATTTCATAATGCAATATATAGATATACTTCCATAGAGTTCTGCAATAAAAACTGTACTCATTCTTTAGTGTACTCCAAGTGACCACTAGTGACATCAATTATCAGGCTGGAATAAGGCACAGGCACAAGGCTGGAATTTGAGGCATTCAGGAGGAAGCTTTGGATTTTGCAGTGGGGGATCAAAGCACTCAGAGCATGGCAAGCTGGCCTGGGCAGTTTGCCCACTGTCAGTGTCTGGAAGGTAACCAAGTGCCCTGCGTGCCTGCTTTCCATCATAAATGCTAATTGATTCAACACATTCCAGTGGAAAATGTGCCCTTTGACTTTACTGCATGTAGGAATCAAATGGGAGGATTTGGTAGATGCTCTATTACTCAGTCTGTGCAGTTTCACCCTAGCAGTGAATATCCTCAGCTTTCATTCCTTTGTTTTTTCCCTTTCTTTTTGTAGGGGGATGGAGTTCTTAGATTTTGTCCATGCTCCTGATTCAGACAAATACTGGGGCTGGTAAATTTGATGTAACAAGAGGTTTGAAAAGAGGTTTTTAGAAAAAATGAACATGACTGCAAGAGCAAAATTTTTTCCTCCAGGTTTCCTGCCTGCTTTGGTCTTATCATTTCCCCCAAAAAGTACTCCAGAGACAAAAAATATCTCATGATTAATATCATTGTAAATTATGGTTATATAGAGATTCTTGCCTCCATGACATATTGAATCAACATCTAAACCCTTTAGAGAACCTCACAAATAGTTAATAAATTGATTATGTTTTCTCAGTTATCATTCGAATAGCCATAAGGTTTCAACACAAAAAGTTAATTAATATGAACGAGGCCTACACTGCTGCTGTGGGAATAGAAGTAGCACAAACCTTTAAAAAAGTATGCTCACACCTCTGAGTGCCACTGCACAACCCTGCCTAACCCAGCTACAGACAAAACCAGACTGCAGAATTTAATTCTGTGAAGTTTATCTTTGGAACTCAGGGCACATTTAATTCACAGTGAAGTCAGAGGGCTGTTTGCAGCTTCAGTGGGATTCCCAGACACCTGTAACTGATTTAAGGGCACAGGTCCCTTTGGCTTTCAAATGCAAGCCATGCTCTAAGTCACCCAGACTTTTTTGTATTGACCTTCAATCACGCTCAGATCAAGCACGAAAAAATGATGAAAAGCATAAAAAACCTGCACCCAACAAAACTGCAGGAGTAACTGAAACCAGCTGGAGCCTTCTATCCCCTCTTCTGTTCAGTTCCAGGATCTCATTTCCACTTGCAAACACAAAGAGTAAATGGCCAAAGCTGCAGGCTGAGCATTGCTGACATCCCAGTTCCTGGGAAACCACTGGCTTCCAGATCTCCAGACCCCTAAAGACTCCTAGTTCTAGATCTTGAAGAGGGTGAGAAAAGGACCTTGTGCAATATCCTATGCTTAGATTACAGTAGTTTCACGATTATAAACCGCACCTGAATATAAGCCGCACTTCCGGGTAGCTGGGAAGACCACGGGATTTGTCCATAGATAAGCCGCACCTGAATATAAGCCGCACCACTGGGGTAGGCTGGATTCTTCAATGAAAAAGGTGCGGCTTATAATCGTGAAATTACTGTACATAAAATCTATGTTTTTAAACTTCATTTATTCATTGGGAATATATCATCCTCTCTGAAGTCTATTAGTCTTTTTAAAATATGAGAGCAATTCAAGAGTAAACCAAAAGAATACAAAATTGATGAAAACTGCTTGTAGGACAGAAAGAAATGCATTTGTGAAAAAAAAAAAGTATTATTATTTGAAAATAATTATTAAAATAATATTAAATATTATTTTTTAAAATCTGATACCAGTCTAGTTTCAGTAAACATCTGGTTTAAAATATTTTGGGAAGGAAATGAGAAAGAAAGGAAAAAATGTAAAGATTTAAAAGAATCCTTCTTGTTTGTTTTTTTTTTTTTGGTGTGAAAAGTATATGTAGAGTTCAGAATGAATTTGCATTCAAAGTGTTTAAGATGTATGATAAAAAGGGGTTAAAAATAACATTAGAAATAGAAAAGACAACTGAAACTTCACTTCTTAGCAAAAAAGCTGGTTTCTTCAACCCATTTTCGTTGACCTGGTAGACTGTTGCTGACAAAAATATAATTACTTTTTTCCCTAAATTTACAAAAAGGCAGGAGGAATCTCTGACAGTTACTGCCTCCCAATATGTCTCACTGGGTAAACAGGTCGGACAATATTTTCTACTCTTTGCCCTTTTAGGTCTATAAGCCTGTTTTTGAATGAAAAACAGGAAGTTTCCTGAAATAAAGTTGGCAAAATTTAATCTTCATTTAAAAAGAATGCCTAATGGTAGCAAAATCAGGAATTCTCAGCAAATTATTTCAACCCAGCTCAGTCCATGCAGAGGTAGGGAGTGTAAATTAGTGTGAAACCCACAGACCCTCTCTCTTATCCTTTATAGCCCTTCAGTCAGTTTTCTCTTGGAAGAAATTAGTGCATTTAAATTTACTGTCTAATGTTTTCATCTTGGTCAGTATTGGTGTAACCATCCAATAATTTGCAGACATTATGAGGGTGTGACACAGTTTATTCTTATGTAAACCCATCATTATAAACAAAATTTCTGCGGTAGCAGAGCCAGAGAGAGCCTGCCACTGCTCTGCACCAAAGGGGGAACCTTGTCTTTTGGAGAACACTCTTTGGGATGGATGCTTCAGTCAAAAAACCTCAAGTCCACTAATGAAGCAAAGGAGAATTTGGCAAGCATCAGGTCATCATGTGCTTTAGAAAGAACATGGACAAAGGAATTAACTAATCAATAATTTACAGTTTGCTTGATCCAGTTGGAGAGAGGAAAGGAAACTCCAGGAATTCTTAAAAAGAGTGAGATGATGAATGGATAGAAGCCCAAATTTCAAATTTAATGTCTGAAGAATGGGAGCTCCAAAGAAAGCACACTGTGTTTCCAGAGGTCTCTGTTAAGACAGGAGGGGAAGCCTGCCACTCCCCAAAAACATATTTCATTGTAATTCCTTTCAGTCTGTCATAATTATGTGACAGACCGTAAGGCAAGTTCAGGGTCAGTGATCAGAAACACTCATGAGTTATGGTCCCTCTCGTGCCCTTGCTGGCCTTAATTTAACATGGCCTCACAGTCACATTCCCCAAACACTTAACTTTTAACCATCCACCTCAAAAGATAGAGCAATTAGTGATTGAAAAAAGAAAAGAAGAAGAGAGAACGGATGCATTCCAGAAACATCTGGAGGAGAGGCTTCTACTCAAGAAGATTTGCAGACACTGGGATGTCTCAAATGAAAAAGAAAGAAAAAATATGGCTTTGATTTGTATGAAAATAAACTTTTAAACAAAACCAATTCCATTATTTAAGGAGAGTCTTTCATATCAATGAATCACAATGCTGTGTTTAAAGAGCTTTACATTTTAAGAGAATTTATGACTTTGATACATTTTCAGTAAATTGTGAAAATTTACTGAATAAAGTCATATCTAATAAAAGAAAAAAGACTAGTTGGTTCATTAAATATCATTCTCTGTATATAGTCTTTTACACTGAAATACACTTGTCTAAACTAAATTCAGAATTTAGGATTTCCATTCCTTTTCAGGGAGGAAATATTATTCTATACTTTTCATTCTACAGATAAGTTTTGTGATTTTTTTAATAGCATATGTACCATTTTCCATTAGGTTTCCATCAGGTTTTCTTCTCATGTGTTACTCTTATTTCTCCCATTGTGGTGCTTTCTCTGAATTCCACCCAAAATTTTATCATCATCTTGGCAGAAATATGTCACCAATTTCATTTAGACCCTTCATTTCCAACTGATTAAAGTAAGTAAATTTGGAATATTCTCTACATTTTCTTCATATAAAGCTTGACTCTGGAGATGTTGGAAGAAATACACGCACCTTTTATTTTTGTGTATGTTGAATCTCAATAACAATTTTTTCAGACCACTAGAAATGTAGGGTTTTATTGCAGCTGTCTTTTGGGGTTGCAAATTGTTAACATCTGCCTTTTAGTATCATTTTTTACAATAGCCTGCTCTCTGGATATCCTGTTAATGACTGTAATTTTCTAGTCAGCTGCTATCTGTCAAGGTAGTTTAAAGGTCACTTTTTGTTGTGTATTAGAAAACCTCGAGCACAAAGTGGGCCTGGGTTCTTTACAGCGAGCAGAGCTTGAATTTGCTTTGTGTTTGGAACTGGGAACTCAGCAGCCCCAGGTCACACCATCTTCCAGGTTCTCTCTTCTCTGTTGCTCAATCTTTGCTCATACCTTTTCTGTATGTATTTTTTCTAGTGGCAGTTTGCTACCTCTTTTGTCAGCCTCACTGTATTGATAAAATATTCCTTATCCATCTCTGACTGGCAGCACTGTGTTAAACCAGAGACAGATTTTTCCCACCCATCTCTCCCTGCACAAGCGTGTTTTGTGGAGTTTTATTTCCATTACAAATGTCATTGGACACACACAATCTTTTCAGTGGTATTTACCAATGTTATGGCATAAAGCAAGTAACGAGTTTGTGGATTTCTAGCTTTTTATATGTCTTGAATTCAACTTTTCAGTGATTACTAAAAGAATGCTTGTACATTTGCTTTAGAAAAAGCGTCCCCCCCATCCCAGATATTTGCTAGTATGGCTCAAACTGCAAGAGAGCATTTCCTCCATGGCTAAAATTGTACAAAGGTAATGAGAACACATTTAACCATGTAGAGTGCAAAGGCTGCCTTACATCAGGGGTCTGATCCACATTTGAGGCATACTTCACTGAAGAAATCAGGGTGCTATCCTGTCTTTTGGAAAATGGAAACATTTCATTGAATCATGCAATAGTTGAGGATGGAAGGGACCTCTGGTGATCATCTGATTCAAACCCCCTGCTCAAGCAAGGTCACCTAGACCAGGTTCCTCAGTATCTTTTTGGGTTCAGAGTATCTCCAAGGATATCAACTCCATAATCTCTCAAGTACTCAATCTCCTTTCCAGTAAAAAAGTTCGTCCTATGTTTAAAACAAATTTCCTGTATTTCAATGTTGTCTAGGGCGTCACAACCATTTATGCAATAATGTAATTGACAGCCATTAATAAACTAGGTTATAAAATACAAAAACTTAGGAGCTGAAAGGATTCTATTCAGCACAATCCTTAAGCCTTATCAGCAGGGAACTAATCCAGGTGTCTTTGCTCTTCAGTGAATAGAATTCACCTGATCCCTTTGTGCAGGGACTAAGCTGTGAGATGATTGAATCCTACAGATGAAGGACATGACAAATAAGCGAAGGCAGTTTTGAGTTTTGTTTCTTAAAATAAAACCCCAATAACTTTAAAACTACACCAGACTTCTAAAACTCTGAGTATGTAGTTGAAAGATGAAAAATCAATTGCCTTAACCTCTCTAGAGGAAGCTCAATAGGTGCATCTTTGGCCTCAGGGCTGACACAGCAGCTTGAATCCCATACACTGAAAGGAAAAGGAGGTAGAGAGAAGACTTGATCATATTCACAGCCTCACTGGGCATTCTCAGAAAATTAGATTTAAATTGGAGCTGGTCCAAAAGAAGGTGGTGTTGGAACCATCATACTACATTTTGGTTAAAATCCTTATATTGAGACAATATCTCTCCTATCAAGAAGATAGGAAAAAAAATTTAATCCAAGCTCCTTGAATTTTATTTAATACCTTGGGACTTCTGTGTTTAAAAGCATTTCAGATTGTCTCTATAGAGGTGAACATAGAAATATGTCACAACTCATAAAAGGAAAGATGTATTTGCTATACAAATACCTCTATTAGAATGAAAGGTGTTTGCATGGGCACTTTTTAAAGGCAAATCAGTCATTGTAGAAGACAATTATGGTAGCCTAAGACAAATTATCACCAGAAAACAGACTCACCCCAGAAGTGTGCTTCTGTGGGCTCATATCTTTGTGGAAGCTGATTCAGAATAAATCTTTCAGAATAACCAACAGCAGCAGTATGCAGAATTCTTTTCCCAGCAGTTACTGGAAGTGATGAACAATAATACATTTTGCATATTGAAACTAATATATGCAGGAGTTGGTGCTCTGGGACTCAAATGAATTGCATAAAGTCGCTCATTTGTTAGTGGAATGGCATTAATGCCTGACCTCCTTAATCCATATTCAGGAACGCACAGATTAGAAAGGTCATCTCATAGCCCACCACCTATTCACATGTATATTCTACATCACCCTTACAAATGGGGCTGTTGTCTTCAAATTACAGAAAGCCAACAACAGTGACATCATTAGTTCAATGAATACCCTGTCTTGACAATGATTCAAGTTTTTGCATAGCAATAAGCATTTGAATATTCCTTGCAAAAGCAACTACAAAAAGCCCACTTAGTGGAAAGCAATACACTGAGTTTTGTATCACAGAATGCTCCCAGTAAAAATACCAGCTTTCAAAGGCATCATTTTACTGGAGATTTAGGGGAAGAGACACCCATTAAAGCATATCATTTGGATATGCAATATGAACCAGCCCTCAGTAAAACTGATCTTCTGGCTTTAATGTAGCCTTCGGTTTAGTGAGTCATAGAATTTCAAGAATAGCAAACAGACATATCCTGAAGTTCACTATATTACTTGATACCACTGATTATTTTACAGGTAAACTAAGACAAGTTGCAAAAATGAGGAAATAAAAAGAGAGATTGAAGTTATTTTATTAAGTGTTCTATATCAGTGCTCCAAATTAAAATTTTTCTCAGTATCAAAAGGAAAAGCGGCACAATATTAAGATATTTGATAAAATCTGAATAGCTCTAATAGATAACTAAGTAAAAAATGATGTTATCTTTTAAAAAATCATAATGCAAAGGCAGATTAAAAGCAGATGTTTATGGGTGAAACAACCCTTCATAAGAAGTAGCTATTAGGTTACCAAATAAAATTGAATTTACCATGGCTGTAAACTTGGCAGAAGGGTTTTTTAGCATAGAAATAGGCTGTTATTTATTGATATTTAACCTGAGAATGATAGACACTTTGTAAGGCATTAGCCCAAATTCTATAGTCTATGTACCAGAACAGTGACTAACAAAACAAATACAGTTCAGACTGGAGAGAATATTTCAGACCTAAAAATTGTATTACACAATTGAAAAAAGAAGTGGCCTTCAGCCTCCAGCATTTTGTCATATAAAACAGCCTCCTAAATGAATCTTCTGATTGTCATCCTTCCTCACAGTGGTATTTGTCATGAGATGTATCAGTGATGCCATTTGGGATTTTGCCTTTTTTCCTTTTCTACGTTCTCTGTATTCTCACATGTGTATTTGTAGTTCTGAAGCCTATTGTATCAGGGGTTAGTTTTCCCAATAATTTTCCATGGCCTTTCCCAAAAAGACAAAAAAATTCCAGAGTTCCAAGCCCCAGGGAGTACAAGGCCCCCATCCCATCTTCCCTTCCTGGGAGCCAAGGCTGAGAACAACTCTTCCAGAGACATTTCAAAGCACAGCCAGTGCCAAGGGGACCTGGAGGGAATTCCATCACCCCTTGTCCTCCTAACTGGCGCTTTTTGTCAATTATGCTAATTTGCTAAATGTATAAAAACTGCATTCACCCTGTGTGGGTGGGGTTTTGTGGACATCTTTCCATAACTGCTTCTGAAAGCCTTCAACAAAGGTCCACTTTTATATTACCGCCTTACTAAAATTATCTCTAGTCTCATTTCCTGGATGGGAAAAGAGCAACAAGAGAAACTGGGATACATGGATACACAGGTTGGTGGACAGGGTTTTCTCTCCAAATAATGAATGCAGGCTTTAACTTTTAGGCTATCATTTTGTCCTGTGAATTCAATTATATATATATATATATATATATATATATATATATATATACACACATACATATATATATATATATATGTATATATGTAGTAACTTATTAAACATAGAGTAAAACAAGAATAGATTTAAACCCAAGTTTGAGAATGGAAACTCTTCATTATTAAGAGTTCAGTGTAGCAAGGCTGGTTAGTATCTGTGGTAGGATAACATGTGGAAGAACACTCTCTAAATATAGAATTCCTTACACTCTGCCATTAAATAGTTTATAATATTCAGTACCTTCTCTAATGACATCTAGCTATGAATATAGTACTTTGCTGGTGAAGAATTATATTAATCATCATTTCCAGATATAACTCCTACTTTACTTAGCTGTGCCCTCATAATAATTGTTATATTACATAGTTATGCTATGAGAAAGATACTTATCATGGGCCAGACCACGATAAGTAAGCACAGGATGAAAAAACAGTCCTCATCTGACAACACTAAGTGGGTTCTAGAATTGTTCCTACCCAATCCCTTCTTCCAGTGTCTATGCCAAGTTGTCTTCCAATAGAGGAAGCTTTCTGTGGAAAGCTTTTTTTTTCCTGTTGGGACCCATTATCTTTCTCCAGTAGACTTTCTAATGCTTTGTAATATAGTAATAGAAGGAAAAGAAATTTATTTCCTCATTTACAACTAAAAAAGAAACTCCAACTGAGAACATAAGTTGTCCAACACCACCTAAAGAATTTCTCAAAGACAGGGGAAAGATATTTGCTACAGCTGCAGGTACTTATACTGTTAAACTAGTATACTGCAAGATTATGGAATGAGAGGAGAATTTCAATAAGATACAGCCAGATATACAAGTAAAATACCACAGGCAAATATTTGAAAGTATTATGGACATGATAAAAGGAGGAGGGGGAAGGGCATAAATAAATGGTGTTTGTAGGAATTTGAGCATCTCCAGGAGAGTGCAACTGTTCTGTCCCTGCCCTTTTGCCTGCATCAGTAACAGCAGGCACCAGGCACAGCCTGTCCCTGTAAAATTTGTCTCTTTTGGTTTAGAAAGAGAATAACAATCTGTAGTGGCATAATAATGTTTGGCAGAGTCCCATTGTTCCAGGCTCTGCTACTTCCTATGAGAGAAATGAAGCAAGTGCAAAGGAGCATGACTATATCTTGCAGTGCTAAACAAATGATTCAGACATCAAATCACTGTCAAATGCTTCTATTTTTTTTTTTTTTTCAGTTCTCTGAGGAGTCCTACACAGCCTTCAAAAAACCAGGAGATTTTCAAAAATATCAAGATCCAAATTTTATTTTAGCATTTGCTTTACTCCTTGATATTTTATAATTGAAAAAATCAGGATTAATCAAAGGTATGCATTGGTTTTCTTCACTGCTTTTGCAAATACAGTGTTAAGGAATGATTACCAGAATTTATTGGAAATTAAAGATTTTATCTAAAAAGTTTGGTGCATCAAAAAGAATTCAAAAGAAACATAGTTTGAGATTACTTATTTAAATTTTTAAAAAATATTAAACAAACATGTCATCAAGTTGTGTTAACTGTATTTTTTTTTTTCTAAATGTTCAGGCAACCAGCACTGCCCAGCCCATTGGAGTAAAGCAGTAAACACAAAAACAGGATTCCTGGTTTCTGCTATAATATCTATCAGGCAGGCAGGTAATTGCAGTTCCCTGCACCTCTGCTGTACATTATTTATGTTGCTGATTTAACCTGAGATCATCTGGGCAAGAGCTGCCCTTCATGAGCTGTGTCTGTGGTATGCAGCAAAGGAAGGTAACAGAGTGAGCAGTTAGGACACCTTCTGATCTAGATAAACTTTCAATGAAAAAGTGAACATATAAACAGGGACAGATTTCTCCAAACTGCTCATTTACCTAAGAACAACGTGCAAATAAAGATAAAACCTAATTTATTACCATTTAACTACAGATATATGTATACAACACTAAGTTTCACAGTTTAAAGTACACTCCAAGCATGAAATTAATGGAGACAAATAAAATAGCCAGTCTTACAGCTGACTGAGTTACTTGCTGTAATTACTTCTTTTTCGAACAATTTTTCTTCCAAATATATTTATTTCATGACTATATCACTATATAGTTTAATATTTTCCAGTGAAAAATGTATTCAGCTATTTCACTCATTACCCAATCAATTTCTGAATAAATTATTCATGAAGAGAATTAGTATCTTTGACCTTTGGAAGACAGAAGATACATAATGACCCCAAATAATTAGGACATGCAATTAGGAATAAGGATGAAATAGGAAACCGTGGGACTGTACTTCATAAGCAATAAACTGTTTAGAAAAAAAATGTTTACATTTGATTTCCTTTCTACCACAGGCCAATTTAATATTTACAGGACAGTAATATTTCACTCTTTGGTGACAATTGGTAATTTCAGTACACCTTTCATTCAGAAAAATCAAATCAATAATCAGCTATAATTTTTACTTTACGAGTCAAAGTTCAAACAAATAGCTCTACTTCCCTTCTAGAGTAAATTCCCAAAAGAAATGGGACTAAGGTGAAGAAGGGCAGAGTGCTGAAAGTCAAACAGGTATTTGTATTTGAAAGCTTTGTACGCATTTCTCTTTCCTCATTCTTTCCATGTCTACCTCTGAAAGAGCAAGGATGCTAAAATGGTGATTTCTCCAATTCAACATTAATCATGTTGCAAATTTTACAAAATAGAGAAGGTAATGGGCCTTTTCAGAGATCACCTGTAACAGCCACGTTTACCCAAGAAAAACCCACGGTGCCAGCTCCTTCTCCCTTTTGCCAACTGCTCCAAATGGGACATGCACTCAGCCACTTCTGCAAAGCTTTCTGAAACACGACAATGTTAAAACCCCTTATGGCTTGTGGGGCTGGATAGCAAATAGAAGGCAAAAATGTGTCAGTCCAAAGGTGCCAGTGAAAGTTTCCTGAAGGAAGTGTCATCAGCATTAAAAGTTAAATTATGGGCTCCTTCTCTTGAAGTGTAGACACTTGATCTCAGTTCACTGCCAGGCTGGGGGTTTTGGCATGGTTTTGGGTACAGAGTTCTTGACTGAGAAGCAGGAAAGCATCTTCCTTGATTGCCTGGTCATTATTCCACTTCAGCTCTTGTTGTTGTACCTCCTAACTAGATTTTGCTGCTTCCTGCTTAAACTGTGCACCTATCTAATGTAAAACCAGACACAAAAAGGTATGGATGTTCCTTTATTCAGAGATTCCAAAGCATTTTTGACTGCTGTGCCTATGAAAAGCTTTGCCTTATAAAAAGGTAAAAAGGACTGGATTCATCCATGGAGTAATTCAGAAAGAAAAGAACAATGAAATTCACTTAGGTCAGAGCTTTCAGGTGTGCTTTTTTTGTAGCTGCAATGTATTGGAAGATAGGAAGATGACCTCAAAGCCCACAGTTGGGTTTTAGAGGGTCAGGAGCTAATCTGGCCCTCATTTGGACTAATTCTGCCAAAGTTCCATTGAGGGACTAAAATGACAACAACTGAGCTGCTGGGTGCCAGTTCTGCCAGGGCCTTAATTTTCCTGTGTCATTTGGGCACTTCCAAAAAATGACTCCTGCCTCCAGCTGCTGTTCTTTAAAACAGAGATATGATTCAAGTACAGCTCAAGTACAGAACAATGTTTACTTCACTAAGGACTCCCTGCTTTGAGAGTAGAAAACTCTGTGGTAAAAATTAAGGCAAAGTCCATCAGCAATATCAGCCAACAGCAGAAATATTGTTTTCACATTGTCAATATGATAAGAAGCCCCTTTTGGAGAATCAGAATTTAATGACCCAGCTCACACCAGTAGCACAGAGACCAGCACTTTCCTGCTTCTCACTGTGTAACTGGGAGAGGTGTTAGTGGGATTGCTTGAGGATGGGGCTGAATCAGGAAATGAGACTGGGAGGTATCTGAGTAAGCAACCTTGTTTTGCAGTGAATTATATGAGATACAAGAGGAACAGGAGTTTTGCTCTGTTCCTAAAACAAGCAGGAATCCTGTGTTTATGTCCTCACTCAGCTGACCCCAATGACCCTCACTGTGTGAGAAGCCTGCAGGAGACTAAGGAAAATGCCAAGAGTAGAAAATGAGAGTAAAAGAGGAATATTTAAAGCAACTGGCTGCTGGGGTTAGGGTGGTATTCAGAACCACTAAGAAAAGCAGATAACAATTGCTTTGTCTGGATAATTAACCAATTGCAAAATGTTCTTCTTTTCTCAAACCTGCCACGTGGCCAGCCACAGATTCCAAAAAGCTTTTTGATGCAAGTCTGCAGCATTTCCAAATGACTCAATAGATGCTGGGACTCCACTGCACTAGATTATTTGTCTGCTGTAATAAGCATGCTTGATTTTCAGAGCCTGCCATTCCAGAGGCCAAATCAAAGATATGATATTAACTTCTTTCAATGATGCAGCATCCAAGGCAATAGAAGAATGTAAATAAATCAATTCTACATGCTTAAGCCCATCTTCCTTTCATGCGTGCCTGGTGATGGAAAATGGTTTTTTTTCCACACTGCCCTATCATTCTGAGGCATGAAAAAAAGGAGCTTTTGTTGCAGTAATGAAGCACAAGGAAAAGAGAGCTTGTTATAAACTGCTTGCAGTTTAGATTGAAGGGCAAGTTTTCATTAGCTTTTTTACACTGAGCATCATCTTTTAACTAGAGGAATTACCACAAAAAACTTCATAAGAGAAGGTGGGTCCAATGTACAATCCATGAAAGTAAAAAGGCAAGATTTAACAATGAAAAAAACCCCAGAAATTCTTCCCTGATGCAAAGCTCAAGTTATACCAATAACAAATGTTAAACTGCTCTGTTAAGACACTCAGCAAAGAAGTCAATGCCTTGCTTGAGTAATAAAGAATTTATTTTGGTTGTTTCTTGCTGCAGTTAGTTATTGTCTTTGTTTCTCCCAAATGTCAGGCACACACATCTATTTTCCCATCCACAATTACTCAAGGATTAGTAGCAGGGATCCAAGTTACACAGGTGACTGCGGTTTACAGCTAAGCCTGGCCTTAGTGAAATCTCATGTATTTACTTGCTTCCACAGAGAAACCTAAACAAACTGTTTCAGATTTTATTCCTTTCCTCATGAAAAGACCAAACAAAAGATCTTTATTTTAAGTACTTGTAAGAACACTTTTAAAAATTTGCTTACTCAGAAATATTAGAGAATTTCCTAAAGGACAAAGTGTTCATAAAAGGAGAAGCAGTTTTCTATAAAATAGATTAAAGGTTGTAATGATGGTATCATTAATTCTCTTACAATTCAATCTCATCTTTATAGAAAGCAGCGACCCTCCTCACTCTATTATGTTTTAGGGCCTGATTTATGAAATAATCCCAGGATATTAATGATGCCACAGGTAACAGTTGTAATATTTCAGGTGGTTTACAGCATTGCTCTAACGATGGAGTAGATTTGGTTTGAACTCCATTGCACTTTATTGTGCAATACTTGCTTTGGGGAACACTGAGAATACATTTCCTCCACAATTCATCCTCTTGCTCTGCTCTGCAGTGGTTGCCCTGCAGTCTTCTCTCAGTCTCCTTTCTACACACACATTTATCTCGCTGCATATCTGAAGAGAGTCCATATGTGCATACACCAGATGCCTTTCCCTAGATTCTTTACCATATCTCCCCAATTCTTCTCCTCATTGATGATCCTACACAGCTTCTTCTCAAGTCCTGTGTGTGCAGATTTTCTACTCCACACAAATTTCCAAATAGCATTATATCCTGACTCATCCTGAAAAGCTTAACTCTTAAAGCACAGCACAGTTAAGTTCAGAACAGCCAAAGGGTTGCTCTTGATTATGTTTTGTGCTTAAAGGACTCTTAGCATGACCTAAATATTCCTTCCCATGTTCTTCCCATCTCTGTCTCATAGAATGATAGAACAATTTGTTTGTGCACTAAAGAGGCTGCTGAACAAAATGATATCCATTTGCTCAGTGCATGCACGGAGCTGAAGGAGCTCTCTGCTGGATAATAACCTTTGGTCTGGCTGCAGTCTGAGTCTTTATAACAGAGGTTATAAAAGCTAAGATGTACAGTCATTAAGTCAGGCAATTTTAAAATCTGATAAAAAAATGTTTTCTTCATTTTTTTTTTAAGTATACTCATCAAAACTATTTTTTCTACTTTTGCCTCAAGACGTCTTCCAACTGTATATATTGTTGTATGATACAAATACCCAGACAGGTAACTATATTCAAAAATCAACTTTTTATTACAGGAAGAGCATGAATGACACCAGTACTGTTCAGAACAATAGCTTTTGCCTGGTGACTTAAGAACTTTATATGACTTAATTAAGCCTCAACCACTCCCATAGTTTTGAGAAACAGCATCATATTCACAACTTACAGCTCAGACCTCCTAAAGTGAATTTAGCAAAAGAAAGAACCTTGATCCTGAATTTCTCAGGTGTAATTTGGGTACCCACTGTCCAGCACAGAGGAATTTCTATCACCTTTTGCACCAACTGGGGACTAAGTAAGACAGAACTAAGACACCCACTACAAGTGCAGTTGTGCATTTGTTTATTCCTATCTGATTTCACTTGATTAACACCACACTGCTTGCAAAGCAACTAGTGTTGGGAAGGATCATCACTAAGAAATTAAGATTCTGTTTCTCACTAATATTAAAAATTTTCATCAAAGTCTTTTCAAAAGACATTCTGAAACAGTCAATGCAAAACTGAGAGAAAAATTGTTACCTATTTTTCTATTGCAAGTTTGCATGACACAATCACTGTACTGATTGCCACACACATCCTGTTTCTTCCTACTGCTGAAGAATCAAGTTTTCAAAGGTTGCTGGAAGAATTTAACCCCAATAGATCCTGCCATAAAACTTCACTTTTTCATAGTTTGTTATTTCTACTGTGCTTGACACTGTGAAAGCAGAGGTCAGGGCCCTATTAAGACAGGTTATCAAAAGCTGAAGGAAAGTGAATTCATACCACCATCACCATTATGTGCAGTGGCTGAACTTGCCTCTGACTACTTATTGTTTAAGCCAAACCTTGACCCAACAGGACAAAAAATAAGAAATTCTGCTGCCTTGTTTCCTCTGATGGAAAAGACAGCCATACCCTCTATTTACAGTGTCATAAACGTCATCTGCATTACAAAGAATATTTTGCAAAACATAGACCCTATCATTTAGGTCAGGATTTATCATACTGGGCAAAAGTACTCAGCCACAACAAAACACCTGAGAAACAGACCCAGTGTCCATCTGCATCTTGGAAAAGGTGAAGGGCTGGAATCTCTTCATCAGGGTGTCTAGGCCTGCAAAAGGCCAATGAGACCCATGAGTGTCAAAGTGGGACAGCTGCATAAAACGTTTTTTCTTCATTATAATAAATATTAACCAGTCATATGACTGTCTACTGCTCCCAATCCACAGTGCAGCACTGACACCTGCACCAAGGAAGGCAGATTATTTGGGACTTCTCCTTTCTGAAGCAAAGGAAAAGCCAGAAAGAGGCAGAGAACAGGCAAACCAACTTAGGAAATAGGCAGGGTGAGGATCAGCTGATGGACCACTATTAGGGCAGAAGAAGAATATCCATCCTTACAAGGATAAGGGGCAGGGTGAGGAATTGTAATGAAAATAACTCGGCTAGAACCAGGTCTTTGGTAACCTCCACAACCAGCTTCAAGGCATGGAAAACATACCAAGAATTTACTGTGAATTCTGAGAAAAAGAAAACAAAAGAGATAATGCAGTGGAAGTAGGCTGGAAGAAGCTTGATTGGGGTAATGAGAGGAAATATTAGTCAGCTGGAAAGATGGAAGGCTCAGTCTTCCTTCTGCTTCTGTGCATAATATCTCGTTGAGATCCTTGTACAGTGCTGCTCGAGAAGCCAGGCTGCACTGAGTGTAAGGAACAGGAACCCAGTAGAAAAAGAGAAATGGGAGGAAAACTGGATTGGTCAAGACAAGATTAGGGAAAGGAAGTGTCAAAGGAGATAATTCTTGTTCTCCTGAGTTACCTGAGATCAATCGGCCTGGTTTTTTCAGCTGTGTGACCTATGGTACAGACATGCAAAATTTGGATGCAAATCTGACAAAACTGCAGAAGGATGTCTTCTATTTAAAGAACTACCATTCCAGTTAACCACCAGTCATTGCCACCAGTTTGGAATCAGTTCTCTGAAATTAAACAGAGTCCCAGTTATGCAGTCTTGATCGAGTGTGGGCCACCATGAGAGTATTTTAATACTATACACCAGTAAGTGTTTTGAATTACTCAATAAAACAATTCCTAAATTAAAAAAAACAAACTCCTCCATGAGGATCAAAAATACTGTAACAACTTGATGCCATTTCAATTGAGAAAAAGGGTATTGAAAGAGCTTAGCTGATCAAGACGTGCATCTGTGAAAAATTTACCATATACAAAATTATGTTCTGACAGTGGCAGTATGGGCAGATACTACTAACAAATTAGTGCTTAACATGTTGATTTATTAGATATTACTTATAGCTCTCAACCTTTTTCAAGTATGAAAGATTTGAAAAGACTCTGGACAACATAACTTGCATTGACATAATAATAAAATCATAATATCTTTATAAAATGATGGAGGTTATCTTCTCTCTCATTTTCATATGCTACTTCATATTTTCCTCTTGTTTTCTCTGCTGAAATTGATTATTTTAATTTATTTTCACAGCCAGATCACTAGGAAGAGCAACAGTATTTTTGTTCTTTATTATGGTACAGAGATAAAGAAAACTGAACCCATCCCCTTTGCCAATCGCTGAGTGAGAAAAACAGATATTTCTCCTGATTATAGCCTGGGTTTAATAAACCAGCAAGAAATGTAATGACCTTTCAGCTATCTTTCACTGCAGGATAAACTAACAAGGTCTTAAGTCTCCAGCAAACCTTCTATAAGCAGTAATGCTCATTTCAGATAACTCAAAAGGAAATACAGAGACTAATCCTTAATAGATTGAGTAAATGGAAGCATATAAATCATGCTGTGTATAGTTTAATTTCTAAATAATTATTTAAGGCAATTTACATAAGAATTTGGGCTATGTCTCAATTCCCTACCACAACACAAAATAAACTGCCATAACATGACAGGTATTGCGATTTTAGCAACATTCATATTGAATTGGGGCAATCACCCTCTTCACCCCAACCTGATTAAAGATTCTTCAGTGCTCAGTGATCCCACAACTGAGATGCTCAGCTTGGCATGGATCACCATTGTGCTTCATTTCACCACTCACCCACACTTTGACACCCAGTCAGCAATTCCTCTGAGACTTGCTTGTATTTCTGACCACACCACCATTTTAGCAATGGCTGCTTCCACTCTGAAAAAACTCCCTAAATGATCTGCTAAACTGGACCCTACAGAAGCAAAATCACCCATGCCCTTGATCTCATGGGCCACATTTTCATCCCCTTACATCAGCCTTTTCCCAGCATATTTGCAGAGTCTCTTTGAATCATGATGATGTAAATCTCAAAAAGCAGGGAAAGCTCAAAGATATCTGGAATAGAATTTTAAGAATATTTACCTCTTCCATAGAAGTAATACTCTCCCTAATAACTGCAATTCTGAATCCCAGTTCTTGAAACAAGAGAATGTTTTCAATTTCTCTGATAGCAAAAGAAGAGAATGCTGACTAAGCCTATTATCTTCTCTGTGTGCTTATTTTCACTTTGATGTACAATAAATAAAAAATGAACTGACAATTCTAAAATATGAAGACACCATATCATTGTCACTGTGTTCTTACAAATCTGATCCATTCATGCTGTTTAAGCTGCTGAAACCTTTGAAGTTGGAAAATGCTGCCATGAACTTCTAGCACTGGTAATTAAGACATAGTGTGGCAAATCAAAGGAGACGTGCTACCTTGCATCTACAGTTCTTTACCAAAAAAATGCAAGCTGAGAGCCACGATAATAAATCAATTGGTTCTGCTTTTCAGTAGGAAAAGACCTGTAACTTGTTATATTATAACTCAATCCCATCTTGTATCCAAGATCAATTCCTCTTTCTCTTCATGCTTTATGATCATTGAATTTCTTCTTCTTAAGGCTAATTTTTCTTAGAGAAAGAGAGGGAAATACTGCAAGGTTTGAGGAGGAAAAAGAAAAAAGAAAAAGAAAAAAGTCTCTCATCATTTGTCTTCTCAGTGGGGAGAAAAAGAACATTTCCTTTCCCCTCTAATATCACATTTTTCTCCTTCAAGTTGTTGTTGTTTTCCCATAAATTTCAGAAGGCTTAGCTTCTGAGGCTGTGCTAAGGTTTGGGCTGAGAAACACAGCTTATAAAGGTTTATTAGCACAGCTGGGTTAAGCAATGTGTGTGAGTGTGAGGGAGCCTTGTGTTCTGGGTATAAGACTCCTTTCACATTTCATAATGTATTAAAAACACAACTATGAAATATTTCAATAAAATCAATATGTGCTCCAGTTGGAAATCTCACTGCCATATTAATTTGCTTACTGCATAAACCAAATTCCTACATACAACGTATGGAATTGCCTGAGTTTAAGTCATGAGTTTCACTAAAATATTTAATTTTTCCTACCTCTATTCTATTTTATAGTTTAGCTTTTGCTTCAAAGTGAGAACAAGGATAAGGGCTTATTAAAAATACATATACACCTAAAGGGCACTGAGCAGTTTGATTCTAAGAAGCAAAATAAGAAAACTTTCTGCATAATGGTGACATTATTCAACATTTTCAAACGTGGCCTTTCCTGTTTTCATCACTCATCTAAAGTTTTTGATTCCCTCCCAGAACTGTGAGCTTCTCCATCTACAGCCACACATGCCAAAGGCAGATCTCACAGACATGCATTCTACCCATTACCTTGCACCCCTTCTCACATTCATTAGCAAATTGCTGTGTGCCTTGTTAGATTTTTCCTACCAAACCACACCAGGGTAAGGTGCAAACTCCTGCTGCCACTCATGGGTACTCTGAATAGTCCTGAACTTTGCTGTGACATTTCTGGAATGATGCTGCATGAATCATTTGTCCTCGACACCAAGGAAATCACTTTTATTGAAATCCTAAGATGCTCAAGGCAGGCCAGGTTCCTCGTCACACAATTGTACAGTGTTTTTTTTGCAATAGGACCTAACTTAAGGGTGTTATAATAATCAGCATGGGCTATCTATCCCTTAATGGTGTGCATTTTGTCAGTCTTCCACCACAAAATTTGTCTTCCCTTCCAGTATCATCAACTTCCTCATTTTTATTTTTCTGCAACACCTGACTTAAACTCTCCAAAACCAACAAAAAATTCCCATTTCTCTTGACACAGTGGTAAGAAGCACACAAGGCTTCTAATCTTCCAAGTGTCCAAATGTCTCCTTACGTATCACACAGGAAACACATAGAGCAGCTGCTACAGGAGTCTGCTGCCAAAAATCCTAAGGGGCAATGCTGTCATACTAATTTTAAAACATAAGCATGATTTTGAACACTAGAGGCATTTTTTAAAAAGCTGCACTACTGCAATATATTTATTTATATAATATAGAGATTTAAGCATAAACTAAAAAAAAAAAAAAACCCAAAAAAAACCAAAAGAAGAAAAAACAAACACTTTTTTCCTCTTAAACCTGTCCCTCTTCTGACAAGTACAGGGGAATCACTCCTCTGCATGACATACTTGACCATCCTCCACAGCATCTCTTACAATTATATTTCTCAACATAAACAAGACTATTTCCCACTGATTTAACTGGATTTGAGGAAAAAAAAAATCACATTAACTTGAAGAGACATTTTGAATCGATATTTGTAAGAGAAAACTTCATCCCTTGTGCTTTTTGGGCAACTTCCCAGCCTAGAATTAAAGACTTTTGTTTAGCAGTGAGCCTTATTCAAACAAAAACAAAACAATGATTCATAACTAATCAGGGAAACTCACAAAACAAATGAAAGAATCTATTTAAAATTCAGCAAAGAGGCTGTGGTGATGTAAATTTTCCCAATTTCTGATTAAATAGTGGTAACAGCAAGCTGCAGTGGTAACAGAAACTTCCTAAGCTGCATTTTATTTTCCTCTAAGCCTTAAACCTGTAAGGAAAATTGCAGAAGCACTTTTCTGTAAATACAGCAAATAAAAATAATTTTCAGCTAAAAAACAGTAATAAATCCAGTAAGACCTTGTGATGCCCATTCAACTAAAGCAGTACTTAATAAATAAGTAAAGACTTACCAGTCTTATGTATTTTGCATTGAAAATTACTTCTTCCAGTAAATTTTATCCCATAAATCCCACACTAAAGGGATTGCATTGTGTCTGAATGTGAATATATGCACACACACGTGTGACTGACCACATATCACTGTCATCCATTCACCAAGTCCTGTGACTGTATGGGTCAGAGATTAAAAACTACAGATAGAAATGATAAAACACCTTTTGTTTATTTTTCCTCAGTAATGCCATAAATGAAGATGATATTTTTGAGGTACATTTGAATTCAGTTAGGTCAATAGGATCAAAAAATCCCTAAGATTTTGAAGGCTGGATTTTTCTCCAATACTCCTTGAAAAGGGTATATAGGCAGATTTCAAGACCTTGAAAATATTAGGTGTTTTTGTTAAGAGAAAAATCTAACACAAATTATTATTGGGGTTAATTTGCATAAAAAGGAAAATTATGTTCAGATTTCTTTTTTCCTGATTTTCAGCCATGGTGGAATAAACCCAATCCTAAAATCACCATGACATAAAACTGGGCCATGTTTGAGTGAATTGCTCCAGCCACCAGGTTCACTCATCATTTGGGAACAACTGAGAGGCGGCTGCTCTTGACACTCATTTTTAAGGCTTTCTAAAAAGAAATTCCATTTTCTTGATTTTCATAAGTAATTTTATCACAAGCCTTATGTATACCAAAAATACCAAAATGTTGAAAACAGAAATCCCTTTTTACAGGTAATCTATGTCCTTTTCACTTCTAGAAATGTATTTTTCTTTGTTTTTAGAGATATTGCTACCAAATAGACACATAAACAGCATGGTTATGGCATGTCACAGATAATAGAGCCTCATCATAGTGAAACTGCATTCAGCACAGTAAGAAAAGAATCCTTAGAGAAATGACTCACTAAGAAAAAGCCCAGTGAAAGCCATATAGGTCTCTGGAAGATAATATTCAGTCACAGCATGATTTGAGAGATGACAGCACTTGGGAATAAAAAAAAAAACAAAAATTGAGGCTACAGACGAGAGGAAATAGAAGATAGAACAAGTTAGATTTAAAAACCCCCTAAACCAGATAGGTGTTGTAATGACATTACATTTAATATGCTATATGGAAAAAATATCTAATTCTTTACAGAAAGATTTCCTGTGATCCCAAATAAAAAAAGGAAAAAAACCCAAAAGCACTCCAAGCCAAACAAAGTTGAGCTGTTTAATTACTATCATTGATTCATCTCAGGACTTGAGGAAAAAAATCCATCCAGAATTGCAAAAAAGGTCTTGCAGAAATGTGAGTTTATGCTTCCTTCCTGTCGGGTTGTGAGTAGAGTTACATACACGCTGAAGCCCTTGCAAAATCAGATTCTAAAATCAGAAACCTTCACTGCACCCAGCTGAATCCTCCTGTGCCTGGTCAGCTCTTACCCTCCTGAGCAGCCACCCTTTCACCTTTCACATGCCATGGGGCTTATTTCTGACATAAAGTGACTCTAAAATGAAAAAGAAAAAGGACATCCTCAGGATTTTTTGATCCCCTGAAGTCTCTCTCTCTTCTCTATTTACAAACAAGGAAATCGATTGACATGGTTATTAACAACTATCCACATTTTTCCACTTAACTTAGCAAGATCCTCTCAAAATCACAAGTTGGAATGTGCATCTATTTCAAGTGAGTGACGTGACAGATGTTAAATCTAACACTCTTTTGCCCTTCTCAAAATACTCACAGGTATTCCCTGCCCCAGTGAGCCACTCCAACCCTTGGTACCTATGCAAACTCTGCAGAGCCATAGGAAGTCCCTAAGTTTTGTCCAGGAGTTCAACACTGCTAAGCTCAACATCATAAAAACATTTCTATTCTCTCAACACTAGGTACATTTTTCTAAAATACCAGTGGCTTTGTGGAGACAGGCTTTGTCTAGACTCAGAGAGATGGTTATAGATTGAAAAGAATAAAGCTCAAGTGTGCCGAGCTACTTCCCTAAACAAAGTTAAATAAGAAAGTGCTCTACTTGCTTCCCAAATCTAGAGCCTAATCAGAAGCATGATGTAGGAGGAAATCCTGCTTAACAAAACCCAACAAACAAAACAGCTTTTTTTTAAAATCTTCTTTTCCTGCACTGGATATTGATATGACCACATTCAAGATGCACAAACAGGAACAAGATCCTTTAAATGGCTTCCTACATACACAGGAGAAGCCAGAGAAATGAAGCTAAGAATGGTAAAATTAGAAAAGAGGTTAGGAACAGCAAGGATTTCTTCTAGTCCAAGGAGATATGAGAGAAACACAGTGAAAAAGTAATAAAATAATCCAGGGAAATTAGGAAGAGATTTCTCTGTAATGACAATTCAAAGAGATTATTGTTATTTTTATTTTAGGAAAGAAGCTTGTTTGTAAGATGTGGCTGTGAAGATCCCACAGTTCTAGCAATTAGTGCTCTGCTAATTAAATTGCCACATCAAAGAGAGGGACATTGTAGAGCAGCAGGATTAAAAGACACCAGAATTAAAAGACACCTATAGGAGTGGGCTCTTTTTCAGAGGTCACCAAAACACCCCTGGTAAATGTTTCTCTCTACTTCCTCTCAGTGGCACAGAGGCAGCAAGCAGAAGCTCATGTCTGAAAAAATAGAAATGGTTTGATAAGAATCTAATATTGTAAGGTTGCATTATAGGACTGAATATTATCACAGACTAATTTTCCAAGTCCTCAGTTGTTAGCAGCTTGAATGAGCTTCGAAATCCACAATTCTTCCAGCATTAAGGACTATCAAGTATATTAAATAGAAAGAACAAAGTTTTTGCAACTACAGTGACATTTTCTTAATTTCAGAGATTGAGCACTGATACATAATTCTATACAGTTATTTTTTATGGGCTCTGATGCTTCTAGAATTGGCTGCAAATTTATTATTGGCATCTCATTTCCATACGAGACAACAAAAATTTCACCGTGGGAGTTCAGACAAGGTAGTATAGGAAAAAGGAGAAGGAAAGAGAGAGAGAAGGGAGGTGAAAATAAGCAGGAGGGAAAGACAGAGCAAGAGATATGAGAGGAGGAAAAAGCAAGTGTGTGACAGCACATGTGAGTGCAGGAGCAAGAGAATACGAGTGGGGAGAGAAAAGAGCAAAGAGAAACAGAGAGGGCAGAGGGATGTGGGGAAGGGAGGATGACAAAACAATTCTCTTTTGGCCACATCTTGAAATGTTGCCAAGTGAAAAAGCTGGGGAAAATGACTTAATGAAACAAACACCTGCTTCTAATATACGAAGTAGAATGATTTCTGTATAGTTGATTTCTTGTGTCAGAATTGCTGGTAGGAAATTGCAATTAAGAGCAGATCAAAAGTGAGGAGTGGTGATTTCCTCCATTCTCCCTCCACAGGATTATGTATTTTAAAAAGATTTTAATCATTCCTAAGACAAACATGTCAGAAATGTTTAGTTCTAGAGGTCTCAGGGCTTCTTCAGGTGGTCTGTGGTGTGAGGAGCTCATTGAGTGTGGCTGCAGCTGGAAATCTCTGTGCACCCCAACCCTCACTGTTCCACCAAGGTTCAGTGTCCTGTCCCAGAACTGCCAGCTGATGAGCATGTCCACATGTCAGACTTTTCACCTGCCTGTTCAGAGAATTGGCTCAAAATTAGATTCGCTTTGAAAAATCCATTCACAGCTCCATAAATGGTGTTTGTCCCTCTCATCTCTTTATATAGTACTAAAATTCAATCCCTTTTTCCTAAAACCTAGTTTGACACTTTTAGAAGAATGCATGCCATGATTTTTGTTAAATCTTTGCCTAGGAAAAGCAGGTACTCTGACATATTTCTACCTCTGGCAGGGAAGGGTTTATCCCCAGAACCACCCTCAGGGACTCCCATTTACATAATGAAACTAATATGCTGCAACACACTCCAGAAATTCTTCTGGATCAGATACTCCACATTTATTACGGTATTTTGGTGTACTTTTAGCAGGGCAATTTAATTAGAATTATCCATGGATAGTTTAAAAACAGAATCTGCACATCATTTATTACTGGCCTGTATTTACTGATGCAGCAACAAACCCATCTGGTTAGGGCTTATTCTTTAATTAGTTCATTTAACATTTTTGTCCAAAGTGAATAGACTACAACTTTATACATGGCACAGGGCATCAATCAGTCTCTCTCTGTCATACAGTGAGTGACTTAATGGGGAGCATTTCTCATTGAGGGCAACTTTTATACATCTCATTCATTGTGCCAGAATTGTCAGTGTGAAATTGTGACAACAGCTGGCTAAAAGTGAGGCATTATGACCTTCTCACAGTGATTACATGCTAAAAATTAATTGTGTTCCCCCCCCAGCACTGTGGCATTGTGATTACTCGAAGCTGAGAGCGTGGGTGGGTGTGGGAGAGATGCATGCAAGAACAAATAGATTACAAGGCACACAAATCAATGCTTGTTATTGCTAAGTCATAAAAAATGGTTTCTAGCTAACCAATACCGAAAGCAAGAAAGAAACAACAAGTTTAATTTAATTACCAGTATATCTGTTTTGTACTCTGGAGCAACTGAACTAAGATAAATGTGAGACTAACATTCATCTGTGTGTTATATTAAGATGCTGGTACAGCCATATCTTTCAAAGCCCTGAGTTAATGCCACCAATCATTTTTAAAAAACACCTCAGTCCTTTTCTATGCCATAAGTAATATAGTAAATCTCGTTTCTTTTAATGTTACAGCATCTTTCTTCTTGATGCTACTTTTTTTGCCAGCATTTGCTGCAGGAAATATTGATCTCAGCTTCCTCAAAATGAGTTTCCCTTGTACCCTTTTTATTCAGTGGACCCTACAGTTTGTGTGCTTCTCTCTCTGGGGAAAAATGTTCTGTCACTTTGCAGTTTCTTTAAGCAGAATTCTTTTCACACTTTAAACAGCATTGTGCTGTGTCAATTGTGAAAAACAAAACCAAACCAAACCCAACCAAAGCCTGTTGGGTTCCTTGTATACATTCAGTTACACCCGAAACCATTAGCTGGGAGCCTGGAGGCCAAAGCCAGCACTAAACTATTTCTGACTTAGTCACATACTTTCCCAGAGCAGCATGGTAGGCTTCAAAGAAGCTTCACGTATTTTTGCAATGATCAAAAGCCTGTGAAACATCTTAATTTGCAAGCTTACTCACAGTCAAAGGTAGCAGAATTAATATGGGAAAAAGAGACTTTCAGGGCGAAATTCAACACAATATGTGAGCACATTGCTAGTAAAAGCATGTAGCTAATCTACTTTTTACTCATATATTTCTGTGCTACTTTAGGCACTTCCTTCAACAATCCTCCATTTTTGGGTTCAGATCTCTAAGAGCTATGGTTGATCTCCATCTGTGATTCACAGAGGGTGCAGTTCAGCAATACTGAGATATGGATTTTAAATTGCCTTTTTCTTCAGTACAGGAGCAGCAAAGAACAAGAACTGTAAATGAGACTTGTGCATTTCTTCATCCAACCACTGATGCTGCTGGTTGGAAATATGACTCTGAACACTTGCTTCGGCTGAGAAGAAAGACATTTTTTCCACTTGCCACATCCTATTAAACAATTGTCTTTATTTTCCAATGCCTGCATGTTTATTTTCTTTGCTCCCAGCATTACATGAGCTGCTTTCCAACATGTGACTTACTTCTAAAAAATGCCTAGTCAACACATTTTCCATGACATCAGTGAGAACTGCAGCTCTCTGAACTTCTCCATATTTGTTTGCTTTTCTTTAATCAAATTAATTAAACCTTTAGGTCCCCATTTTAGGAATGTCAGTAACAGTTCTATCTGTGGGATCTTTTTCCAGCAGAATGAAACAATGATTTCCAGAACTCCCCTTTGAAGAGGTGTGGTCCCAGTGCCTCCTCCAGCTGCATTTCCTCTGCCTGTGAGCACATCAGTCTGTCCAGGCAGACCAGACACACATTCTCTCTTTCCAACTCTGAGAACTCTCTTTTGCCTCTTTACGATAAATTAAGTTAAGCCTCAAGGTGGACAGAGCATTTTTATAAAAGCAATTACTTTGTTGGGTTTTTTTTCTACCAGGCCACTGGAGCAGGGAATAGGGAAGCTGAGTTATTCCCTATGACAGAAAAACAAAAAGCCATTTTTAAAAATTGTAATTGAAAGTACACTAGAAAAATCCCTATATTAAAAAAAACTCCACACAAAATATTTAAGCTCACTCACAATGTTCTTAAATTTTCTATTTAGAGAAATAGTCTTTTAAATACAAAATTGTTATCAGATCAATATTCTGAAATACAAACATCTTTATTAGAAAGCTCTGCAATGGCATAAAATTACCCACAAGGTAATTTCTCTGCTTTAAGAAAAGACAGTTTACTTTAAACAATATTTCCATCACACAAAATTTGAAGAAAAAATATTTTCTAATGCCAGCTGGCTAACTAATTCTATTAATGAGAAATTAAGACCCTATAATGATTATATAAGGTGGCACATTTGTACTTTATCTCATTATTTATTTTGTTGGTCATCTGCTTTTTCTTAACAATGGTTGAAAGAACATTACCAATTTGAAATACTGACATGTTTTAATGTGAAGGCTTTTTTACTTTTTAAAATAAAATTCAATAGGTTTAGATACTACCCCTATGCCTACATTTAATGTCTGCTTTTATAGTTCTAAAGTAATTATTTTTTTTTATATCTAGTCATTAAATTCAGAGATTATTCCATGTTTAATCTTTGCTGGACTTAGCTAAGCTAAGTAGATAAAGGCATATGCACATTCCACTGTACCTCAGTGAGCTACATGGGAAGAAATGAAAATACAAGATTCATTGCACAGATATGAGCAGTCACGTGCTCCCTGATCTGTTAATAAAAAGGGTACAAAGGTGGCGTCCATCTAAAAACTCATTTTCCCCCCTAAGAAAATAACGAGTTTAAGGGAAAACGGGGATTTCCTGGGAAGAAAAAAAAAATCATAAATTGTTTATAAAAAATAAATAATGCAAAGACAAAATTACCTTAAAATGCCTTAACACACATCCACATAACTACTCATACTTATGACACAGGACAATATCTACATTCACGGATTTTAAGCATGAACGGCCTCGCTACAGCCAGAAGCAGAGATTGCTGTGGGGCAGCATTGGGTGCAGGCAGGCACAAGGGCCATGGCTTTTCCAGTGTCCCTGGAGTGCAGGATGCTGCTGCCTCATCTCCCATCTCCCTGGGTATAAATGGATGCACGCTGGGCTCTGAGACCACACAAATCACCCCGGGCAGAATAATAATTGGACTTGTACCTGCAGCCAAGCTATTTCACAGACATGTGGGGCTGGCAGAAAAGTGAATCAATTTATAAAAGAGTGTGCAGCGTTAGATAAAGCCCAAGCCCTGACAGCTTTATCTGATAGCTTCAGTTTGTTTTTTCAGAAGTGAGTAGCCCTGAGGCTTTTTGCTGAGTTTTATCGAATAGTCACTTTATTTTAAGCAACAACAGAGGTTTAATAGGAAAGGGGAACATGCTGAAAGGTCACCTGCAGCCAGGTATTATCATCTGAGCAAATGCAAACTGTACCTGATGGAAACCTCTCTACAAACTGACAATAAGCATTCATCTCCTAGGAGTTGTTTCATCCCTATGCTCACAGTTAAAACAATGCTGGATTTTCTTGGTTACTTAGATATGATTTGTATAAAACTGTCATGGACAAAGTAAGAAGATATACTACAATCAAAAAGCATAAAAGAGTGCAATACAAGTAAGTTAATAAAATTCTTTTATAGAAAAATACATTTTAAGATAATCTCTGGAGCAGTAAATTAAACAGAGATGGAAACAAACTTCTATACATCTCAAAATTACTACGATCACACAAAGTAATTACCACTAGATGCTAATTTCATATACTGCCAGAAAAACCTTAATTAAACATTGGAGATGGTAGAAAAGAAATGAGAAATGAAAGGAAATCTCAGAAGTTTTAGGGACTGTTTTCCTCAGATTTTTTTTTTATCCATGGAAATGGTAAGAAGTTCAGAGTTAAAACAAATGTATTCTGCATTTAGTTAATCTAATTACAGAAGCCATTAGTCCACTGAGCCAACCCACAAATGATATGAGGAAAGCTTGCAAGACAAACCACTGCAGGAGAATTCAAAGACCCTTTCATTGCTGTTTATTTCAGCCACCCATTTCATTACAACAACAAATGTAAAAGCACTACACAGAAATAGCAGTGTGCTGAAGATGTATTTGAGGAACAACACCATGATTTTTCCTGAATATCAGCACAGCATTGCTCTATTACTTGCAGAAATAAGTCAATTAATAATTGTAAAAAGATACTTAAAGACTATGTTTTATCCAGTTTATGCCAGTAAACCCATCTCCTAGGCTAGAAAAAATTCCTAGCACGTAACAAAAATATTCTGCAAATTATAGCTGAAGGCCAATGCTTTAAAACTTTAAAAAGGGGTTTGCATCTCAAACAATATTCATGGAACAACATTAGTTACTTTAAGCAGCCACAAAAATTCTAAGCAACTACACGTGAATTTTTAAGATTGATGAAAAATAGTGATCAGTGTTTAGGAAACTATAGCTTCGGGGCTAGGGCCCAGGAATTGTTAAATTTGTGCATTCTTCTTTAGAAAGTTTGAGGTTCCCATGGGTAAATATTCAACATTACTAAGTTGCTTCTGTCTACTTGTGTTCAAGTCCCTAGGAGCCCCAGAGACCAATCAGTGGCAAATATCTCTGCTATGTTTCCTTATATATCCTTCCTTAAAAGCTGTGATTTTGCTGGAAGAGTCCAGACTTTTATTTGTCCAGATAGCATCCAGATCTTGTCCATGTGAGGAATGTATCTCAACTTCAGAGAGTTAATAAAACTGTCAGGCATTAGTTCAGACCCTGCAGGAGCATAGGGACCCCATCACTTAAGTAGATAATAAACACTTCAGATCTCCATTCCATCCAATCTAAAGATTTAAAACATTTCAAAGTGTAAGAGAGTTGTGATTTCTACTCCTCCCAAACAGTAGAACTGCATTAACACACAGAGAAACTGAGAGCAGATGGAGAGGATGCCAGCAGTGCTGGCAGAGCAGACTAGGTCCTGTTCTCCTCCTTCTAAAGATGCAATCTTTGCACCCCAAATTCCAGGAAACGTGAAATCTGAGCTTTGCAGTCATCCAAGTATTCCCTGCACTGAAGAATTGTGAGCTGTGCTGCCAGCAAAGACACAGAGAATCTGTACCACAGACATGTTCTGAGTCTCTTTTGTCATTCACAATATAACGAGCTTGTTTACTTGGTATCATTGTGCATGGGATTATATTTTTTACAAAATAGCAGATGTGTTTTATTTTATTAACAGACAACTCTACATTTATTTTCAGGTGTCTTAACAGAAATTCAAAGTATTGCATTTGAAGTATTACATTACATCAATTACATTGATTACTATACTCAAGAACTTAAAGAGGAGAGGGAGGGTTGGATTTTTAAAATCTGATTTAAAACATCATTTATTCAGAAGAATTATTTCAATATTCATTAAAGCTCTTTATCTTTAAAAATCAAATTTCTAAGTGGGTGTGAGGGATGGGCATAGAGCAGTGGGAAACACAACAAATCTCAAAGTCAAAATCTAATTTGTTAACATTATTTTTTCAGAGCAAATATGTCAAGCCCCATGAATTATTTAGGTTATAATTTCTGGCCTCCACCTCACACTTTCTCTCCGTTGCATATGTTGGTTATTCATTGGCTATGAAGAACTGCAGCACCTCTCCCTCTGCAGGTGTGCCAGCTTGGTTCCATGTGGAACCAAGTCCCTGAGAGGGACTGTCTGTTGGTGCCCTGTCCTCATGCAATGCCCAGGTGAGCTCTTTCCTTGGGTGCTGCTGCCATGGCAGGGCTCTGATGCACAAAGGCACTGTCACTGTCCTGTCCTGCAGCTCTAAGAGGCAGGAGGTGCTGGTACCCAAGGGATCCAGGAGGGTTTGTGTGAGTCCTCCACACAGCAGCTGTGGAAATCCACCCTGTCAGCATGGCTGGTGCTGGTGGATTCCAGATCCATGCTGGAATTCGCTTCAAAACATTTTGATCCATTAATTGCCCAGATCTCACTCACTAAGCTCTCTGCATTATAAATGCATTTAGATGACTAAGTGGCCCTGTTTGTTTGGAGTAGAGCACTGGACTTTGTGACATGCCAGTGCACTAGAGTGGAAAATAAGCAACATCCTCAACTGCTGAATAATTAACTATTTTACTGAATTAAATATGAAAATAGTACAGGTCATTTAGGATTTCTTATGCTTTTTAATAATACCCTCTTCAAAACCTACCACATTACTTAACTTCATATCAAAATCTATTTTATTTACTCTCCATTTTTAATATACAACACATTGTAGTATTTTGTACAAGCAGCCATACAAAAACATCAGATGCTGTCAAGGAGAAAGTGAAGGTTTTGATACTACTGGGGTCTTGGCTCAGAGGAAGCTTGGTATTGTGGGTTACGAGTCATAGCTCACTTTTCAAAAGTGGAGGTTGTAAAATAATTCATAAGAATATTTATATAGTAAAAAGGGGTTCCCTGGGGAAAAAATTGTTTGCATATGCATGAAAATATATGGATCTGTCCATACTGCTCAGCACTAACAATAGGGTCCTGCTGCCTGTGGAATTAAGAGGGGAAATATCCTCACCCCTCATCACAACCAGAGCCAGACAAATGCTGATATTTGGTTTTTTGGGTTTTTTTGTGTGTGTGAGGGGGTTTTTTTGTTTTGTTTTTGGTTTTTTTTGTTTGTTTGGGGTTTTTTTTGTTTGGTTGGGTTTTTTTGGTTTTTTTTTTGTTTTTTAAGGAAAAAGGTAAGCTTATTTAATCTGAAGCTGCTATGTATATACTCATTAGTCTCACAGCACAAAAAAATCACTTTCCCTGAATGCTGAACTCCATCTGCCCTTTCTCCCTAAGCTTTGCTATGGGAAGAGCTGCCTTGAACCCATGAATGTGGCAGCTTTACCAACAATGGGAAGTCCTCCTTCTGCAAGCAACCTGCTCTGAACAGAGCTGCTAGGACCCAGAGAAAGTGATTTGCTACAAAGCATCCTAGAAATCTGGGCCTGTATCTGCCCCCTGCCCCCAGTTTACACTTTTGCCAATATTTTGATTTTTACAGAATAAACTGAGCACTGCATCACCCCACAACACAACTACACTCATCCAGGACCACAGGGAGTGGAGAAGCTGGAGAAGATTTAGTTAACAAAACCCTTAATCAGAAAATCCAAGATGAGATAAAATTAATTTCTCATTCCTGGAAATATTAAGGATGCTAATCTAATGCCAAAAAATAACAAAAATGCTGAGGTTTGATAATAAAACAGGGCCAGCTATAGCCATGCAAGTGCCAAAATTAAGATTTGAAGAATAGCCCATTTTCATTTGTGAGAAACAATTATTCAATATTTGCATTAGGGCAAAGATATAAAACATCTAGACAGAATCTGTTACAGGCAGAAGGGGGGAAGTGCCTGCCTAGAACTTAAAAACTTTTCTTTATGAAAACTTGAACACTGTAACTTGCTTGAAACTGTCTTCAAGCACTTTGGTTTTTTTCAGTTCATCTACTCTGATTTCCATTGTGAGTTTTGAGCCGTTGATGATGGTCAATTAGACAACTATTATAAAATAGTGGTTTATGCAAATAACAAACACCAGAACAGCATGTATTTGATGGAATTCATATTTCTTTTTCTTATGATCAAAATCCCTTTGTCCTTAAAAACAAGCAAAATATCTGGAAAACAAACCAGATGATGTTCAAGTGATCTTTAAAGGATAAGGGTCATACTTTAACAAATAAACCAACAACACAACCAGCCCTTCTACAGCTTTTACAATTAAACTGAAAGCAACAAAAATGGTAGCAATGCAATCCAATCAATTCAGGCTCTCTGCTTGAAGTTGAGAATTTGCCAATTCATATTAAAAAAATTTGCATTTCAAAATGAAATGTAAAATCCTTCTTCACAGGCTTGAAATGAAAAAAAATCCCAGTGGAGCTTGCAAAATATATGCCGATTGTTTGATGACCTTCTAATACCAGTGAAAGAACACCCAAGAACATTGCAGATAATTCTGGTCTAATCAGGTTAATGATAGAAGCCAAGGCCAGGACTACAGCAAGCTGTTCGTTAGCATTTGATATTTCTGGCAAATAAACTCACTGCTGTTCATCCATTAAGTTCTCATCCAACAAATGGTAACAACTGCTCCTGACACTGAGTACAGAATATTCTGCTCCCATATCCTGCTGCTAAAGAAGCCACTACAGGCATGAAAGAGGAGGCCAAGCTTCTTCCCATGGCTTCTGTTAAACCAGCACAGCAATAAAGTTCCAGCTGAACAGGGCAAAAACTGATCATAATTTTTACTCTTTTCTCCGTGTGTCAGGAAGTATATGGGGAAATTCTGTTCTTCATTGAGATGCAGGACAGGGAAAATAAAACAGAATCATATACTATTATGTTCTCAGCCTTCACCCTGAGATCATGGCTCTGTGAGCATGTACTGAACATGATATTTTTCATAAGTACTGTTCAATGTACCATGTGCAAGATTCCAGACTTCTGCTGGTCTTTAAATCCCAGTTCTATGTGTCTCTCACAATCAGTACTCACTGGTGAGCTCCATGGACATAATCAAGCTTGCTCCAGCTGATTACTGACCAGCTTTAAAAGGCCCAGAAGAGCTGTTTTCTCCAGATGGAATGTTGATTAAAGCTATCCCAGCAAACATGGAATATATGAGCATTCAGTTTCCAGCCATTCACCTAGAGACTATCCAAAATGCAAGATTTGCTGAGGCCAGGCTCAGATGTGTATAAAACTGAAAACTTCTTTGGCCAGAGGAGATCATTTTCCTGTTCACTAAAGGGGTTCCTGCTCTGCAGCCAGCAGTTCTTATTACAGCCTGGAGCTCTGAAATGCCTCAGATTCCCTCAGTGTCCCAAATCTTTCCGCAGCCAGAAGAATCCTGAGGGATATTTGTCACCAGCCACTTTGGGGAGCAGCTCAAGTAACTCCTAATTCCTCAGGCAGGGATGGACTCTTCCCCTTTCATGGGGAGGTCAGTGAGGAACTGGAACTACTCTCTTAAATCCACTGTGCCAGTGCCTCAAGAAGCTCTGAGCCGCCCTTCCCTCCCTGGAGCTGCTCACCACTCTAACATACATCCCACTGATCTGGCCTCGTGCTTTGTCTGCTATCCTGAAAAAATACACTGGAGGTAAGCATATGCACATACTCAGAAATTCAGACAAAGGAACATTTCTAAGAAGAATCTGAAGTATTACTCAAGAGTCTGCTTGATTTTTCAGAAGAGCCTGGATTCCTGCTTCCTGGTGGAGGCTGGACATGGAATTCAGCTAAGCATGTCAAGAAACTTCCAAAGTTCAGCAGAGGTTAACAAGCTCACAGAAAAGATGAAGACTTTCAGGTCAGCTCAACCATAATCATAAGCTACAAAAACTCATGGAAGACAACCATCAGCCAACAGTAGATATCAAAAAGCAACAGTTCCTATAGTAAGAAAGCAAATCAATTTCCTCACAGTTGGTTTCTCAACAAAGACCTGTCTGAAACCCCAGTTTTCCAGGAATAAGCACTTTCTAGAGGAGGGGGTACAATATTCTCATTCTGCTAAATCTCATCTATTTCCAAATCACTGAAGTGTTCTGTCTCTTGCAGTTGCCTTGCAAATTGGTTGGCAAATATTAACTCAAGCTGGTCTACCAAAGCAGGTGATCAACTTTATGATTTTTCATCTCAGTGATCCAAATAAAGTCTGGGTACAACACAGAATGTCTGCACTGTCCAGGGAAGGACTGTGAGGAGATCCACTAGATTCCCATGGAGGGCTAATCAAACTTCCAAGCTGCCATCTCTTTGGAACTAAATAAGCCCTATTTTTTTTCAGCTACATGATATAATTTTGGCTAGTTAAAAAGACACATTCACTTTTTTCACTGGCAGTTGCACATCTGTACAGTCTTACAGCCTTTGAGGACTCCTGACTAGTCTTTACTACACCCTTTGAGTGGTTACAAATATGAACCCTCTGAAACTGCAATGGTTTTGCAGCCAACACACCAGAGGCACGTGATACAGGCAGGTGAAAGACTGGGAATCTAGCAAAAGATAAAACACCCCAGCAGCTCTGAGAGAGACCATGACAGCTGTAAAAAGATTAGGAATTATTTCACATCTACTTATACCATGCTTAGACTGCAAAGGTCAGCTGATATTTACAGCTCCAGCTCTCAGGGAGAGCAACCTGGCTGCTCTGAATTCAACAGCCTGGCTTTGATCCTCAGGGAAATATGGTCTAGCCATCTCCTGCCTCCACTCCAAAGTGACTGATGTACTTTAGCAGTTGCTGAAGGAGAGATATGAAAAAAAATTACCAATCTATTTAGAAGAGCCCATCATGGGGTCTTTTATGTGTAAACATTTCGTGATTTGATGACAACTTATAGGATAAATTATTTGCCTATGTTTTTAATTACTCAGTCTAGACAAGATTAATTGCAATTTATTTTGGTTGAGGTGAGCAAGAGTATCAACATCTCCTCTTGAGCACACATCTCCTATGGAGATAAGTCTGCATCCTCCTTGTCTCCAAACTCAATGGAGATAAATTGTCTCCTGCTCAAGGTGCTCCTTATCCTTCTAACCAAGCTCCATCAGGGTTCTAAAAGCCCTGAAGAGCTCAGTCCCTGTGGGGCTCTGTTTCCAGGTTTGGTGGAGGCACCTCAAAAGCTGGAGAAGGGAAACAGCCTGCAACTCTAAAGGCTGCTCCAGTTCCCATGCCAAGGTACTGACAGGGCGGGCAGAAAGGGAGCAGCACAGAGGCACAAACAGAAATGATGGAGCTGGCACTGAAATCAGGTGAGAGTAGCAAGACACAAGATCACACAGCATTGCCATTTTAGAATGAGAGGTAGGAATCGTGACTGGATTGTAAAATCAACTGATAGCAGTAAATAAAATAAGCTGGGAAAAGCAGATGGAAGTGGCAACATACTTGGGTACATTATAAGACATTCATTACAAGACCGCCTGCAGCAGAGGCTGAAACCTCATTAGTCATATGAACTTCTCTGCACCAAATGTGTGATATTTGCAGTTATGATTAGTTTATAGACTAGTTGAAGTTTGGACCAATGCCTGGTTTTGTTCTTTCAGAAGCACTTGAACTATCTTCAGGGTAAACAGATAAAACTGAGAAAAAAATATATAATGTAGAGTGGCTAAGCAGTAGCTCACAGAGCAAAGACAAAAATAATCTGATACAAAGATAGAAAAACAGTAGGAAAATAAGAGATGAATGTGGAGGGATGGCAAACACTGCAGGTGTATGGTACTCATTCATATCCAGTCAGGCAGTTAATGAAATAACTTATAGAAATGGGACTGTCTCTTAAAAACAAAAATTACTGCCTGATATCAGATGAATGATTCATCCTCAAATTTGCTGGAGATTTAAGCAGAACTGCAGCATACATAAACAATAAATGTCTTTCTCTTACTGTTGATTTTATGGATTATCATGAAGAAACTGGGAAATAGTGGGTCACATTGAACCCTTATCAGATTTTAGTATTGGGGGGGGGGAAAAAAGAAAAGCTTAATTTAAAAAAAATATTTTCTCAATGTAGCTCAAAGCATTTATTCAGTGAAGAATGGTTCCAAATTATAGTTGCTAGTGGAGTTTTAGAATCCCAAACAATACATGCATGAACAGGCACTGGGCTTCTCAGTTGCAAATGGAAAAAGGAATCAAGTTTGCAACTGTGGCAGGGAGAGAGTGCAAAGAAAGGGGTCAAAATAGAAGGGGTCAAAAGGAATCACCTGGATTCTTAGGAGGAATGAGGCAAACATACAAAAAGAAGAGCGATGAGTTTTGGGTGGGATGAATATTGGTCTTTCTGTCCCTCTCCTTCCCTGCCTATCCCAGCTTGTGTCCCTTGACTACCTTTAGGAGCCATTGTCCCACAGATTATTAACTAAAACTTCTTGTCAGTATCAGTGAGATGTTAATTACTTTCTGTCTAGAAAAACAAGTGTCATATTGCCAGAAACTTGCCAACCCAACACAGAGCTCTGTGCATCCTGTGAGAATAACCATCAGTTCAGCTGATTTTGCAAAAGACACACTAAATTACCACAGGTTATCTGAGTTGAATTTTATTTTTTCTGAATTTATGGCTGACCACTATTCCCATGCATTGTTTTATATCAGCATCTGGCAAAAATTGATAGGTTTTTGCTTTCTCTCTATTATATTTTCCTTGGAATGCTTCATACAACAAATCTAATAAGGTGTTCAGAAAGCCAGCTAATGTATGAAGACATTAACAATCTGAGGAATATCAAATTGCTTGGAGACTAGAGAGCAAAACAAAAAGAGGAAATCTTATTGGGAAGAGATAAGCAGAGAAGAAAATATATAATTTGCAGAGGTCTACAACAAATTGCTTTAGCATATGTGTGCATATTTATGTTATTTCCAACAGAAAATGTCAAAGGAATTTTCCACTGCTCTGCTAAATGAACACAGACTTTTCCACAGGTGAATACTTCTTAAGAGTTCAGGAGTCTTAAATAATTATGTACCCTGTTAAAACAGATGACATGTTCCATGCAATCCTGACAGCCCTTCAGAGGACAATTACAAAGTTCATATTATCTTTTTTAGGTTGTATTAGGTTTGTTTGTATTGGATACATTCTGGATTTATTCTCTTTAACAGTGAAGACATGTCTACATGATGAAGAAATAACACAAATCCAAAATGTTTAAGCAAAAGTATATCAGTGCTTTCTGTGTGTATAACAACAAATGGACACCTGAAAGAATTGATGGGAATGCTGAAAACAAAATGGAACAGCAAAGTCTGCTACAAGAAGCTACTGAAGACAAAACCTCAGATTCAAAACTATTACAAACATAAATGTGGATAGCAGATTATTATCTATAGTTGCTATAATGGAGAACAATCTATATATCTTTCAAGAAAGATTGCAACCTGATTAAGCCCTGAAGCAACATCTCTGGTGAGATCAGGATTTAGACATATATGAAGATGTGCCATAGGATGTCTGCCTGTTATAGGTCCTTCTAAAGAACCTGGCTTGGGTCACTTTGAGGACAGAATACTGGATTGCCTGCTTTTATCCAGCATGAAATGGCCGTGTTCCTATTAATTTCTAAGCTAAATCATAACTCTTGCTGGAGGACAATTTTTTTGAAATTATTTACAGCACTGTCTTTATGTTACTGTTGAAACACTACTGGAACAATTGGTTCATGCTTATTTTTACCAGGGAGCCATTTACAAATTCAGCTAAATGTAATTAATATCAAATATCTCTTCTTTTATTAATTGAATTCAACAGGTTTCAACTACACAAGTGCCTCAAGCAGAATTATAACCTGCAACTCTTCAGGAATTCCTGGTGATTATTAATGCAGTTAACAAAAATTGGCTATACTTTCCCTTATTTATATTTTCTAAGGGCTTGCATATTTTTCTCCTGAAATTTATGTGTAAATCAGCTACATAGGTTTTGTCTTCTTTTAAGACAGATCATCAAACAAAGATGTGATCTTAGAGATGTACCCTAAAATGCATAATGTAGATGCTAAAAAAATAACCAACCAAAAAACCCCAAACAAACAGAAAACAAAAATAAATTACTAATCTGAAACAAATCATGTTGAGTTTAGGACTATATATTTTTTTCATGGATGTTAAAAGAATGGTCTGCAGCAGGTTTTGGGGAGTGACTCCCAGGTCTGACATCACAATGAGACACAGCCAAAATCCCTTTATATTTCAGTCATATTGATAAAGAAAGAATGACCAGCTTCAAACATAAAATAGTTTGGTGTGAAGAAATGGGAATAAGTTAGGTGGGCTGACAATCTTGAAGGGAGGACAAGTGACTTTGATGCCATAGAAAATCATTGGCGAGATAGAAAACCTGAATGATGAGCTAGAAAAATGTAACTGTACAGATATGCAGAAAGCAAGACTGCATTTCTTCAGGCAAGAGAAAGGGAATTTTACAGTAACCAAGATGGGACCTGATGAATCTAGGCAGCAATTTTAGCTGTGTGAGCTGACCGAAAAGGTCTGGACTTGGAGCTGTAGGGCAGAAAGAGACACCGTGACCAAGGCACAGGGGGGATCTGCAGAAATACCCAGGGATGATGACTGGTTTTCTCAACTGCAAAACCTGGAAGTCCAGCTTTAAACTGAATTGCTCTTAAAAACAGAACAAAACATATTAAGGAGGAAACTGAAGAAGGGCAGTAGACCATAAAAGATACAGGAAGATAAACAGAATTCTGTGACTCTCTCTTGGCACAGACAATGCTAACCTGACTTTCAATCTGTACTAATGCAAACATCTCTTCGTACTCCAAAAAAGAATGCAAGAAGATTTTATATAAACAAACTTCTTTTTAACTACAAATCATATTTAGTATGTGCTGATGACTTGCTGCCTTTTATATACATGTGTTTTTGCTATGGAAAGACCATGTTTTTCAATTAATTTGACAGTGTGATTCAATGTAATCCAATCGAGGTACATAAAGAGAGCTGTGTATAATCAGCAAAGTACTAAAACAGAACTCTTCTGAAAAGGCATTTGGTGTGATGGTGAAACTTCAGGAAACTGAATCAGAAATCTGAAGCAGGAAACAGAAAACTAAAACAGTGCTACAAATCCCAGTGGGAGAGCCATTTGTAGATGTGAAGTATTCCCACCACAAATCTTGGTATTCGTGCATTATATAAAAGTAAGTGTTCTTCTGGGAACAAAGAGAGGAGAGAAAAGAATCTTGGATTGTCCTGAAACATTGGAGCATTACTGTTCATTCCCATGTAGTTTAAAATTTCAGAGCATTTCCTGGTTTGAATCTTTATTTTTAGGGATCCTACGATGAGGCTTTACTATGCACATTTAGTTGCAATTTGGAATGCAAGGTATAAGCCCAGAAGTGAAATTATTTTATTTAATTGAAACTGCAAAAAATAATTAATTCCAAATGCTTTCTTGCACAAAATAGCTCCAAATCAGATAGGGATTTAGGATGCATATTTCAAGCTTGAATACAGGGTTGAAATCTTCTCCAGGAATTTCCAGGGTATTTGCATCCAGATTTTGGACTGGGAGCAGTTTCTGTTCAGACATTTAAAAGGATGTAGAACAAGATGGCTATATAAACTGTGCATACTATACATATGTTCTGAGCTCTTTAGGGAATTTGAAATTGCAGTCTGACTAAGAGACCCAGGGGCTTAGATTGGATTTGAAAGAACCATGAAATTACAAACATATCAGTGTATAATACTACTTCATCCACGTAACAGAAATACAGACAAAGCTGCAAGAACCTTGAGAGGTAAAAAATTTAGTCAAATGCTCCATAACATTTTTGACTAGGAAACTTCCCTCAGTCTTACTTAAACCTTCCTTACTATATCTTAATATCATGTTTATTTTACCCATCCTAGACAGGAAGAATAGATCCCTATGTCTCTGCATACTACACTGGAAAACATTTTCACATCATCCACTTGATGCTAAACACTCCTATTTCCTTTTTTTTTTTTCTTTTTTTTTTCTGTGAAAATTATGCTGAGTTTCTTTTCAGTCTGTTCACACAATTTGTTTCCCTGCAGTAGAGTGCCCAGACCTGGACACAGAGTCTTCCCAATGCAAAGTAAAATTGAGAACAATTTCATGGCTTTCCTGGACTGCAAAATATACCATGGCTCTGGGCACTGCATACATGTTATTATTGTGATAAATTGTGGGGATACTTATTCTCTTGTGACAATATGATATATGTTACTGTGATTTAAGTGTGATTTCTTGTAATTATCTGGTCCTGTGCTGAAGAATTTAAAATTTTACTTCTTTTGGTCAATGAACAGCTTATTTTTATCAAAACATACACTGGCTTTCAGTAAGAATAAATACAATATACTTTTAACCAAGATTTTAACTTTGCCATTTTGAGCTCAAAAATAGACTAATGCTTTCAATGCTTTCACAGAAACTAAAGTTAAACTAACTCCTTCATAATTTGCCTCTCCCCTCCTGTTTTTTTTAAACTCACAAATATTTCTGAAACTCCCGCTTTATCACCTACATTCTGCACATTCTCAAAACTGGGTGCTCATCTAAAAAGTTCTGTTTGTTCAATTGATTTTAAAAATCCCAAAAACAAACCAACAGGGGAAAAAAAACAAAAAACTAAGAAAACCAAATAAATTCAGGGAATGGTCTGTGGAGATATTTTTGGAAGGAACAAAACAATCCTGTAATATCTCTAACAATCTGCTCACAGAAATTGGTTGTGATCTCGTAAACTAATTTTCCTCGTTACTGAACCAGAAGTGATTTCCCAGGCAAATCATCAGAGGTACTGCAATAATTAAATCAGGAATAGAGTCTCTATGACCATTTGGCTTTATTGTACTTAAGAGCATGGTGGATGAAAGATCAGTATTCATCCTTCTAGAAATTTCCTGGTTGTACATCCCTGAAGGAAGCGTTGTTTACAATTACAGTAATTTCACGATAAGTCGCACCTTTTTCATTGAAGAATCCAGCCTGCCCCAGCAGTGCGGCTTATATTCAGGTGCGGCTTATCTATGGACAAATCCCAGTGAAATGCCAACCTGGAAGTGAGAGCCGGCTGGGGAGGGCACCTGGGGTTGCCTTTAAAGGCTTTACTGGTCTATGAAAACTGTTTGCAACTTGAGCACCTGACACCAAACCCAGCTGGCAGCAATTCTGTTACTAATTTGTTACTTTCTTACACATGGATCCTTGCTAAAAAAAAAAAAGTGCAGCTTATATTCAGGTGTGGCTTATATATGGACAAATTCCATGGTCTACCCAACTACCGGGAGGTGCGGCTTATAATCAGGTGCGGTTTATAATCCTGTATTTGTTTTATGGCAGATTTTAAATTTCTCTAATACCAATAGATGTGCATTGTGCTGCAATGCCATGCTTTAAGGCGAGTTATGACAGATATTCATTTTAGGTTGGTTTTTTTTTAAATTTGTTTTAGAAGATGTTTCCACAAAATGATAATCTGACACGTTCTTTACATATCTTTGAACTGACATTTTCTTTCACCATTATTTTCAACTCCACTAGACTGTGGAGGTGCCTACCATGTTTCCACAGGTAAGTAGACTAAGATTTTTATTTTCATTACTCTAGCACATTTAAGGGTTCCCATTTCAGAGTTAGCTCTGTCACATGAAAATCTGATAATGTTTCTGTATAATTAAATCTCTGCTCAAAGCCCTGTTTTGGAGGCAGGCAAAAGTATTTTGGACATGAAATAATATTGGTAAGCAAATAAATGCACCGACAGCCTCAGGTAAATGCACCAAGTCATCTGCTCCTGTACCTACAGCACTCTGCAATTGCTTCACTCCTCCAGATTAGAGTTGGTGGTATCATATTCACAATCCTTCCCTAGATAATCCCAACCTGCACAAAGAATACTGACTGATATGACCCAGCAAGGCTCTAAAGCAGCCCTAACAAAAGGCCCAGGTTGTCATTCTCTGTGTCACCTGAGACAGGGAAGCACTGGGTAGGGGCCATCCTGGGGAGCCTGTTAATTCCCTGAGCATCTAGGTACAGACCTCCAGCAAGATGCAAATCTGACAATCCCACACTACAAGAAACATTCAATGAAAAGCATCCAACACTGAAGGTATTAAATATTTGAATGAAATGAAGTATTTGGATTCTGAACAAAGCCAGCAAAGGGATGTGCAAATGGCCAGTTACTGTTTCAAACTCAATCTTTGGAGCTGTCTGCTGAGATTAAGGAATTTCAACACCTTGCTTTCAACACACTGCTGAATAAGGAATGTGCTTTAGCATTAGAGGATCCCTTTAATACAGCCCTCAACAGCAGTATTCAAGGGGAACATGCAGCACCCTGGCAAATTAAATCCATGCCTAAATCAAGTGCTAGGGAACAGCAATTGTGAGAGATCAGTTCCTGCATTAGCGTGATGAGCTAGAGTGTGGAGTTTCTTCCTGCGCTTCCAAGTAAAATTGGATCTGATGCTTTGTTTTTAAAGCTGTTTGAAGTTTGAAGTCTTAAGCAGTTTGTGACTAAGGAAGTGCACCATCTTGATAGAATAAATTGTTTTCTCGCTATTGAAAATTAATTGTAGGGTTATCACAGACTGAAAAATTTGGTCATTTGAGACTAGGGAGAAGAAGAAGAACATGGTTTGAGTTGGCTTTCAATTAAATCCTACACTAATATATTAAGTAAATTCAGTACTGTGCTAAGTTAAAAACACCTGCAGGGCTTTCCTAAAGCTCTGATTTACTTCTAGCTGAGGCAGAGGATTAAATTCTATTTTCAATTCTAGAAGATTCAGGCACAATTTTCACTTGTTCAAGATCTTAGAGGCAAATAATGCAAGAGCCCTGACAGGTTATAATTAATGGTTGTTTAAGGTACATAAACACTAGCAGATGATTACACTGTAGTGACAGAAGTGCAAGGCAGGATATCTTTTAAGCATAGATTATAAATTAATATTAGCATAGGACATTTTTTTCCAGTTACAAGCAATTGTCCTGTACACTTTGAAATCAGATTTTGCAAATGGTAGCCATTTGTGCCTTCTCAGAAGATCGCTTTCAGATTTGCATGTCAGGTTGATGCTAGAATCAAAAAAATTAAAATTATCAGTTCTACTATTCACATGAAAATTATATGTCCTCTCACAGTTGCCATGCAATAAGATTAAAATATGTTCAGTACTCATGCACCTAATTCTTTAGAATTTCAGGGAGAAAGCTAATGAATCACCATAGTAACTTCAAGGTCAGGAGTCAATTCAGTCCCCCATAAAGAGGCATCTGGAGGCAGCTCGAATAAAATTGCCAGGCTTACGTAGTAGGTGTCTGTGCTCAGAAAACAGAGGTGTGCTCTGAGGAGCTGGGAGAGGAGAGGCTGAACTGAGCCCCATCCCAGAGAGCCTGGTCTGGGATGAAACGCACCCTCAGCAGCTCCTGTGAGCACAGCCAGGCTCTCCTTTTGTCTGACCTTCTGTTCTTACATTTGTTGGCAGGAGAAGCTTGTTAGAACAGAAACATTCACCACATGGGATAAGGCAAAGCAAGAGTTTGCTTTTTCTTCACTCCACCCCTCCTTTTCTATTATTTTATTCTCCCTCCAAAGGGAGACATTATTTAGCTTTATAACTAAAAATCACACTGGTCATAAGCATGTTAAATATATTGCCTAATTATATTGTAGTTATTTTGTGAAGAATTCAGTGCTTTTGTTCAATTTTATCTTGTTTCTTCTACTGCCTATGAAGAATATTTATGAATTATGCATGCAAAAATAATTAAGAATAGCAATTGGTGAATTTTAGCCTAGTGGCATTGCTCTTTCAGTCTCCCACAAAACTGTAGCTGAACTGAGTTAATGCATGTGGCAAAGGTTCTCTGCTAAAACCAGAAGTACTCTATCTAAAGTTTGAGTGCAAACAGCACTAAACGTGGGAGAGTGGTTTTGCTATCTGGTTCCTGCTTATTTCTAAGGGATTACAAGACTGTCCTCTGCACCAGAGAAATATTGACCATGTATATAACTGAGTTAAATTCTACTAGGGGTGCTGGAAAAAAAAAAAGTGCTTCTCAGGTTATAAATATTTGATCAATAGGATGTTGTTAGTCTGAATTATGAACTTCTCAAACATGAAGTGAATTATTCACAGTCATTCTATTTGATATATGGAAGGCAGCTGCATTTCAAGATTCTGAATATAGAGTATTTGTCTTTTGTCCTTTTTTTAAAAGGAATTTCTCTACTCACACACAACCTAAGAAAAGAATTTTACCCACACCTGACCTGAGATCAGCCTCCTGAAGTTTATCAGAAATTATTCTGAGAAATGACAGATCTGAATTAGTCTTTCAATAACTCTTAGAGTTCAGCTGTATCAGAACTATAGTTTTGTTCAAGTTCCTTTTATTATTAGAAGGTTGACAACATTCAAAGAAATCACTCCAAACAAAAGCTATGAACACTTTCTGTTAGCAAGAACATGTAACCCAAGAATAAAAGACTTGAAACCTTTCCAGAGAGGCTACTAGGAGAACTAGATTGTTTTCCCACTCTTTGTATGAAAGAGGTCTAATATCTTGCCCTTTTTTCCTATTATTTTAATATAAACTTGTTTCAGAATATATAAAACACAAAAGGCTATTTTAGGCACTATAGAAAAGAGATTTATTTGCTTGTAATGAATGGGATGCACAATCCTGAAAACAAGCTTTAAGGGCATGAAAAAGTTTATAACACTGCATAAAATGAAAACTTTAATTCTGAAAAAGGGGCCTGCAAAAGTGCCCTCCTCAGGTCTCTGGGAATAACAGCTCGGGGCAGAACTTTATTTAGGACATAACAGGAAACACTGACCCAAACAAGACTAGGTTGAGAAATCTTAAAAAAACACTGTCTTGAAAATAACCCAAGACACTCAAGTACAGAGTCTTCAATGATGTGATGTACAGGGGGATCTGCAGTGATCAGCTCTGTATAAACCACACCTTAATTCAGTGCAGAATTTGCAAATTGATGGAGTTCAGTGGCTAAAGTAGTATTTTGGTTCATCATTGCCTTAATCCAGCACCTCATTACTTGTGCTTTTTTTGCCTTATTCTCTCAAGCTCAGCTTTTTTGACTATGTTCGAGTCAGGCTTTCAATAGAAATACAGAACGTCTGCCCACCCCACAAAATATTCTTTATATTGCCATTGCACTGATCAATAGTTGTTCAATAGTGAAAGAGAAGATACAACAGTATTAATTAAGAGTCTAGATTATACTTCCTCCCCTATGTCCTTTATGGTCTTCTTCATTTCCGGATGTCTCACAAATCTGTTTTTATGAGCAAGTTCTACTCTCTACTAAGAGTCTACTTTAAAAGATGGTTTAAGAACTCACAGAAGCATAGGAGAAAAGCAATTAGCCTGAATTCTGGGTATAAATACATGGCTAGGATGTATTAGAGGTGTGCTGTAAGCAGCCTATTGCTTCCAAATGCAAAGTAGTCTATTCAAATTGACCTAACATTTATGAAAACATCTCCTATTTTATTAACCTTTGGAAAGCAGCATTCAAGAAAACCTCAGCATAAGGTTTAGGAGATCACTTCAGAAGCCCTGGATGGAAATAGGCTCTGATGAAGTAATTTTCAATGTAGTTTATTCTATTATGTTTATTTGATTAGACAACTCCCTTTTTATTAGATGTATGCCTCTTTGTTCTTTGTTTCCTTTATTTCCTCCTCACACTCATCTTTTTCTTTTTTTTGCCTCTGACACCAACTAAAAGTACTCGACAGTGGGAATAAGACAAGCAAGGTTGAACCTGAAACCCTTCAATCCTTTCACCACTCTTTAACTTATACAGGTTAATTGATTTTTCCTCCCAGCACAGTGCTGATGCCAGATTTACATTTCCTCACTTTCAATCTCCTGCTGCATCTAACCATGTTCTTCTATTATCCTGTTTTGACTGTAAGGACTTCCTATCTAAAATGTTTGAGGAAGGAAGAGAACTTGTCCGTCTCTCCTTTCAATTTCAGCAGTTGTTTTAGTGCTTCTTTATATAAAATGTACTGAACCAAAAAAGATGATGACATTATGTGACTTCAGGGTTGCTGGAAAACTGTACTAAAAGGAAAGAATTGCTTCTAAAGGATCTCCACATAAACATATATATACAAATGCACACATATATGGAATTACCAATTTATAGTATCTTCACTTCAAGGAGAATATTAATGTTACTATACTGTGATATTATTATTGTTACATTAGAGGCAATAACTACTGTCTTTTAGACCAAGAAGGAAGGAAAGAAAAGCAGGCAGAAGAGAGATTATCACATATCTGGATTGGAATATTTTGGCTTTGTTTGTTTGCTTTGTACAGGAAACGCTAGAGCATCAAGATTTCTCAAGCTGGACTTAAAATGGATTGCAACATCACCCTTCATGGATTAAAAAACAGTATTTTTAAGAGATTGTAGACTGAATAGCTCCATCAAACTACCATCTGCCTTGCCCTGCTAAACCCTACCTCTTTCTCTCCATTGAAATTAGGACTTTTTTTAAAGTGACATACAGAGAACTTGCATTTGATTGATGATTTCCGTTGTCGTTGAAGAGTGGCAGTATAATAGCAGAAAGAATTTTTGAAAAAGTAATGCTATTCTGTCATAAACCACCAGCAGGAATCTATCACTCCCAGAGTTGTAAGATTTACTCCGAAGAATCTGAATCCGTTAATTGACAGACAGAATTAATATGAGAAAAATCAGGCACTACTAAAAATCTTCATGTCACTGAATGATGGCATTGAGGTGGGAATCATGAAGTTTTGGGAAAGAGAAGGCAGAATGACCTTTCCCCTTCAAAACCAGAGAACTTTGCACAGAATTACAAATGAGAAAAAAACAAAATTATTTCTATTTAGATAGATACTTTACTAATAGAACTCTCCATATGTTGTGTACATACACGCAATATATTTTACACCCAAAGGTAATATGTAGAATTTTTTTGTTACATAAAGAACTTGAAAAGCCCTATGTAGGCTAAATTTTACTTATGCTTACTGGCAAAACAGCATGGCATCAAGATTTGGCATGGAAGAAGAATTTCTATGAACATCTGAGGTTTATTACATATTGATTATCAAGGATAGTACTTGTACTGAGGTGAGAAATGTGAGCTTTCCAGCTTTTCTGATTTACATTAGCAGAGGATGCAGTTCACAGGGTGCCACTTTCAGTGTATCACCTTGCTAAACAAAAGCTATTTAAAAACCTCGACAGGTAGCTCAGATATTTTTGCCTGAGAATGATCTCTCTAAAAGCACACATGTCCAAAGGAAAAATTTATACCTGGCTGGAATGAAGCAAAGAGTTTACAAGTAGAAAATGGAACCACAAATCTTTCTATACTTACATGTAATCCTTCACCAATATCAAGCCACAAATCATACCTTAAACGTACAGTTAATCTTTCAGCTTTACAGGGACAGTGCGTTAGATGCATGCAAGGATTATTTCATTTAAGCGTTTGGGGCAAAGGGGAAAACTCAAGAAACAAGAACCCTGAAGGTCTCTTCTGGAGCCAGAGAGGAAAAAAATAGTGCATGGAAGCGCTCTTGCTGCATTTCCTGATGATGTCAACAGGGCTCTCCACCAACAGAAGCAGGAAAGCAGAGCCCTCAAGAGTTATTGTGAGCCCAGCCTCAAACCAGAGCAGTAGACTGAACCCAGGTCCCTGACACCACAGACCTAATGTGTGACATGCACCCATTGTTAAGGTCACACTCAAGCCAGGTCTTTTGTACCGCTACTGTACACCTCCACAGAGCTCTCTGCTCCGTTTCCAGAGAAACACGAGATTATCCATGGTGTGGCACATGATGTGCTCCATAAAATGTCTTGGTGTTTCTCTAATCTCTGCAGTCCTATTCTCAAATAGCATAACGAGTCTGAGTTATATGTCATTCAATGTTATCGTATCTTTAATTCAATTTCCATTCAATGCTATTATTTCTACTAAATACAAATTCATGACACTATCAATAATTGTTTATCAGACTAACCCAACCATTCAGGAATTAGGTTAAAAAAAAACCAACTTGAGACAGGGCAACACTAAAGCAGGATTTAACCAAGGCTTTCAAACTTTCCATTTTCGGAGAGCTCTGGACACATTCAGTATAGCATATACTTTTTATTCCATATTGATATCTCTGTTTAAAAGCAGAATATCAAATGCATGAAATAAATTTTAGATGGACACAGAAGCCTCAAGCACTCTGTAGTTCAAATGCAGTAAAACCTGTGGAGATCTTCCACAACCCAGAAAAACCTTCTGAGGTCCATCTAACACAGAAATCCAACATCCCTTCCATTTTTTAAAAAACAGAGCATTATGAAGCATAGCTTTTGTAATTATAGTAATTGCCTCTAAGAAAGGTAAGGTAAGATCAAGGTAAGAAAAAATCTATAATAACTATTTTCTCCCCATTTCAGTAAAAGTACTTGAGTACATAAGAAATCATGAATGATGACTGAGAAAACAATACAAACAGAATAATCCATCAGGGAAGAAAAAAAAAAAAAATCCCTTAAAATCTGTGAAAACTCTTTAAAACCTCACTTTGACAACTCCAAAATGAATGAAATAGTTTTGGCACAAGATTCTGACAAGTTATCTGACTCGAATTTTACATACTATGATTCTTTCATCCAAAACTTCAAAACACAATTTGCAAGAGACTGTTTCAAATAAGTTTAAAAAAAAATTATAAAGAACAGCATTTGTTATATTTCAGAAACTGCAGTATTGCTAATTTCAAAAATTAAAATCTTTTGGTACAACCTACAAATGAAAAATCATACAGTAAAGCTAATTTGACAATATTTTTCTCAAGTTATTTTCATTTTTTTCTCACCAAGCTTCTCTAAAACACAAAACTTTAGAGAATTCTTGAACTTCTTGAACTACAATTACGCATTCTAAGTAGCTGTCTTGCTCCAAGAAAATTAATATTTTTTCAACGAACTGCCTCAGCAGGTTGAGGAAACTATTGAGTGCCTTCTAATGTAGGAGAAAGTCAGCAAAGCTTGGTTATTTCAGCCAAGAAGAATGGAATATCTTCTCAGCACCCTCTGACATGACTGAATGCTCTACCAGCCCAGGGTGGGGTGGAGAAGACAGGGAGCAGAAGTTTCTCAAAGATACAAAATTCATTTTGGGTCCATTATGGACCCACAACTCCAAGTTCAGGTAAACAGGATTCCTCATCATGTTTTCCTGGTCTTACAGGCTTCCACCTAAGAATTTTTTGCCCCAATAATCATGAAGCCTGAGCATCCCACAGTTTTCAGTCTGGTCATTTACTCCAAAACCTTGCTTTTACTCCCAGTTTTTTGATGAGGCTGTAGCACAGATGTAGCAAATAACATGCCCAGACAAATTTGGAACACAGGTTTCTCAGCCATAAACTTCATCTAGTCCAAAATAGATCTGAGAAGAACACAGACTCTCCCACCTCAAAATCTTTAGACAAGCCATTATTCCTGAGTCAGCATAAGTTCTCAATTAAAAAAGAATAGATAAAAAATGCAGAAGGCATTCACTCCTCCACTGCAGAAAAGTGTCCAGATCCTAAAGTCATCACTGAGGAAGGCAACACCAATTTATTTGTCATGGTTATCTGTGAAAGCCTGATCTGACAACAAGAATGGGGACATAAAGTGCCCCCCAAAACAGGAAGAAAGCCAGAACATGAGATTAAAAACCTACCCCCCTCCCCCAAGTTATAAATATTTATTCCAGTTTAATTGTTTGGGTGTTGTAGGGTTCTTCCTTGCCTTGTTGTCATGGGTTTTTTTGGTTTTTTTGTTTGTGGGAGGGGGTTTGTATTGTTTTACTTTGGGTGGTTTTGGTTTGTTTGGGGATTTTTGGTCGGTTGTTTTTTTGGAGGGGGGTGTGTCCAGTCAGTTAAACAGACCAGGATCTGAATCAGTTCTGCAGAGCACGTGACTGTCCTTTTGCTTCCATTAACAGGGATCTGATATTTTTTTCCATCTTCCACTTTAAAAATTCAAGTCCAGTAAAATCATGTGTATGAATTTTTAACTCCCTCTCTCAAGCCAAAGCTCTCTATAGCCCATATTCTCTGAACTCTGGCCAGCCCTAATGTAGAGCCTGTTAAAAAACACAAGACAAAAATCAGCATTAACCCAACCCTGACAAATCCTGTGGTTGCAACACAGGTCTCAGAAAAATGAATATTCTAGAAGTAAATACATTACATAATAAAAAAATGCACATACCAATTAATTTAGATCCCTTAATAAATTCATTCTTCCCCAATTTATGTCAATGATTTGCATATAATAAAATTGTCCTTGAGCAAATATCTGATAAAGTAATAAACCTGTCAGCTGCATAAATTGACTGCTTGCTAAGGCTATCTGGCAGTTGGTTCATACAGAGGCAGATGCTCTGCTATGACACAGTAGCTGCAGGAAACATTTGTCTGTTATGTGATAAGAGGGGAAAACAGGGTAAAGATTAGCTTGGATTTTACTCAAGCTCAATATTCATCACAGAAAAAGGAACATGCTCTTTAACCAAATCTGCATATGTTAAGTCCCTTGAATTAGACTTTTTCAACTCATCTAAAAAGGATAAAGGTTTTTGCTAAGTGTGAGAGAAGATTAATAAACTGATTTGCAACTGAGCATTTATTTTCCTCAGAATGCTTCATGCTGATCACATTACTTAATGAATCACCAGCAAGTAACAAAGAGCAGAAAAGGAATCTACACAGACAGTGTTAGACTAGGAAAATCTGAATCTAAAATGTTAGCCAGGATAGGTCATTAAATACTCATGTTTTCAGAACACCTGTTTTAAGGAGGGTTAAGCTGACATTTACCCCAAAATTCATGTTAAAACTATTGTTGCAATAGTCAGCAGTCCTTTCAGCCAATAGCATGTGCATATGAAGAATTTCTTGCTCAGAGGCAAACCTTGAACACATCACCTCCTAGTACTACATGAGAGCTACTTAAGGGAAAAATGGCAAAATACTTGGGAAACAGGTGTCAAGTGCAAATTACTCTTCTGCCCCTTTCCTTCCCATCCTCTGTGACCACAGAGAAACTTGGAAATTTTGCTCATACAAAGATCACAAAGTATGAGCATTTACTAGATTAAATTATTCAGGAAAAAATTGTATTAATTTTGATATTATGATCTCCCTGAAATAAGCTCCCTATAAATCATGTAGAGAGAGGCTAATTTAAAGAAATGAAAGCAAAAATGCAATGTTTCTTATATTTGATCATATAAGAAGAGATGTAAAATTGGAGGTGTTCCTGCCTTCTCGCCTCTTTTATTTTAAAAATCAGAACAAAACAAACCAGAGGCACACACGCAAAAAATCCTCTCTAACTTTGTCTTTAAGCTACTGCTGAAATTCAGACAAAATTCCATAAAGCAGATGGATTTCTTGCATTTAAACAGAGAGCACATTAAGAGCATGGCAGACCTTCGCTTTTCAAACTCCTGGGAAGTGAGACTTTTCAAGGAGTTTGAAGTGATAATTGCCATGCACGATGCCAATTATTTATATGGCTGTGTCCAGTTGGAAAAGGCAATTTTCAGCATGTCTGCTCCTGGTGTACTATGAGAAAATATGCCTCACAAGCAGAAAAATCAAAGCTGCACGAGAATCTGCTCCTGGTCGAAGTGAGAAGCGGATGCTTACACATAAGGAGCTGTCAGAGTCAAATGAAAAGAGTCACCTTATCAGCAGCAAAACGACAGAGTCAAAACTGATCCTGTCCCAGGTCTATTACAAGCCCCAGATTCTCCCACTCATAGCTTAAGGCAGCATTTATATATAAATTTATATATTTAAAAAAAAAAAGCAAACACAAAACCTAAAACAATAAATTGTACTTTTCAATAATTATTGCAGAAGAAAGATGCTGGTTATATATATTGATATTTATAAAACAAGTGTATAGTATTTCCTATTGCCTGTAAACTATAATGTTTGTATTATTAAGGTTTAACCCAAAGCAATCAAGTTGGTATATGTTACTGTAATTTATCACTTCCAGCAATAATGAAAAAACTGCTCTCAGCTCTTCAGAGCTTCTCAGCTGTTGCACATCATTGGAGAGCTTAGATAGCTACGTTTCAACACATCTGAGAAACAACAGGACTGTTGATACTGTCTCTTTGCTTCTGGTCATCTTGACCTAAATGTGCAGTGTATTCCCAGCAGCTGTGCCAAAGTTCTTACCCAAGTGACAGAAATGAAGCAACCTGGGGGAAGAACCAAGCTCCAGTACTCCAGGGCACACATCAGTATTCCCTTCTCACAGAGCACCAGCTCAGACATCGCCAGTGACCAGGAAACACAAAGCTCCAGCCCTGCAAAGGACACTGCCAGCATGTTCAGACTTCATCTGGAAAATTTCTTTCTTTGCATCAGGCTCTATGATTGCTCTTCACCAGCACTGGGATAGTGAACTTCCAGTCAAGATTGTACATGCTGAATTTTATTTATTTATTTATTTATTTATTTTAAGACCTAAAAGCACATAGCACGGACCTGAACTGAGGGTATTTCAGCCTGCCTTTCCCATCACAGTTATGCACCTTTGAGGATCTGGCCTTCATATTATGTTTATGCAAGTTATAGAGACTGGATACCCCATAGGAGACTGGTTACTGCTCCTTAAGTCCTTGCCAGACCCAAGAGGCAAATTACAATCTGCCTCAATCTGCACCAGCTGTCTGCAGTGCCCCTGGAGTCAGGCACAAAATAGAGACTGCAGAGTCTATTTCAGTTTTCCTGCTTAACCCTTCTGGTCCCCACTATCCCCCAAGGGATCCTGTGTGCCAAAAGTCAGCATAGCAACTGGGGTGGGGGTAGTTGTTTGTTAGGTTTTCATTATTGTTATTAATTTTCTTCCCACTGTCTCACATTGCAATTTTATTCTCTGTGCTGTCAGGGGAAGTGGGGGTGACACCTGAAATTCCTAAATTATGTTTGAACAAATTGGCACTGCAATGACCATAACTTAGATAGCAGCAACAAGGATTTAGTTAAATAAAAGGGAACTGAGGTATTTCAAAAATCTTGCTAATGAAGGTACACACAGATGCAATTTATCTAATAAAAACAATATATGTTATAGCTGAAAACTCCAGGGCATATTCTAAGCAGAATAACAGGGAGAGGTTTCTTATCCCCATCTAGTACAAGGAAGCAAAAATTGTACTCAATTTATGGAATTACATAGGTATGGGAAAAATTAGATTTCAGTCTATTTCCTGGGGTGCCTAAAGCCCAACACTGAAAATCCTCCTAATATGATTAAGCAGCTCCTCTGTGAGCAAGTCTGCATTTGTGAGTGATTCCCTGGGTGTTGCAGTCGCTGCAAGAGAGCAGTTTATACCAAGATTGGCTGTGGAGTACATCTGGGAGGAGAGACAAGAGAGAAGAAAAATCAGAGGGACAGGTGGGAGTGGGGAATGCTTAAGAGTTACACCATTGTGCCTAGGCTATATTCATCTTTGTAATAAAGTACTTGGGAAAAAAAAAGACTTAGACATAGTTCTTGCTTGATAGAAATGTCATGCTTTCAGAGATCTGTCATGATGCTTAAGCTGACAAAATTCCCTCTACCCCTGGTACTGAGAAAGCTCTCTTCCTCAAAACAAAGGAGTCCCACATATGTTTGCAAAATGTAATAGACAGCCACAAGCAATTAACTGTAAGTGATAAAAAAAATTCTATTTATCTGCCTGAAAAAAAATCAACAAAGCAAATACACAAGTATTATGAGTCTCCTTTACCTTATTTAAGTGGTGTCATTCCAGTTTAATAATAAGTCAAAACTCAGCATCAAATTATGAAGTAGGAGCTTCTTCATAAAATGCAAAGAACTCTGAACTAGTTTTCTTAGTCTTTGCCTTTCCTCACTTATTCTCTCAGCTGGCATACAGTGATCAGCCACCCTCATCAACAGAGAAATCATTGTCATATCTGCTTTTGCTCCTAGAACACACTGGGGAAGGTGAAGGGCCTGGGGAAGCATTTCCAGACATCTCCCACCTCTCTGATGTTTGGCAGGGATTTTATTTCTGCTGGGTTTTAACATTCTCAAGATCTGTCACGGACAGTAAAAGTTCACAGATAATTACAGTATTTAGAACTAAAACTCCTTTTCTTTCCGGACAGATTTCAGACTGAACAACCATTTATTTAGTCTTCAATGAATTCCAAGTGAAGAGCTGTCCTTCACTGGTTATTCTATAGATTTGGGGCTTCAAAAGATCAGGTCCAGATCTTAAAATCACTGGCCTAGCAGGTCACAATGTCTCCTGACTACCTTCAAACTACTTACAAAATCAGATTACAGTAATTTCACAATTATAAGCCGCATCTTTTTCATTGAAGAATCCAGCCTACCCCAGTAGTGCGGCTTATATTCAGGTGCGGCTTATCTATGGACAAATCCCAGTGAAATGCCAACCCAGAAGTGAGAGTTGGCCAGGAGGGTGCCTGGACTGCCTTTAAAGGCTTTGCTGGCCTATGAAAACTGTTTGCAACCTGAGCACCTGATACCAATTTGTGTCTGTTACTAATTTGTTGCTTTGTTACACATGGAGCCTCACTTTAAAAAAAAAAAAAAAAAAAGTGCGGCTTATATTCAGGTGCAGCTTATAATTGTGAAATTACTGTAAGTGTTCATGGCAGGTGACAATCCTGATGACATGCTGAAAAGCCTGGAGAGTCACCATTATAGGAATGTTTTATGCACATTAGACATTATAAATACCACATTAAACACATAAATAATATTATGCCACTTTCTATTAGAAACCATTCAAATTTTTAGTTGTGAAAGCATGGCAAAGGGGGGAGTGTTCATTGGGCCTATAGAATTAGAAGCATAAAGTCACTCAGACTTTTAGCAATGATGATTTCTTTTGCTAAAGGAATGAATTACAATTCCAGCTTCATGCTCAGGGAAAATTTTGCACTAACTGTAGGGGCCCAGCTTATTCTTTCCCAAAGAGAAATTAAAGGCAGAATGAATCCCTCTTTCCTGTGCACAGACCCTGAACTACAGCTGCTCTATTTGACGAATGCAAGAAAGGTGTATGATTTACAAACTGCATCAATTCCATCTTGTTAAAAGGCAATGCTTACTGGACTGGGCCAGCCAGAAGGTTTCAGTATCACAAGGTTTGTACCCCGAGGTGATAACAAGAATGCATGTTGCTGCAGCTCCCTCATCTCCCACTGACTCTTTCACGTGCTCAGGAACACGGTACCCCAACCTCTGGCACTGCAGATTCTTCTGCACAGGTTTTTAGAGAAACAAGCACAAGTCACACCCACTACCACTGAGATAATAGCACAGGGTTTCCTTCCAGGCTTCAGCTGCTCTCTGAATCATGAATATCACTAGCATGAATAACAAACAAGTCTCAGAAACCAGAACAGCTTAATCAGAGGCTCTAAATGGTGCTTCAGTTTTGTGTTAAAATTCAGTTTTGTGTTACACTGTCCCATGTAAGAGCTGGCCCTTACAAGCCCTTACTCCCCCACACAGCCCCCTGGGTCACACCTTGGGCTAGGTAGGAGGTTTGAGTATTCCAGCAACTGGTGGCTCTTTAATGCTTCCAGAAAGATTTACCATATGAGAGCAGAGAGAAGAAAGAAACCTCACCCAGAACAATGGCAGCAAAAAAAAAAAAACCCCAAATGCATCCATGATCAGAAAATCCTCAACCTTCCAACTTTTTGTAGCCTGTTGGACCTGGCCACTCTGTCCCTCCCTCAGGCACAGGGTGGGATGCTCAGTCTGACCCAACTCGATTTGCTGTGCTGTGGTGGAAACACAGTGAGTTAGCAGGGCTTTAGAGCTGAACAGTAAAAAATAAAGCACACGGCAGAGAGCCTCAGCTGGATGGAAGATGATGCTGCAGTGCTTTGCACCACTCAGGTCTCACTCTCACACATTAGTGGCCTTTAATCGGTTCATTGAAATGGCTTAATGTAAAAGTAGGGTTCATCAGTACAAAAGAGCAGCTTTGGAAACAACGAGCACTTTTTCCTAATCAATATTCTAGATCTTCTATCAGCTCTCACAATGAATCAGTATTACATTTCTTTGGTTTTATAACCTCTCAAGTAACCTGAGACAATTCTTAAAAATGTTGGAATGAAATAAGGATGGAATTGTGCCTACACCCTGCAGTTCAGCATCCCACAGATATACAGTATTCATTTCTTACTTAATGGACTCATTTTTAATAACATGGGTAACCATTGCTTTAATGTTTATTCTGCTATCTATATATAATGATGTCAGTGGTAAATGATGGTAGGAATTAATACTGTGTCAATACATTTCCTCATCTGCTATTTTTAAGGATGAATGAATTCAGTCAGGGGTGGTTCTGCAAAGGTGGGATATCTGGGGAATACATTCTCCCATAACCTCTGACATAGAATTTAATACACAGATGTAAACACACCTGGTTTCTGCTGGGAATAAAACCAGGACCATCTCACAAGGAAGGCAGGGGGCTAGGGCCAATAAAGGTCTGCACTGCCTACAATTTAGGCATCACAAAATCTCTGCTTCAGGAAGCTGGCTGTAAAGTGAAATACAAAACCATAAGAGGTTTTTTAGGCTTTCTACACGTTTGGTAAAACACCTAAATCTCCCAATGCTGGCACTAGTTAGAGGCGTCCAGCGTCAAACGCTGAGCACAGACATACCTCTGGATTCTAGACCATGATATCACAACTATTTCCCATTTTTCTCCAAGAACTGTCTCGTGTAAAATACAGAAATCAGTCCTGCTGTCAAGGGCTTGCCAGCAAGGACTTGCTGCTTTCACTTGGGTACTGCAAGCACAAAGACATCCCTGCTGGTTGTTCCCCTTTTAAATATTGCATTGCTTGTTGCACAGTGACCTAGATTCAACAAGATAGAAGCAGAATTGTTTTGGATGCCAGAAGTGCTTTAAAAGAATGCCCTACTTGGACCCAAATAGCTGTTAACTCTAGTCAGGGCTCTCCCCTGAGAGATAACAGTGGGAATTTAAATGTCTCCAGCCTGAGGGCAACAGTGAACTGTACTGTTCAGCTTCTTGGGCAGCTCATTTTAGCTACCAGAGGATGCTTGAAAGAAGGGTAATGCTTTTTTTCCAATTTAAAGTCACTACAGCTGCTGGGTGAGATGTATGTTTCGGTCAGTGGCTCAGCTGAGCTCAGAAGCTCCTGTTGAATCAGACCTCTCACCACAGGGAGGGTGGAGGTCAAGCAGGAGGCAGGTATTGGTCTGAGGCAGACTTGGGCATATGAACATGGACATCTGCTAATTTGCCTATGAAATGAGGCACAGGGGAGAGCTGTGTTCTGGAGTGATGCTTGGGCTTCCAGTTTTGGTCCTGGACACCTTAACCTGAATAAAAGCCATGGTTTAAACACAGTGGAAGCAAGTGGAGTAGGGTGTGGTTTGGTTGTCATTTCCCCCTCTCCTTTTAATATGTGGCTCTTGCCATATGAATAATCATTAATAGCAAAACAAAATTTCTTCCTCTGCAGCAGTTTGCAGGCAGAGCCTGTTGTCAGTACCTGTCAGGAGCTCATCTATTAGAATTCTGCTTCTCCATCTCTAAAAATTATTTGATTAGGAATTTTTGAGAAAAAAATCAGCTGTCAATCTTCCAAATCAGTTGCTCTATTTTATGTTCATCATTCTTATTTAACATGTGTGATCTTAACACATACAAATGTGAAGCCCTTTACATTTTAAAGGTTAGGTGAAGACCTATGCAAACGACAAAAAAAAACCAAACCAAAACCCACACTACATCTACCTACTTCTCATTACATTAATAACTAAGATAGAATATTGCCTAGCTTAGAACACAGAAAAGATGCAGGACCAACATCAATCTGACGTACTTGATTATAGGATTGTGACCCAAAATTTGCTCATTCTTCTGAAAATCTGATAGGATTGCTTTGTCTGTCTAGTTGTTTCACTGAAATATATGCATTTATAGAGTAAATTGGAATAAGAACATTAATGCTGGATCCCTAAATATTATTTTTTAATTCATAGAATTAGAAAGAACTAGTTTATGAAACCATGAATCAAAAGATATTAATGTCAAATATGAATTCTAAAATTATTTAGAATTTTGGTGCCTATATTACAAGAAGGTAAATACTGGGAACCTTGATAATCACAGCTTTCCCAGGTAGCAAGATTTAGAAAACCTAAATTACACTACTCCCCTCGACTCTAATTCTGCTCTTGGAGATCTATTCAGACCTTAATACTGGACTGAAATATTTGGTAAAAAAATAAAATATCCTCAATCAGCTATAAAATGTATTGTTTTTAGTGCTCTATCAGAAGTAATGCATGACTTTCATATCTTTTAAATTAATACCACCAACAATGTAAATACAAATTTTTGCAAAACACACAAACACTGAGAGCTTATGGCTTATAATTCAAAATATTCAGGAAATTCAAAGACCAGTACCAGGCATAACAGAACTGCCCTGATCATATGTAGATGGGACCTGCCAGTTTAACACGAGGTGCTTATGACTATAATAAACAGAGAAAACTTGAGTGAATTGCACACCTCGGGTTCAGTATTGTAAAAGTTCTCATTCCAATTGTGATATCTTGTCAGGGCCTTTCACTAAGGGCACCTTTGTATTAGGAACTGAAGGCAGAGCTGGAAATGCCTGTTCTAATGAACAGCTTTGCCACCACTGGAATTCTGGCATTCAGAGAAATATTCTTGAGACATTGAATGCTCATGGATATCAAAGTGTGAAAGCCTCTCAGAATCTCTCCAGCCCACACCACTCCACATTTGCTCACCTTTACAATGGTAACAATGCCTGACCTAGTGCAGTTTGGGGGCTGAGCTCACACAGAATTCTTGGCTCTTACCAGAGTTTTATTTGCCAGCTGACCAGCTTCAATATGAACATCAGTGAGACACAGTGCCTAAGGAACTCTCAGTGCAAGATTTATCCAAGTAATTTTTCAGGTTTCCATGAAGGTGCTTTGTAATACTGTAATACTGCATTATTGCCTCCATGGTCTCTGGTACAAGGACATAGCAAATAATCTGCAATAGAATTCATCCTATGTTTTAAACTCAGCAGCCTGGGGTTGCCATAGTTACTAAACATACTAAACATTGTTTGTTATTTGCAATATGCTGCCCTTTAGAATAAACAGAGCAATACATATAGCAAAGCTACACAGAAGAGCCACTGAATGTTTGCAGGTGGAATTGATAACCTGTGCTGGCGGCTTGCCCTGCCAACTTGTCTTTTCAGATGAGTGGATGGTGTTCCCTGCTGTGGAAGCAGTGCTCAAACACTTCAGGAGAAAGAGGCAAGCAGGCCCACAGTGCCAAATGGGATCAGGATATCAACTAGGTAGGGAGTGTTCAAAAACAAATCATCGTGGCAGGACTAAACTGGTAAAGCAGCATTAGCTAAGTAAACTCATTGGTTTAAAGCACTCAGGTGTTCCCTGTCCTTTCTCACTGAAGGACTGCGCAGCTCTATTGAGATCTGTGCATTAGTTATTACTAACCAAATTGTCTTGGTAATGAGCAGTTCTGTTCTCCACTCCTACAAACATCAGCTGAAGGCAGCTCTAGCAGCGTGGTAAATGTGGAGGGCACATTCACAACTGAAGACTGCACACAGATTGCAGCAGCATTTTAAACTTGCAGCTATCATTGTATGAAAGTTTCATTTTATAGTAGTTAGAAATGGCTTTGTCAGAGCTCTCATTCTTTCAAAATCCTGTTCCACATCTCTCCACCAGTCAGAGCCACATGATTCTTGGCTAGCTCCACCACATTACATTTTTCCTTGTTAATGATCATGCAAGTGGATGTGGTCAGTCTTTGAAATATTTTTGCCTAATGATACAAGCCACAATTGGACTATCTCAGTTAAGCTGCTGGAAACCATAGGAGTTGACAGGCAGATGGAAGACAAAATTTCAGTTCATTTTCAAGCTACAGTTAGAAATCAGTGTTTCAGTAGATACAAAATAAATACCACAAACACAATTTCAGTCAGATTTCCTGTGCAGTACTGTTCATTCCAGTCCACCTCTTTACTGATACAATGGTTACAGCATGAGCTTACCCTCTCCCACGATTAGGATGATCCCCACAGAAGAGAAATTATGACTAGCCCAGCTATGATAAATGATTCAGAGCCTGATCTGAACAGAAATCAAAGAACATCTAAAAAAACCAAAAAGATAGAGATTTTCAAATGGTTTCAACCCCCATAAATCTGCTTTTTGAAAGAGTCAATATTCAGAATAGATTCATCTTTGGCAGTCCATTCAATACTAAAAGGGCGCTGATAACAAAGATGGGGACAGATTGATTTTCATAAGAAATGTTGTGATTACAAAGGGCAATAATTTAAAAATAAAAGAGGGAAGAGTCAGGCTAGATATATGGAAGAAGATTTTTACAGAGGTGGCAACAAACCTCGGGCACAGATGGTCCAGAGAGGTGATAGATGTCCCATCCTCAACACAATCAAGGCCAGGTTGGACGGGGTTCTGAGCAACCTGATCTAGTGGAGAATGTCCCTGCTCAAGTGGCCCCTTCCAACCCAAACCATTCTATGGTTCAAGATATTTTCTGGAAGTATATTTTACTTGAAATGCAATTTAGAACTGCCATACTGCTCACTTTTGGCCTTGTGGAAGCCTGTGAAAAAAGCACCTTGGGCAAAGCTGGCAGGTTTCAGACTCCCAGCAAAGACAGCCTGCTCCAGGGCCCCAAGCCCAGAAAATACAGAGATGCCAGGGTTATACTGCCAAGATGTATCCAGGGCAATATTTCTTGTCAGAGGCCTCAGTGCATCCGGGCCAGGGTTTATTATGTGGTGTCAGACCAATCCACCAAGACTAAAAATTACAGGAGCATTTCTCTTCTGGGCGAACATACTGCTAAAACCATCTTTGATGGGAAAAAGAAATCAGAGAAAAACCTCTGCGTTTTTCTTCCCAAAAGTCTCTTTAGGTACAGCTTTCCAAATTGTTGAATAGGAACTATACAGACTTACCTGTCCTAGAAGGAAAAGAACACGACTTAGTGAATTGTTCTCAAAAGTACTCACTGTGTTCCATTTTCAGTCATGTATTTCTCTGTCTCTTATGATTCTAACTCGATGCCAGAATGAGTTCCCTGGGCCCAGAGAGTCCCTTGTAACCTAAGGGTTCTGTAGGTGCTACAGGGTCCAGGACTTCCAATGGAGCTCACTTGAAACTACTGCTACACAAGGACACCAAAATGGTTTTAAACATCATTACTGTCCCTCTAATGCTGTCTTAGGCATTTCTCATTTTAGAGAGGGAATTTTGGCTCTATGACTAATGAAACTCAGAGAAAATTTTTAAAAAAATGACACATTTCAATAGAAAGAAAAAACACAAAACCTCTTTTTGCTAGACAGCAGTAAACTTGTCCATTTTTACCCAATTCTATTGTCATGGTTTTAGCTAGTGTTTGACCAGTCCTACTCATAAATACTTTTCCCTCTTCAAAAGACAAATAAAGAGCACAGATATCTTATTATAGCTGTAGTTTTTGATTACACAATCTACATAAACCAAGCACAGACCAGACCAACTCAGTCCTGGCACAGATGAAATTAAACTATTATTTGTGCAAAAGACTAGAGTTTCAAAGCTGAAATCCAGAATAATGAGAGCATAATTGCTGTCCCCTGGCATTTGAAACTACACTATTGTTTTGAATATTCCAATTTGTGGAATTGTTTCAATGAAACACAAATGTAACCTCTCAAAGAGCCGAGGCTAAAGAACAACTGTACTACTCCAGAATAAAGACATTAATTCTGTTGTATAGGCCAACCTGCAACATGTATGCTAACTCCCTTCCCTCTAAAAATATCCAAGAATTTTCAGGTGGAAAATATTACTTTGAGTTACACTGCTAAGGATAGATCAGTTTTCTGATATGTAAATGAAAGGAGTGCCTACCAGGGGATTCAGACAGATGTTGAATAAAGTCCACTGTAATTCAAATTATCCACCATAAACTTTAGAAGTCAAAAACGACCTTTTGATTAGGTATGAGAAATTAAACTGCAGCCAAAGAAACCTCTGAAACACAACATATTTCTTTTGGGTTTTTTTCTGTATCCAAGTGAAAAGAACTGGAACAACCATGAATAAACAAATAAACCAGTAACGCAAACAGTCTCCTGAAGCTAAACTGCTTTCCTAAGTTTTTATTACCTGAGATTTCCAAGTATAAACTAAATGGGATTTATTTGGCAATAATCCAACCACAAAGCAAGGGAACAGTGAAGAATCGGTGTTTTAAATCTTCGAACAATAAGATTAAGTATTCAAGTTAAAAACATATTCTTGCCCTGTATTTGAAATGTAAATAACCAGACTCAGTAGCAACTCCCAACACAATTTTGTGAAAAGTTCTAATGACTTTGGTCAAGTGCAATGCTTTCAAGTTAATCCCACACATTTTGGAAATTATTGGCTCTTCATAATTTTTTTATTATTATTTGACTAGTCAGCCTAAAATATGTCAAAATCTGTCTTCATTTCTGACAGTGCTGAGCTAATTTAACTCTAGACAGACTTTCCCTAATTTAACCCAGTGCTTGACAAAGTTCTGTGTGTGAAACATGAAAGGAAAGGGGCTGAGGTGGGAATAGAGGACAGGGAATAATGGAAGCTGAAAGATCAATTAAATTATTTCTTGAATGACTGTTTAAAAATATTTCACCTCTAGAGAAGAGCCGCTTCAAAAATTGGTGTGGGATATAGAGCTTTTTGTTGCTTGATTATTGGTTAGAATCCCAAGCAGGTCAGTACTGAATTGCAGTCACCCGCACTCAGCTCTGCCAAAATGTGAAATGAGCAGGTGATCTGGGCAGACACATCCATTTCAAAAACACAGGAGATGTAATGGATGTACTGCCATCCTTCTGCTAGCAGGACTGGGGAATTGTGGAAACTGAACAGAAACTGCTCCATCAGAGCACATTAAATCACAATATGGGAAAAATGCCATTTAGATTTACAAGTTTTCTTCTCTAATTCTGCCAGTATGGCACTTTCTCCAAACCTATTTAGGGTGCAAATCTCCAAAGAAATTATAAAACAATCAAAATCTCTGAGAGATCCAATTAATGATGCTTTCATTTTATACGTTTGATGTAAGACAGTCAATCTCTTGCTTCCCTAACACATTTTCAGTTATTTGTCTCATAAACCAGGATGATTTGAAGGCAAGAACTCCAGCACAGAGAATCTCTTTATCTGCCAGAAGTTTCACGTATCAGTACCTTACAATGAGGAAACAAGTGGGTTTTTTTCATGCAATAGTCTAATGTCAGTCATTTGAAATAGGGTTATGTCCCTTGGCATTTATTAATTACACTGAAAATTCCCTTGACTATGTGAACACACCACAATCACTGTTTCTCATGACATTCAGATAATTGAGGCTGCACTGCATTTTATATTGGAAAAATTGGATTTTTTTTTTTTTTAACTATCTAAAAACTGCTTCTCTCTTGCAAAATAGTTACCTTAGGCCATATTACACTCTTTCAGGACAGAATTAATCTAAGATTTTGATAAATAGACTATCAGACAAAGAACAATGGAACTAGAGAAAGCTAGAGAAAACCCTTAGGACAAATGTCCTCTCTAGGATGCCAGTGCAGCACCACAAAATTTATTTGGGGTAGCTCCAAACTCAGAAGCCTTCCAGACTGAGGCAGGTGAAGCAGTAACTGAGCTCATCTAGTGCTGGACACTGTCGTGCCCTGAGGGGCAGCTGGACCACACAAGCACACCAAAGTCTCTTTTGGATGATATTTGTCATCTTTCCTGCACTGAGCTATTGCTGTGCTTGTTTGGATTAATTAGTGTGCAGAGGCTGCAATTCAAGGAACCGCCTAAGAGCAGGCAAGGCCATTAACAGAATGGATTAAAACTCTTGTTTAAAACGCTCAAAAGACAGTAATGGGTTTGCTATCACCTATGGATTAAAAAAATCCCTAAGAAAGCAAAACCCAAAAACTAGAGGCATGGAAGTGGGAGAACAAATATTAAAAATAGAAATTTACAACCTGGAGTGAAAAAGGGATTAAATGATATAATGATCTGAAGAAAAAGCACTAAGTAAGGGACCAAGGAATGAAGACACACAGACAGTGGATATGAGGCAGGATACCAGCTGGGTAAACCACAAGTAAACTACAAATACTAGGAGGAGAGGGAGACAGAAATCATGGGAGGATGTAGAATAAACTCCATCAACACCATTTATCCTCACCAGAGGCCAAAATATATTCTAGAAAAGTTGATAAAGGATGTTTGAAGTGCGATTTTAGGCAGCAAGTTCAGAACTTTTTCCACTGCTGTGGCTGCACTGGTAGCAGTGTCCTGCCTAAGATTAATTCAGATATTTGCACAAGTCTGCTGTATAAATAAACAGAAACAACAAAATCCACCGAAAACTAATGGACAAAAAACCAAAAGCAAACAGAGCCTCAGGGAGCTGTAAACAGCAAGTGAACTGAAGCTGTCATTTACCTCTTGACTGCACATTAAATAAAGCCCAAAAGAAAAGACAAAAAGGAAATGCTGTTTCATTTATGATTAAAATAATCCATCTTCTTTATCAGAAAGGCTCTGTGGGGACAGTTCTGTTGTGTCACTTTTCTCCCATGGGTGGCTGCCTCCTGTTTGGGAGAGAGCATCAGGTGTAAACAGCTTGGTTCTCTTCTCACTCTGTTACCCTCAGCTCTAGAGACAATACCTAATAACAAAAAAAATAACTTTTCCCTCACCTGCTGGGCTGCTCAGAAGGTTTCTGCTTGTCCTGAGTGAGGCTTTGCTCTGGCCATACTCCATCATTACACTTAGCCCCCACAACTCCTCCTCTTTCATTGCAAAGAAAGAAACTTAACTCTGATTTGTATGAACCAAGTCCAGATTTACAGCTTCATATTTGTAGCTAGGAAGCAGAGCCTTGGTTCTCTTTCAAGGCTTCTGTGCAGTTGCATTTTTTCCAAGTTCTCTATGTGCCACTCAAAAAACAACCCTGCTCAATCTTTTGAGGATGACATGCAGAGAATAAAATACAAAGAACAGAGAACTCTATCAGGATAAAGAGTCATAAAATGACTGCTGTTCTCAGTCTTGCAAAGTAGACTTCAGCCAGGTGGCTTCAAATGTTTGTGTTTTAGTCAGTAGAAAAGTGTTCACTCTATATGGTTAAGTATTACCAAGAGACCAGGTGTGGCTCAGAGAGCATAGCAATGATGTTCTTGTGTTGGACTCTTTTCCCCATCATTGTCCCGAGTTCCTTGGATGCACACCCACTGGTTTTTGTTCCTCTGTTCTATAGGCATAATACTTCAGATTACAAAAAAAATACCAAACCAAACAACAAAAAAAACCCCAAAAAACAACAACAACAAAAAAAAAAAAAAAAAAAAAAAACCCAAAAAAAAAAAAAAAAAAACCCAAACAAACAAACAGAAAAGCTGCTAAAATAATTACTGGTCCTCCAAAACTACCCAAGGATCATTTTTGGATGGAAAAATATAGACATTCCACATCCTAAGCCTGCTCTGACCCTTGCTTGATTGAAAGCAACATCTGTTTTCCAGGTTTCCAGCTGTGCTCGGCTAGCCAGAAGTAGCCAATTGCAGACATGTGTGACATTTCCTCAGCACATTATGTTGACATCACTGACATGCACCTTATTAGAACAAGGAACAGCAAAACTTCTCAACACCTTTTAAGTCTCAAATAGCTCCATCCCAGGAAATTCAAACTATTTTTTTCTTTCATTTTGCCCCATTCTTTTTGGGGATGTTCTGAGCTCCTAAAAACAATCCAGTGGTACTCCCTCTTTGAGAGCTGTAGATGTAGACATTGATATTCAAAAAAGCTGGCATAAGTTAACTCATACACACCAAAAGAACAAAGGAAACCTCACATGAATAGGCTTAGTGGGAACAATGCAAAAATCAAACCACTGCAACCAGATATTGTTTTATTTTTCCTTTTGTAAACTGAGCAAGTATAACAGGAAGACAGGAGTCCACAAGAGAGAACCTTCATTCTGTAGCTGCAGAGAAACTGCACCAAAAAAGGGCGGGTGGGAGGATTAGTATTTCAAATCTGCACTTCTGTCAAATTTGAAATTAGATCAGGAAAATAAAGATTGAAATATCAATACAATACAGACAGTTCTAAGGCCCTTAATAATAAATAATTTTAAGATCAATACACTAGTTTGTTTAACCGACTGCTGAAACAGAGGTGTCTGAATAGGACAAATGTGTAAACAGCAACCTTTTCAGGAGAAGCCATTTGATAGCCCCACCTGGGACATGAGATACTATCAGGCAAGTCAGAGTCTGTGGTGACAGCGACTTTATTCAGTAGTGAAACAAAAATAAATGCATGAATGCTTTAACAGTAATGCCAGATGAGACCCAATTCATTCACTTTCCCCAGTGCCTCCATAGCTGCAGCTCTTGAGAAGGCAGGAGGGAGCAACCCAGATCCTGGATACCCAATACTGGCAGCCTGGATACTCAGATTCATCTCCAAGAAAACACCACTGATTTACCTTACCCTGGAGTCAGCAGTGGCACTTCAGCCCATGCTGCCTGAAATTCACTCAGGCACAAAGCCCAATTTAGTTCTGCACCAGGAATTGCTCTGCTCTTTATCCTGGAGCACCAATTTCTGCCACTATTTAGCTTCTATTTTTAGTGGTAAATGTGGTGGCCAGACTCCCTGTTTCAGTCCTGTCTACCAGCACAGTCTGGCTCCCCTGGCTGACATTATCCTGAACATCCAACTCCCCATGTACTTTATGCCAACCAAAAGCAACACTTAACTGCATGAGCAGCTTTTACACATGGCCAGGCCAACAAAGAATTGCACACCTGTGGCAAACATAGGGCAGAATTTGAAGACTATATCTTGTAATGACAGTGCAACTAAGGAGGGAAATTGCAAATATAGGCAGCTGGTTTCTGCCTATTTAGACATTATGTATTCCGCTTTATTTAGTTGTAGTGACTGATGTGGATGCTTCTTTCAAGTCTTGATTGTTACTCAAGCACAAGATAATATGTAAAATAGAACTGGATACCAATAATTCTGTGCACTGTGCTCTGTTTAGATCTAGACCACCCTGAAGTTAAAAATCAGACAAAGGAAGTCAGAGTGGAGTTTCTTCTAAAAGTTTGGGCCTGGAATGAAATCAGTATTCTAATAATTTTTCACACAGAGTCTCACTATATTCCATTTTAATTATTGTAGTAATAAGGCAAAACAGATAATTTTTTGTAATTCTCTAAAGTAAACACATTCAGGTATGTCGTATTTAGAATATCTATAGAGTTGAAGCTACAGGAAATATGCCAGGCAGGAAAAAGGAAAAGGAAACAAAGCCAATCACAGGGAAAAAAGTAAACAAGGGGGGTAAAAAAAGGAAAAATAAACCACAATAAAAATCTGTCCTTGCTTGAATTATATACATCACTTGATTACTGAACTTAAAAGGAAGTTTTAAATTGACCTTCTATTTGTTCAATAATTCTGCTTGCTTACTTTTCCCATTTGCATCAGAAGTGAAAATAAACTAGCCATTTATACATTTGTTTAGACTTTTGAATGAGTTTCATTTTCTGGTTCTAATGCAGTATTTGACTTACATGCATCACATGGGAATGCTTGTTTAAAAATTCATTTCAATTGGAAATTTTATATTCTGGAAGTTGTAAGGGAAAACCTGTCTTGGTCTTCAATCAAACAAAACTGCAAGTCTAGCATGATACTGTCCATTAAAATGCCATTTTCTGAATGCTGTCTTACTGTTTATAAAGCATGATGCAGTTAATGAGTAGGAGAAGCAGCTCAATTTGTCTTCATTACTGAACACATCAGCAGTGGACCCAATGGACATCACCCAGTGCATTGAGGGTTGGAACAATCATCTGCATTTGTGTGATGATCAGCATCCAGAAAACCCCGCACTATTCACAGGTGGAGCTGCCTCATGCTGTTAAACTTCCCATTTTCCCAACAATGTTCTAAAATGAACAAACCAGCCTGGGGGATAGAGGCACAGGATATGAGTAAGGACATTTGTGACCCAAACAGGGAATCCTTAATTGACCCTTAGGGCAAATCATTATTATCCTTTAATTATTTATTTGCATACATGACAAACAATGTTGTGCAGTGTTCAAATATGTTATTGAGATATTCTCTAGTTAGAGATTAATATTGATTCTGAAAGAAGTTTGTTTAATGAAATTTTTCTTTCTGGTAATAGAGTAATGCATAGGGACTTTAGCCTTGAAACAGTGCCACAAATATACACATCATGTTACTTTGTGCAATAAAAATTAGAGAAAAACTAATAAAAAATTAGAGAAGAGATGATACCTTGTGCTAAGAGTAGCAAGGGAGCACTACTAGCAGGAAAGAAAGAACAAAACAAGTTACAACTCCAGGGAATGACAGTAATTGCAACAGGCAGTGATCTTGACATGTTAGCCCTCCAACCACTGCCAAGTTATTTATGAGCATCAATTTATCTCCAGACAGCTCTGGAAGAGGCAGCCTAGGATAAAGCTGTTAAGTTTTGAGAATGGCACATGGGTGACAAAGCCTAGCAGAATGCAGGCAGAGGAAGGCTACACTACCAGAATCTGCAATATGACCAAACCTCACACGTGCCTACTATAAAATAGTGAGGTTATGGATTTGGGCAGGATATTCAACTGCACCAATATTTAAAGTCAAGCAAACACTGTGGGATCTTTTTCACAAGCATTCTCAGAAGGTTTTCCCAGTAATACATTCTCTGGAGGTCCATTATTTCTATTGCAGTTATTAAAAAAAAAAAAAAAAAAAAAAAACAAAGAAAAAAACAACAAACAAAAACAAAAGCAAAGAACTGAAGCAAGTGTCACAAATATAGGTGCAAACAGAACCCATACATCAAAGCTGTGATCTGGACTCTCTGTAGAGTATCTATCTATAGATACTCTGGTGTCACATAGGCACACCTGTACTCACAGAATAGTCACTGCACAGCTCACTCACAGCAAACTGAGTCTCCAGGGTTAACAACACAAGTGAAAAGTGAAAGTTACTGTTTGCTGCCCCTGACTGTAACAGCCTTTATACCTTGGTGAATGTGCAGAGAAAAGTTCTTCCGAAGCACATTGATCAGATGTAGTCATCATTTGGGTAGGAACCAGAAACAGCACCACACAGTTCTGCTGAACAGCAATTATTCTCTAAATTGTTCAAATTACGACCACAAAGTATTCAGATAAAACTGTGCTCAGTCAGTGTAAGGAATTTAGGAGATGACTGAAATACCTGCAATCTGAGCACAGTCCAGGTTAAAGGAACAAGGACAAAAATCACTGAGCTATCTGCTGAGTAATGACATGGTTGAAGGCTTGCATCTAGCTTGTGAGCTGAGAAACAAACTCCATTTGCCAGTAAAATCCTGGCAGAATTTGCTGGATTAACGGCTTTCTCTCAAAGTGGTTCATATTTTCTGTCTCATATCAAGCATTTTGCAGTTGTTATGACACCTTTGCACACCGGGTCATGGAACAGGTATTTTTGTAGACTGCACATCAATTTCCATTCTTGATGCATTATCTGAACAAATTACTTGCATCTAAGGGCTGAAAGTGCACAAAACAGGTGTCAAAGTTGTAGTGGAAATGCTATAACACATTTGAACAAATCAAAGGGCTGTGTGATCTAATTGCACTCATCCAAACACTGAAAATTTATTAAAACAACTCAACTAGTGACTATAATTTTTAGACAGCTGAACAGGAGTGCTGCCTAAAAATAAATCCTCAGGGTAGAATTTACTACCAGAGACAGGTCTTTCCATAAAGTCCTTTTAAAAATCTCAGCCTAAGCACAGAATTTTCATCACTTGTATGCATTGCAATTCATTTGGGCAAGTGTAAAGTCAATGAAATTGAAACTGAGAACAGAAATGATCCCACAATAGCCCATTAACACTGATATTTTACTGGCAAATTTAAACCAGGAAACATTTCCTCAAAAAAGCAAGTTGGCATTGCACTGTTAAGACTTTGAAAACTGCCCAAGAGATGAACCCTTCAGTTCCAAATTTCCCAATTTCAAATATGCTTAAAGGGAATTCTATCTTCCACTAATCTATTCAGTACAAATTGTGCAGCAATTTGCAGCGTCTACAGCCATCTGGAGACAAGTGGGTTCTCTCGAGCCACCAATTCTCTCCAATTATTGAGCCATCACTCTTGAGGATGACACCTTCAGTCCATAATCACTTCTTTCCTGATACATGCCTGTGCCAATCCCAGTACTCCAGAGCATCCAAGCCAAAGAGGTAAAATGGAATAGCATGTCTAGAAACCCACACCTTTTGGCACTCCACAAATTGAGGCAGATTTTGTTCACCATAACCATGTGAATACAGAGGGTTTGGTATGAGAAATACTTATCAATTCACAAATCTTTAACACCTTTTTGTTATATGAAACAATTGTTCAAGAAATACAGCAATGATATATTTGTGCATCATAAGCAAGGAATAACAACTTCCTGTGCCAAGGCAAAGACATCGCCCATATTTGTTGCTGTTGTCAAGATGGACACAAGTGGCACCACCACAAATCCTTTATTGAAAACATTTTGTGCCTTCTCTCAGACAACTCCTCACAGCACTGACTCCTTCTCCTCTTCCCTTTGCAAGTTCCCTTCTGCATGGCTGGCTAACCTAAACTGTCCCCTACCCAGACACCCAAGTCTGTCGGTGCTCACACAGCCACACGTCCCTTACCTGCTCACAGCACAGCCAGCAGCCTTCAGCCCACACTGCAGCAAACTCTGACTCTCAAACTCCATCTCCAACTAACTGATAACCAGCTATCCCACTCTGTTATAACCCCCATCCTCACTGGGTGGGCAAGGCTGTTTCCACTCCTCAGCAATCAGTACAGTTGTAATTCATTGAAGAAAATTGCCTTCTGCACTATCCTTACAAACCATCTTTCCATATATATTCACATATTATTTTTAGCCAGAACTAATTCCTAAAGACAACATTTTCAAACTAGAAAGTTGTTTTCTGAAATCAGCCCGTCCAACAAAATAAAATCTTTTTAATATTTGAGTATAAACTCAAATAAAAATGTCAGTTAGAGTCACTGCTACTACCCACTCAATTATTACTTACAGAAGACATGTTGAACTCAAACTCAGCAGATCAGGGAAGAGAATAAGGTAGGTTTGATGCAACCTTGCAAACACCCTGCACTGGACTGAAGTTCCATGAACTGCTTTGGTTAAAATGCAGCTCCTTGACACTTTCCACAAAGACCCTGAGTAATACACATTTTTCTGGCATTTTCCATATCAGAATATACATATACACACCTGGTTCTACTGTCAGTCACTAAAACAGAGCCTCAGCCTCAGCCATTGCTGCTGGAGGGGATTTAGCCATTCATGGGATAATTCCTTGCTATTACAGTTACATAGACTGGACAAAATTTCAGAGTTTTGCTGGCTGGGCTGATAAAAATAAATATCTTTCAAGCAATAGAGTTAAAGAATAAACTAAGAATCCTACTCCATGGAAGTACCAGTCCTTTGGAGCTCAGAACACTGTCCAAGAGCATTCCCATTTATAGAAAAAATACAGTAGGGCTATAAGACATACTGAGCAGTCATACAGACATTGAATATTATTTGGTGGGGGTGTGTTAAGTAGGAGGCTAATAGTAAGAATTGCTGAGATGAAAATAAAGATTTGTCCCTTCTTTCAAAGGAAAGGATAAATAAATATTTTTGGACCATACAAATTAAAGGAAGATGTTTGCATAACACCGTTGCTTCATTCTCACTGCCAACAGAGAAGCTGGAACTACCTTAATTCTGTGATTTTGTTCAAGTGCCAAATTATTTGGATATAGCTAGGCTAGAAATGAATAAATAAGCTGTAGGATCAACTTTCCAAATTATTCCATAACCTCTGATAGAAAAAAAAAATAAAAAGGAAGGAAAACAAGTTTCTATTTTCTTGAATAGGATTTATTAAATATTTTATTTCAGAGAAAAATCCCTGTTATCCAATTTTAACAACCTAAAGCAGTGAGCTGATGTGCTATGTCAGTAAAAGCCTTTTTCCATGTGAAACCCAGTTTCCCTTGAAAGGAATGCAGTCTGCAGAACTGGACAGGCAGAGAACTCTTCAAAAACTATTCAGGAGCCAGGAGCCCTAACACTTGTGAATACTTACAAGCCAAACAGTTGAACTTACTAACAACTTTCTATCATCCTCAGTATTGGACTGAAGCTTGGAACATTGGTTTGACTATCAGGTAACTATAAGAGAAGACAAAAGATAAAAATACTGACATTTCGATCAAACTACTCAATAAACACTACAGAAAATATCTGCATTTGTTACGAGAATTTAACTGTTCCTACTAAAGAGCTAAAAGAGACAGCATTTCAGACTGACCTATCGTGACTGACTCACGTTTTGCACTGAACAATTTTATCACTTCGGGTTTTCCTCAGGTGCATATATACATATAAACAACAACTGCTCCTTTTACAAAGGCTGTCATCTGATTGAACATCATTATTACTGGCAGTGTTCCCATTCCAGAGGATCCATTTAATCCCTCAGTGCACAGCATACATGAATGTATTTTTTTTTCTCCCTACCCCTTTATACCTTTCTGGAGTTCCCACAGGAGACATTCCAGCCCTATTGTGCTGCTGCACTCCAGCTGCAAAAAGGCCAGGACTGGGGCCAGCCTATGTGAATGCTTGCAGGGTCACAGGGTCAGGAGGAATTGGCTGCTTCTGCTCTTTCACTCTCCTCTGAGAAACTGCTCCACACCTCATCACTGAGAAATACACCTCCCACGGCTGCTCTTGCCTATGCAACCAAAACACACCAGGACAGAGCAGGAGGCTCTGAGAGGCTGAGGTCACATTCCAACCAAACAGATGTTGAAAAGGAAAGAAAGTACCTTTAGCAAGACCTTGGGAGAGTAAAAACATTTCTATTCCTGTTGCTCATATGGATGTGCTCTATTAGGCAGAGAAGAAAAGCCGTGGCAGAAAAGCTCTCCGCTCAGAAATTAAGCATTTTCTGCGTGTTAATGTTTTCCTGTTTACTTTTAATTGTTTGGAAACAATGACCCTAGAAAATGTGTTCTTTGACTTGTTCATACCTGATGCACAGCAGTGAAAGTAATGGATGTTTACTCAAATTCTCCTGTGTCTTTCTCCATATCAAACCTCTGCCTTCACTATGCATTTCCTTAGAGGTAACCCACCAGTATTTAAGCTGGTGGTTTCTCCCTTGGGAAGCAGAACAGGATCCTCAGGTTTACTCCTGCCATTTCATTAAAAAAGTACCAATTAAGCTCAGCAGTAATCTCAGCAAGTTTAGATCCAGCAATCTAGTGCATGTGGCTCTATTTATTTTTCTCTTCAGTGAAGGATATATGAATCTGTACTAGATTCAGGAATATGGCACCTTTCATCTTGAAACTCTTAGAGGAATATTTATATTATTTCCACTGGTTCATTCTGTAGGGTTTTGCCTACAGCACGGAGATGGATGTATTTTAATCACACAGCCATATCCAAAAGACATTTTCCCCTATGTATTGGATCATGTATGATTCCCTCCAATGAGTTCACTGGTTTTCAATTCTAGAAAGCTTTCTATATAAACATATTGGAAACTTTCCTCCAGCTTGTTGAGATGCTCCACCAGTATTTGACAGTCAATACATGATCTATTTTTTCTAGGACTTACATTCAGGAAGAACAAGATAACATTAACAAAAGTTTATTAGTACAATTTTCACCCCTACTTTGATTTCCATTTTGGCATCAATTTGGCTTATTAAAGACTGAAGTTCCCATGTTTGGGTGCATGTGTCTTAATACAGCGTGACATGGAACCTGCATGTATTTGCAGCTACAGACAGAGAGTTCCCTGCAGAGAAAGCAGGGCTATCTGCTAGACTAAATGTTCACAAGTGGTCAAAACTGAGTAGAAATTCTCCTGCTCACATCTTCCCGAAGGAAAGGGGTCAGATAAAATAGTTTAACTGCATTTGTGAGTGCAAGGCAGGATTCAAAGAGTACAACAAATGACAGACCCTTCCCTTCAGATTGTGTTTCATGATGAGGAAAAAGTGTAAAAAGAAATAATACTAGTGCAGGAATGAGACTAAATGCATTAGTTTGTTAATGATGCAACTCATGAGCATGGCAAGAGGCCCACAGCATTGCTGTGGCTCCATAGGCAAGTGCTTGTACAAGGCTGGTCACTCCTCAGCCTAATTCCAGATTAATTCTGCTGCTTCTGAGCCACCTGGCTCCAGTCACTGTCTGGACTTGTTCTCACTGCAGAAACATCTGTCCTGACTTCAGCCTGCACCATCTCTCTAGCTGTCCCCAGTTTCCAGCTGGAAGTCACCAATGCCCAATGTGCCAGTGTCCGTTCTGGTGGATTTTAGAAGTCACCCTTTTGACTTTAAGTGGAGCTGAGGCTGATTGACTCCTCAGCCGCTTTTTCAGTATGATGGAGAGAGGAGCTCCAGTTCAGACACTGGCACAGGGACTTGCAGTTGAGAAGCAGTGACAAAGTCCATTGTGAAGTGGCACTTTGAAGCTGTCATAGCTGTTTTCACCCACACATGACAGTGTTTTCATGCACTGTTGGTGACAGGATAATGTCCACAGTCAGACCATTACACTCTTTCTAGTATGGCCACGTCAAATTTTAATGCCTAAATGACAGATCAAGGAAGAAATTTGAGATAGTTTCTACTGGTTTGAAGGTTTTGTTTTGAAAATACATTATAGAAATAGCATGCAAATCCAGATCCAGGTACATCATCTGAGAATAAAGTCCATTTAAATAAATTATGAAAAACAAGTCTTTCTTTCTACACTACCATGGTCAAAGTATATTAGCAGCTGCTTGTTGATAATAGATGATTTAAGCTTATTCAAGTCAGGCCTCTATACAGGACTTTCAGAATGGCATAATTGCATTTTCCTTCCTACATTTTAAAGTCATCTTATGAAGATATATATTTTCAGCTGTAGAACGCTTAGCTTAAATATTCCCTATCATTTTGAAATAATTCAGTGGAAAATAACAGTGTGGAAAATATATAATTTTGAGCAGTTTAATTTTTTGTCACTTAAAAAGAGGGTTATGCAAGTTGCTATATTAAAAATATAATTAGAAAAGCAGACATATCCTATCCTTCTCCCTGTATTTTAGGCAAGCTGGCAACTGCTCAAGAGTGATCAGAGACTGGTTTATTTCTCAAGGACCTCAAGAGATTAGAAGAGTTTAAATCATAATCCTAGGAAAATGCCTGAAGCAATTTTTAAAATTATCTTCTACTATGGGGGGGATTGGGGGTGGGAAGAAAAAAATAAAAAGGCTTTCTGCTCTCCAAACTGGCAGAGAGACTATAAACAATGGTTTGAGGAAAGCTTGAGACACCCTACACTGACATGGACTGAGGCAAGTCTGAACATCTGCCAGGAAAAACAGACTTTATCTGGAAGAGAATAGAATAGAAAATTTAAAACAATGTTTTTCATGTGCAAAAGTAAAGCAGTTCAAGTGGCCATTAGTCCCAACCAGTCCTGGCCATTATAAACAGGCTGGAAATGAGGTGTTGAGCTTTCCAAATTCCACAGAACTGCAGGAGCACTGGAGAAAGCCAAGACAAGCCTGGAGAGAGGAGCTCCCAGTGCTGTTCCCACTGCAGTGAAAATGTTCTTCTCTTAGGGGCTGAGGCAGGGCAGGGTGGGACACTGACTCCAGGAGACTCCACTTTTAAACATTACCTCCAAGGATCTGCCCCCTTTAATTCAGCCCCTCCACTCAAGAAATATAAGACCCAAACTTGCTCCACAACTCTGCAGCACAAAGGGTTTTCTATCTGTAATTTCGTGCCAAAAAAGCATCCACTAACATATTTTTGCAGAGCCTAGACCACTGGGGTATTTGGGAACCAATTAGATTATGAAATTGGGGTCTTAATTCCTCTGTGTTAATGCTCTCTCTAAATAAAACAAAAAAAATACTTGAAACCATTTATCCTCACAATAGCTTTGTGAGGTTTAATACTTTGAAGACCCTTCTAAGTCCTCATATAAACCTCTAACATGGGGTCTTAAAATGTTGTTCTTTTGAAACATCTTACCTTGATTTCATTTTGGTTTTGTTGTTTCTAATTCTTTTAGCACAGAAGTTCTCAGCATGAGACACTCACATAATCCGTGGAATGTTAAAACAATTTATTTTAACAGCTAGAAAAATCTAGTTTGGCCTTTCATGTACATGTCTAACACTAAGTAATTTTAATTAGATCAGGATTGATAAACATGAACACTGATCACTAGTTTTCTTAATGCTAAAGTCCTAATGTATATACTTTTTCCTGTGGGATATAAATGTACAGATTCTCTCCTTTTCCAGCTTTCACTATGTGTGGCAGTTCAAGCACTTCAGAGTAGACAAACACAATTTTGGTATCTCAACTTCAGCATGCATTTGCATGATAGAGAGACACAAGCAAACAGAAGGGGAGGAGTAAATGCCCTGTAGTGTTACATTTCAATGAGATTTAGTGATGGTAGATTTCAGCTTGTCCATTGGGTTAAAAGAACAAAAAACCCCAAGACACAGGTATCTTTACATTATTTCAAAATTAGTCTGTTCAAATCACTGCATCCTCTCAGGAAATTTCATATTTCAGGGGGTGGGGAAGTGTGATATTGAAGGCAGAATGTACCCATTTCATAGCAATCACTTTAATGTCTGTATGCAAGCAGGGAGAGAAGGATGAATTTTCCTTTCATTAACCCAACTCACAAACATCTTGTTTTACAATTTCAGTCCAAATTAGAGTCATCAGAGGACCCAAAATAGCCTACAAAATAATCAGTTATATTCCTGTGTAGTTGCCCAATTAGATACCATTTTAGTTTCTGAATATTTTTAAGAAAGTCTGATGGTGCAGCAATCAGTTTAAGACTATTATTTTCCAGGGCAGACTTATATAATTTGATGAGATGACAAAAAAAGAATTTAAAAATTAAATTCAATATTTCCCTTCTTGTGTAATTTTTTATATTTAAAGCTCTTCAGAAACAGTAATAATGACAGAAACTTGCAGAGGAGTTTGTTTTAGGCCTCACATTGTTGAAACAGAGAAAGTTTATTATCTTTGTTTCTGGCTGTTATTGTCCAAACTGATAAACCAAATGAGTGATGTTTTTCCTTGGTAAGCCCTTATTTATTTTATATTCACATATCATGCATTAGATCAATGTAGGTTAGGCAGTAACAATCAGAATTTAAGATAATAAATATTTTGCCAAGCAGTTTAAGATGAAGGTCTGAGGAGGTTAAAAATCCAGCAAAAAACACAAACAAAACTCTTTGCAAAGGTTCTGCCTTCCCCACCCTCACTTCACAGAGCATCACTAGGTCTGACTGAGGTTAATGGTTTCAATGCTGTTTTCCATAACACCCACATCTGCTTTTTGCTATTGCTGTGACATTAAACTCTGCATTTTCCTATCCATCTGTGCACACAGTCCAGTCAGACCAGGCTGTTCAATCCTCCTGCAAGGGGAAATGATGTGTCTCTCACAGAATATTGTGCAGCCTCATTCACACACCTGAGCAAACTGCTCATGACTAACAGCCCTGTAGATCTTAATAGGCATTTGAAGAACTATCTCAAGTTTATTTCATGTCCCTAATTCTGATAGTTCTGACCCTAAGCAAAAGAGCAGGCCATAAAGACAGATACATGAAAATATTTTCCTAGGTCAGGCTCACATATATAACTCCAAAGCTCAGTCATAGGCAAATATTTGTTTTCATTCTGCCATCTGGAAAGGACTGAACATATTCTTAAGCCAAAATATTAATATAAATCTGAATATCCTATGTAATCTCAAATCTCTTCTTACGAAAACAATGCTTTGTGTTTTGGGGAACTACATTATGGCAATACTAGAAAAGTCATCAGAAAGGTGCTCATCATAACCAACTCATTTCCTTGTCAGACAGAACTCTGCTTAACTATACGAAAATTGTACTTACTGTATCTGCCAGAGTGAGGTTTAATGCAACTGGCTTGCATAACAAATGTACATTAAACTGAAGAAATAGTAGAAATCTATAAAAAAATCTGTGGGAAATTGATGGTCTCCAAATATATTGTTTTCTTCAATGACTTATTGATCACTTGAATTTTTTTGGCTTCTTCTGCAAGCCTCTTATTCCTCACTGATTTTTCAGACAAACTGCAAGAGAAATGTGCTTACCTTTCTATCTCAGATCTATTGCATGTTTGCAACCACGGCTCTCTCAAATACACCATCCTTGACTAATTTACAGAATGGGAGCTGGATGCAGCTGTGCTACACCATCACCATCACTTTAGAAAGCATCAAAGCTAATAGTTTCCAATCTTGTTTTACTCCCCCAGTTGCTGAGAGTTTTGATCCAACTACTTGGCCTTAGGCAAGATCCAAAGCAGCCTCATCACTGCATCTTGAAATCGATGCAAGATTTCTATTTAGCAGGGTAGAAACGAGCTGCCCATGACAGAGGAGTTTTCATCACCAACTGCAGCTGATCCACTGCAAACTACTGACTGAAAATAGCACGAAGTACCTATGAACAAGTTCCAGTTTGACTGGAGTGCTGACCCACAGTAACAGTGGATTCATTGGATCCCAGAGGATTCATTCAAGCAGCAGACTCTGTATTTTGGATTATGAGGTTTGGCAGGGCTTGAATGGTTTTTCCTCTGTCACACTGTGTGCTCCATCTATTAATGCTCTTCAGCATTAACTCTTTACTCTTATTTGAGTAGAGAGGAATGAGAGGGGATCTTATCAATGCATACAAATATCTCAAAGGGGTGTAACAGAGCATGGTGCCAGAGTCTTCTCAGTGGTACCCAGTGACAGAATGAGGAGCAATGGCCATGAACTAAAGCATAAAGTTCCATTTCAACACGAGGAAGAATTTCTTTACACAGAGGGTGGAGAGCACTGGAACAGCTGCCCAGGGAAGGTGTGGAGCCTCCCTGTCTGGAGACATCCAAACCCACCTGGACACGTTCCTGTGTTCCTGTGCCACCTGCTCTGGGTGAGGGTAGGACTGGATGATCTCCAGAGGTCCCTTTCAACCCTAACAATTCTGTGATTCTGTCAACTCTGATACTGTGCCTTGATTTCAATATGTAGTGGCGGCACCTGAATACAAACAAGGAGAGGAAAACTGAAAGAGGAGCATAATTTATATATTCTCAGTTAAAAAGTGCAAAAGAAAGGTGAAGTACCCTAAAGTTAGTTCAAATCTTTGCAAATATTGCTGAGAAGAAGGAAAAGTACACGAAGAGAAAATTCTATGTGAATTAAAATTACTGAGCTAAAGTATCAATAAGTGGCAGCTCAGGACTTGGCTAAACCTAATATGCCACAGTAAATCATATAATCCCCTGTTCTTTAATCTCTTCTTCCAGAAAATTAGACAAAGTACCCCTGGGAAAGTGTGGCCCAACACAGAAGATGTTGATATGAACTTTTTATAACTCAGGTAGGCAATATTTTTGAGATTCTTTTTGGTGACACATGAAGCATGACTTGAGTGGGTTTAAGGAAATTACTCCCACCCCTAGCATTTAATTCATCTAGATTCTGTATGCCACAGATTATAGAGAAAAACAGAGGAAGCATAGACAAACATGTTTTTGAAAGTATGATTTAGCCTCCTTTCAAATATAAGAAAAAAAAAGATAAGTGGGGGGAGGGAAGCAGAAGTCATGGTACAGTGATTTTTCAATCAGAACAAGATTGGAAATGATACATGTAAGAGAAGCCGTAATACTTTTCATTCTTCTTTTGCTATCAGAGATCCAAACACCAGTTATTGTGATTTGAAATTTTTGATTCTGCAGTTATATGGAAGTACTGGTTAAATGAATAGCTACCCACAGAGTAAATGGTAACTCCAAGGTTGAATTGGCTCACTTGGGATGGACACTGCCTGAAATACCTGCACTTATGTTGGGCCCCTTGTGCACCAGTGGTTTAATCAATAATCAGATCACCTACTTGACTATAAAATGCAGTACATGTCATTTATGTCAGATGAGCTCTGGTGACTGAACTCCAAAGTCACTTGGAGAAACAGCTACCATGGAAATGGGATACCTCGAGAGAAATTCAGTTATGCCCTTCCTCAGGAAAGATGCACTGTGGTGCTGCGAGAACACATGGCTTAAGGGGATGCATTTCTTCTGTCTGATTTTCAGGCTGTAGCAGAATTACCTCAAAAAATCAAAACCTGCTGATTAACACAATTTAAAACCTTGGAAGCTAATAAACACCAATAAAACCAGACTACCTTTCTCCTCAGTTAGGCCTGTAGTCAGTAGTACCATGCTGAGAACAGGATTTGAGAGTTCAGCTTAAGGTTCACAGTCCTTTACAAAGTACAAACTTCATAAATGATTTAACATACCCTCCAATACAGAGACTGTGACAGTGGCAATCATTGCCTTGCACACCTATTGTGTATCCCAAGTGCTCTTCTGAAGGCATAAATTCACAGAAGTTCTTGTCCTTAAAAATCTGGTTATTAAAATAAGAGGGCAAGAAAAAAAATGGAAAGCAACTGATAGTGAAATTGTTTTTAAAATTTTTCCAATTTTGCCTTGTTGCAAGAAAGGAAACACAGGTGACAGTTTTACTTAGAGAATGTACATGCTAATTTGTCCATGAAAATGAAGGGATATCCTTTACAGATTGTACAGTATTTTTCCTTGAAATGACACAAATATATACTGTATTGTCATACACAGTCAATATGTTTGTGAAAGAGATTGATAACACACCAAACAGAAATAGACTACAGTCTTTAAGTCAAATCATATGAGGAATAAAATGCTCTCATAATAAACTGCATACACCATACATCTTATTCAAAGCCCATGACAATTACATTTTAATTAAGTTGAAAAATAATCAGTATTGGTTTTAATTTATTTTTTTTTGCTTTCTTTTTGTAATAGAAGTGAGCTGCAAAAAGAGGAAGACTTGAAGGACAGGCGCATGATGTAATTTTGGCAGTATTCTTAAAAATATTTTATCCTTTTAATTTTGAAGTACAATAATTTTGAAGTATAAAATTGCTTAGAGTGAAGAATAGGAAAAAAAGAGATTGCTCTTCATCAGGTTAAGCATGGTTTTTTTTATTGCTCTAAAAGCTTTCATTTCATCTCTTTTCTGATCTTAGCTAGCATTAAAAGCTGCACAATAGAGAACAACAAAGAGGTTCAGCTAACCCACTCAGAGGGGTCATACAGAAAAGAGCAGCAGCAATGCACATGTCCTTGAAGCCATGAGAATTTCTACTTATCCTCCAAAAGACTGAGCAAACACTGAGTGTGCAAGGTGAGGTGCCAGCCAGGTAATCACACAGTAAACCTAAGTTAAGACTTGCAGTGTAGATGCTATAAATCTATAAATCCCATCATTTTCATTTCAGGTGCACTTGTCCTTTTAAATTTACAGTTACTGAAGTTCCCTGATTGACTTTGCACAAATATTTTTCATTTGTGGATCTCAAAAGAAGGCAAAAGCAAATCTGCATTAATTTTGAAAAAATTAATTCAGATAATTTCCCCAAAGGCCTTGAATCATTACTAGTCCTGAAGCTATCATTTGGAGTCCACCTGTTGATTTGAACACAACAGATTCCTTTTGCCAGAAAAACCACTTTTGTCCTCACTTTTGAGTATTACTTTGAGGAAAGCCATATGTTAAACATTCAGTCCCTTCTTTGTAATTAATAATATACACTTGATTTCTCCACTGGAATCTGTAAGTCAAAACGTATTGCTCTTGTTGTTCTATCAAGATTCTGTTCTCAGTATGTGCTTGCCAGACCAGCTCCTCTCCCAGACATTTGGGAAATGGAATACATATTTACCTGTGGGATATGTTGGTATTCACAGATATTCTTATTTTGCCATTCCATTTGCCAGTTTTCTGTTGGAATTAAATTACACTTACCACCCTCTCAGTAATGCTTATCAGTGTCACTTGTGGCAGCTCCTCTAAGCAGTAAATTTACAATTCAGTTACTCTAGTTATTGCCTAGAAGTCTTTCCCCACAACCTTTTGATGGACTTCTCAAAACACCACACACCTCTGGTAGAGCTGTATCTGGGGTGGCAGAATGAACCCAGATGCCCTCCTGCAGAGGAAATCGGTGTTGTCTGATTTCTCTCTTTATTATCAGAGAACAGGTACTCAAATATTGATAGCTGGTACAAAGTAGGAGAAAGGATTTTCTGAGTTTTCCTTCTTTCACAGCAGGAGTCCTGCACTAGGGAAAGCATGCCCAGCTCAAATCATCACTGCTAGAGGCTAGAGTGAATTTATTTTAAAGGTTGTTCCTACATGCTTTGATACTGTGTATTTTATCCCATTTTGTCTGACCATTCTTAGCAGACTGGCAAAATTTAAGAGTATGAGAAAAAACTGTCAAAGTCAGACCAGCTTGAAGCAGAAAACTAGTTCCAGAACTCACACCAAAATTTTATTAGTAACCATATGTTTTGTTGGACTGGATTGCAGGGTTAATTGATAATGCTGTATAGCTAATAAGTAACCTCTCTTAGATTTGGCATTGCATCACTCAAAGAAAGAAGCTACTTTAGGGACCAAAAATGTAGGTCACAGGAGTATTCTAAGGATATACTTTAAGGAATTCTTGTAGATTTTCCATTCCCTGAACAGACCTATCACCTGCACTACCTGTAACAGCCTTGTGCTTATGATTCCCTCTCCCATCCCCTTTTACATCTTGTGGGTATCTTCACAAAGACAGGAAATCATTTGCTCCTTGTCTTTTTGGCCTTGACTCTTTTTCCACTGAAGCCATAGGCAAAATTCCCACTAAAGAGAATAACAAGGAGTGAGTTTTACATCTCCATTATCAGACTGTCACTTTTAACATCACCTTTCCTTTCTCTCATCTGCCAATGATTATCTGGGCCAACAAGTGCTCTTTTTCATAAAGGTGCTGCTTGCATGGGTCCACGTTTGGTGAAACAGATAACGAATAAACCTCATGCAAGCCTCAGAAATATATTGTGTAAATAGATCTCTACTACATAAGAGCTGAACTGGGAACTTTTGTTACATTTCACCACTGTTTCACTATCCTTCAGGAGTGTTAATGCTCAAGCTAACAATCAGGTAATAATCCTGAAGAAATCATCCCATTATAAGTTAATGGCTGGATTTTCAGTTAATGGACCAGGCTGAAGACAAGGGCAGTTAGCACTATAACAAACTATAGTAATATAACCAATTTCAAGTGGATTATTGCTACCATAAACTGTATTAAATGGTTTATAAAAGGAATGGCTTGGGCTTTTTTTTTTTTTTTTTTTTTCTTGGGTTATGTGAAGAAGAGTAAATGAGAGACTGCTTTGTTAGCTGTTTCCAACCAATTTACAAAGCATTTTGGACAATGGGAATGCTGCTAATAATGTCACATAATGAATATTCTAAATGTACCAGAGGTTGTTCTTCACTCCAATAAGTGGGGGACATCATGAACTCGTTTTTGTGATGAGATTTCAATGAAGCTGGTCTATAACTCAGTGTAGAAAAGAAGCACCTGGCTCAGTCTATGCTCAGTTCCAGTGTCAGAGCCCATTGCTTCACCATTTGAAAATCTCATCATCTGTCAGCCAATCACCTTACAAGGCCAAGAGAGGATGAAAATAAATATATTGAGAGCCCTGCTTTACATTAAGTTCTATGAGTAAACTAGACAAGTAACTGCCAGGGAAGAGTCAAGTTTTATGCATATATGCATTTTTGCCCTTTGACCATACACTGGAAATAGATTTTAGTGGGAGTTTTTTCATATATGATGCCTTTTCCTTCAAGTATAAATTTATGCTCTGAAGAATTAACACAAGATATAAGTCATTTATTCAGATAACAGTGTTAGGCATTTTGCTAATTCTAATTTCAATGACTGGATGTACTCTCAACTCTCATTTCATCCAAACATATGAACAGCAAAGCTTACATGCAAGAGGATGGGGGAGAAAGGGAAGAGATCTAAGGGATGGTTGAGCAGAACAAAACAAAAAAAAAAAAAAGGATGAAAGGGGGGAAATAGCATGGCCTGCTGCCTGAACATTCCCTGATGTCTGAGTCCTTGCTAGAATGTGACAGTGGCACACACATGCAGGGCACTTAACTTCAGACTTCCACCCTTCCTCCAGGACAGGTGCTGGGCAATTTCTTACAGGAGGAACCAAATAACAAAATGTTACCAGCTTTTCTTTGACCTCAGCTCCTCCTCAACATCAGAAGCAATCAGAGATGATGTTGTACCAGTTCCCAAGTTTCTTGGAGTGCGCTTTCTGTTTCTTGGAGTGCGCTTTCTCCCTTCAATAGCTGGAGTTTGCCACAGGCTACCTCTCTTCATTGCTCTACTTCACCATAGATCATCTTCATTTAGATTACTCTAATTTAAATATTATGAATATTGTGAATATTGCACATAATGATTTAGGTTAATATAGATTTAAACCTTTTTCCAATAAATAAGTCAGAGGCAGCATCCAACACACAAAAATACTTGCTCGTTAAGAGGGTAGAAATAAGAGAGTGATTTGATAATGTCTTGAGTTATTTAGATAACTTACACATAAAAAAAGCCTTAAAAAACTAAATGTCCTGTGACCACAGACACTTTAAATGGAGTGCAGTTAATCATGTTCTTTTATATTATCAGCAACCCAAATATTTTCTTGGAGTGTGTATTTGAGTAGCTGCATCAGGGAATAGAAGCAAATGTCAGGCTGTAGCAAAAGGGCAGGCAGTGCAGTGGGTGAATAAACACGAGCACAGCCTGCCAGATGCACAGTGTCTGCTGGCTCTTCTCACAGCTGATAAGGCCTCCCCTGCAATATTATCTGCCAGGGGAGATGTGGCCCAACAGCAGAGTCCAGACCACAGAAATGAGAGTTTTCTCTCGCTCAGAAGATGCAACCAATAAGGAAATATAATCAGATTTCTTTAACCTTTACCTTTTCATACGCTACACACTTCAAGTTCTACTCAAAATTTCTATCACTGTACCAAACCTATTTAATGGAAGTTCAGCTCAAGAACAGGTTGGAATACTAAACCAATTATACCAGACTCTCTGAAGCATAGGTGGGATTTATCAGTACCATTGCAAAGGAGACTAAACAGCCTGAATATTTCTGGGGCTCATCAAAAATTGTGATACAAAATACTTTTCACATGAAGCAAAAGCATTTCAGCAGGCAGTGATTAGAATGGAAGCCCTGTAAACCTGAGCATCCCTTTCACTGTGATCTGTGACAGGATCTTAGAGGTGTTAGAATTTTGAGGTGATGTTGAACCAAACAGCCTCAAAAAATCCCCCAAACTGATCCATAAGAGAGACAATTTAAGATACAGCTTACATAAACCAACAGTGTCCATTAGAAATAAATTCTAATTTGAAGTTACAGCATCTTCTAATAGAGCTAATAACTGATCTCTCAGGTATTGCTTCATCAACCCAGCTTTCTCCACACCTACTTTACTTGACATAAGCCTGTTACCGAAGAGCCACCGATTTATGAATTTGCCACTGCCACAGCAGGAGAGAAACATTTTTTCCTTCTTTTCACAGGCTAAATAAAGACAGATGGATGGAAGAACACGTGCTTTGGTTTCTAAGTTTTCACGTTCAGTAATAGATCAGGATAAATAGGGAAGAAAAAATGAAAAAATGGCCACAGTAGTGCATCTCATAAGTACCTGATTTATCAGATGGGAGTTTCTTATCTTCATAGTGAAGGTAAGCATTACTAAAGAACTAATTTTATAATTAGGATGGCAGAATCATCTACATACACCACAGTAGCTAAACATCAGTATTTTTCATCTCATTGTCTCCTTCACACACTCATGTATATTGAAATGGGCTTCATGATAGTGTTATTTCATTTCAAAAAGTCTTCAGCATAGGTTTCTTCCATCCTGTTCCTCAAGCAGCTGGTCTATGTCCTTAGTAGTTTCACATATTAATCTTCTGGTATCCATGTCAGATTTCCTTTTATCTTCAATTTCTGTCCTTTTGGCATTGTTTAAGCTTTATACCTTCCAAATAGTTGTATAAAATTCACATTCTCTCGTATCTATAGTAGAAGTAACAGTTTTGAGAAGATTAGTTTAATCTGCTCTAGTTTCTTACCATCTCAATTAAGAGTCTTCAGTTTATTAAAAGCTAGGTCCCACAATGTCTCACTTTATGCAGGATAAGCAGGACATGAGGCATTCCTTGCTCTTTCCCAGGATTTAGGAAGGATGACCAGTGGTATTCCCTGTGCCAGCATTCCTCCTCTCAGAAATGTGGGGAGCCACAAGGATGCTGTGCTGTTCCATATTCCGTGCACTCAGCTGCAGGCTCTGGCACACTGCAAGATGAAATAGGAGGAATTGCTGCTCACACTGCTGATGTTATTTCCTGCTGACAAAAGGTCTAGCACATATTACACACATTCACTGGCAGCCCTCATTTCAGCCTTGGTTAGTAGTCAGCTTCCTTCTTCCAAAAGAATAGCTGTGCAAAAGATAATTTCCTCTCAAGCACAGGTCATCCTCCTCTTTCTCACAGAGTCCATTTCACTCTTTTGTGCTCATGTCCATAATTTCACTGTATGCGTTTGCTCTGTCCAAAGGGTTATTTGCAATTTCTTCAATTGGAAGTGTCATTACTATGCTGGTTTCTTCTTTTTAATCACAAAAATGGATTTAACCCCATTACCAGCAGTACCCCTTTGAAATACCTCATCCCCAGTGTAGGTGCCTTTCAATTATGGACTGTGAACAGGCACATCAAATTCCCTCTTTTTGTACCAGGATAGATCATTCACAATCAGAAAGCTCCTTTGACTTTCCAGGTATTGATTAGAGGAGATTTGGACTGGTTTGATGCTGCACTATATCCTGTATATCTAAGAGGCTCACAGGAATGCATCCACATTTCACTGCAATCTGATTACAACAGACAACTGGCTTTTGAGCCTCCTTACTATTATTTCAAGGCAACAAGCAGTGAGGACCATATGGCACCATTGCTACAGGACTAAGAGATTTAAGTCTTCTAAAGAACCAGCCGACCTCTGACTTGCAAATGGTAATTTTCTGATTTTTAAAAATCTCAGCAGCCTATACTGCATAAAAACTGTCACTTAGCTTAACAACCTGTACGCATAGAGCATAATGTCTTCCAACAGCAGTGCCTGCCAGGACTCACCATCTGCACTGCCTCTGCTGGGAGCAGCCAAACTGTTACACACACTTGGGCTAACACAGGAGTGACATGCAAGATTCCTCAGCACAAATGGGGGGCACAGGAAGGCTCCATCCTCACCTCAATGAGAGGCTGGAGGGCACCAGGGAAAGACACCTGGGGACCCTGCTCCGTGGCAAGCTATGGGAGCCAGCAGTGCTCTGGCAGCTGGGAGGGATGTCCCTGTGCTGGGGACATCAGGGACAGCATGGCCAGCTGGGCAAGGGAGGGATTGTCCTGCTCTGCACTGGGGCAGCCTCACCTCCAGTGCTGGGGCAGTTCTGAGCACCACAATGAAAGGAAGATATAAATCTGTTAGAAGGATATAAATCTGTGAAGGTGCTGAAAGGCCTTGGGGAGAAGCCACATAAGGAATGGTTGAGATCACTTGGTTTGTTCA
>VRYO01002763.1:693957-709435 GCA_009812075.1 Sialia sialis | reverse complement strand
CTAAGCTATGGAACAGAACAAGGTCTTTAGGAATGAAAAGCTCTTCAAGGCTGTGACAGGTGGCAATGTCTTCATGTGACATGTTCTGGGGGAGTGAAAAACAAGACTACCCTGTCCATCAGCCATGAAAAACTCAGGCCGTCATTTAGACAGTGGGGCAAGCATATGGAAATTTAAGTCTTGCTTTGACTAATGCAGGGGCAGCTCCTCAGCTGGTATAAACTGATTGGGTAGTGACAAAATACACAGCTGAGGATCTGCCCACATTCTGTTTTCTCTGCTTCTGCAAATGAAAATGTCAGTGCTCCCTGTGCATATATTCCTCTACAGCAGCTATGCAACAGTGGCTAATAACAAACACTGCTTAGCAAAAGCTGTCCTTGGTCCTGCTCTGCCAGGAGCGCATCCCCAGGTGCTTGCCCTGCTGAGAGCCCCAGCTATGGCCCACTGAAGCACTCCTAATGCTCTGCTTCATCACTTGGACAGCTTTAATTCTTCCCCACAATCTTTGGTGCAAACAGATATCTCTACCTTCTGCTGTCTCCAGGGAAGGATCCTATTGCACAGTTTTAGCTCAAACTTTCTTCCCTGCATAAAGTAATGCTTTATGTTGCCTTCCTGTTGCCCACTGCATTACACAATTCCCACATACAGCACACAGCTCTCTCTGCATCTCAGGCTCTCAGCATCCTGAGAATTTTCTAATAGCACCAGCCAAAAAAAACATTATTATAAGACTTCAGATTGAACCCTAGAAGGAACAGAGCTGAAAAAAAAAATTAATCTCTTGCTTCCTGAGCCTCACTATGGCTATCCTAAAGGACCATGGCAATCAGGAGACAAGAAGGAGGTAATAATGATGGCTGAACTCACTCATGAATGTGCTACTCTCAGTCAACAACATCAGCTATCTTTTCCTGCTGCTCAGGTAAAGGAATATGTAGGAACTTGCATCCTGCATTTCCACTGCTTTCTGTGGAGGTGCTTTTCTGGAGAAGATAGTTCTCTCCATGTGTGCTGAAACATCATCTGTGTGAGAAGCACAAAGCTTCTCTGATGCTGTTAGTGAGGGAAGATTTGGGGAAAGAGAAAAAGCATAAAGGGCTGGCCCCAAAGATGTTTGACTCATTTGAGAAACAGTCCCGGGGTACAGGGGTGTTATGTAGAGGTATTGCAAAAAACTATTTGAATGCCTTGGCTTTACCTGCAGTGCCATATCTGCTCAGGGGATCAGTGGAACACCGATCACTTAGAGAGGTTACCTGTCCAGGTTACAGTATTCAGCTAAATTAAGCTTCACTACAGCATTTAGGGATTTTTGCAGCCCTGGGTTTCATCCAATTTTACAGCTGGCTTGAATGAGGCACAAGTAGGTCAAGCAACTTTTCTAAAGTCATAGACCAAATATGTTATTTACTTATAAAATCAGAAACCCAGGACACTACTACTTTCTGTTCTCTTGCATAAAAAGCTAAAACTTACTCAGAATATGTCAAAAAGAATGAGAGCTTAAAAAAAAAAAAATTAAAAATCAAAAATTCTCTGTGATTAGTGAACAAGTGTTTCTATATAAAAATAGCTATGCTAGAAAACACTGTTGTTACCATGTCTTTTTTTTGCCTTTCCTATTTTCTATGTTCATAAGTAACGTACACATAAGAAATATATGCAACAAAAGCTAGCAGCAGTTCAAAAATTAGATTTTAAGTTTTAGTTGTGGTCAGTTATGTGGTTATGCATAATTTCTTAAGAAAAGTTACCCTGATCCATCTGTGGGACCAGAGAACATTAATAACAGAGACTTCATCTTAAACCTAGCCAATACAGAAAATGAGAAGGCTTTTTGAGACTTGCTTTTCAAAACTTGCTTTTGAGTCGGGGATTTTTGAGTCTTATGCTTTATGTGTTTGGGATGAGATCTTCGGGAAAGAAGAATCAGAAAGATTAAGAGGTTCTGAGGTAAATGTAAAATAAAGCTTGGAGAATCACAGTGGAATTAATTTACATTAAATAAATTGTTCTAGAAAAAGGCAGGAATAGGAAAAGCAAAGCACTCTGGAGAACATCAGAGGGAACTCACAGAGGATTCAAAGAGATAATGAAGCAGACCAAAGAGGAAAGCAGTTCCTCTATTGTTTAATTCCATAATCCAGTTTAATCCTACTGAATGACACTTACTCCAAGCAAACTGTAATCAAATCAGGTATCCATCACCTACTTGCTAGGCTATAAATGCTAAGATGAACCACTCTTACAATAATTTCAATACTTTCCAGCCCTTACAAACAGTCTGACAGCATGAGCTACCACTTGCCTTATTCCCCAGCTTATTCACACAGGCTCCCCCAACTGTACTTCATGGGCTGACTACAACCTTTGAAGTGACTCTGTGGAAGTACTTCAAAGGAGAAAGTTCTGAATGGTACCACAAATATGGAGATAAGATGAGAAGAATTGCCATGCATCAGAACATGTTCATTTCCTGACATTTTTCAAGGAATGGGATTCCTAAGGGCAGGGACAGTATGAAATCTGCATGAATGCTTAGATCTTGATTTAAAAATAAAGAAGAGAATAAAGTGTTATATGCAAACATGACCTGCCAAAAAAGAATGCCACATATGAAGGTGGACAATTCACAGAACACTTATAAACCCCTCACCTTCTCTGTCATCTCTACAACTTTTACACTATTAAAAGTATAATGTTAATTCCACACATCAAACATAACAGTGTTAGAGAGAATAAGAGAGCTGAGCTGAGGTTCCTGCCCTATGAAAGTTTTGTACTGCTATCATTTAAGTTCTTTCCCAGGACCACCCTACGTGGTCTGCAGTGTCTTTCTGGTCACAGGGTGCCTTTTCCTTCCAAGGTTTGCCAGGGTTCCCTTGGGTGACTGTGCTGAGCTTGCCACCTGCAGCTCATGTCTGCTTATTCCAGAAGCTCTAAATAGCAGACACAACATTCACAGGAAAGAGAGAGGAAGTATCTTCTGTTGCTTGTTTAGATATCTCATTTCATCTACAGGATTTATCTTCAGAAAAATGTGTGATGCCTGACCTTGATACATATGGAAAATTTTGCCTGGGCATTTTGCCAGACATTTTGTTTGATATCTCTATTTTCTCCTCCTGGCCATCTTCTGGTTGCATTTTTTTTCCCTTCTGGTTTCTTACCTTTTTTCATAACTTCTTTAGAGCTCTATATATTTACCCAAAGACATTGGCATTATGTATCTTTCCAGTTGTGGAAATTTAAATGCTAGTCCGAAAAATATTCTTTGAAAATCAGAGAAACAAAACTTCAGTACCATCTAACTGAGGAATTTAAATTTCTCTGACTTTCAATCAGGCACCTATGGCATAGCTGTAGATCACAGAGACTGTGGCAATAATACTTTTTACATTTACAGTTATAAAAGTACATGTGCCTACATATTAAAATACTTAATAGAATATCAAGTTTTACTCTAAAGGTGTTCTTCTCAATATTTTAACAAAAATCACTGCAGAGTGCAAAAAGAAATGCTCTCCCTGACCCTTTACTACTTTCCCTTTCACCTTAGGCACCTTGCACGGTTTCAAAATATGTTCTTTGTTTGTATCAACTTACAGAATAATTACTGCTTTTATCCCCATTTAAACATTGTGATTACTTCTATCTTACATTGGTTGGTCCTGGGTTATCCTTAATTTTATGAGTTCGACTAATATCAATAAGTGTGGTAGAAACTGGTAGGTTTCTGTATTAGTGACCAAAGAGACACATGAAGTACAAGGGGAAAAAAAAAAAATCACAAATTAACAAACCAGGACCTTGAAATGTGAGGAACTGGGAAATATCTGTCATCATCTTGCTAACATTTTTGTGTTGACGTGCTGAAGGTACCGTTTTATGTATCTCTAAGTCTGCCAAAAGGCAGACAGCATCCAAAGGAGGGCTGCAGGGAAAAAAGAGAGGGGGGCAGACAGACAGATTCTTAACCAGATTTGAAAGTTTGGCAGGAAAAACTTTTTGTCATTTCTGTTCTGCAATTTAGTTTGTCTAGGCAATTATATTAACAGAATTGCAAGGCACCTACTGAAGATCTTGTGGATAAGCCAAAAATTTTGAATTCCTTTTCAAAGAAAAAGGTGGTGACAAAATACTTTGCAGCAAGCTCTAGCCCAAAGAACTTCCCAATCCCATCTACAGAGAAATAAATGCTATCCAAGGTGACCTTGAACTCTGTCTGAGGACAGGGCACACACCCTCATTAGGTGGTCAGAGATTATTAGGAAAAACTGAAACTTTCCAAGCTTTACACATGGCTGTTGAATTTCAAGCAAGGTGAAGATTTATTCTTGAAAAAGGAGGAAGTCTGCCTGAAGCTAAAGCAAATTAATATTGCTGACTTTGGCCCTGGCTCTGCTCCTGTCTAAGTTAACAGAAATACTCCTATTAATTCCACTGAGATCTGGCTCAAGTCTCCCCTTGAAGTAACATTAAAAACTCCAGTTTAGAGAACTTTCAGGCAATGACTGAAGTACAACCTGTTATTCTAATATTGGAGATTTATTCTCTCACATAGGTTGGGTGTTTACTTGTTGGTAAGAAAATGTACATATCCGTCCCAAAAAGACACTGGAAATCTAGGGTTAGCTAGAAACTTCATCCAAGGTCTCTGAGAAAACTTTTTTGTTCTAGTGAAGTTGAAAGGTGTAGACTCCACTGCCATAGTTCTGATGAATTATGTCGATCACAAAAGGTTTCCATGAGCCACTGTACATAGAAGAACAGAACTGTAGTCATCTAGTGTCACTGTTTAAAGTGAATTAAATTTTTTGAAGTAGCATTTACCTTGCAGATTTTCATGCTAATAAAAAAAAAAACAAAAACACAATCCCTGCATGTTTAAAAACCTTACTGCTGGATTTCAAATTATTATACATACTTAATATTTACTTGTGCTAAATATCATGTTTACTAAAACCTGGGTGCTTTTTATCACTTTCCAGACAAATGCTGTAAAGGATCTTTTGCTTAGTGTGCTTGTATATGAGGGACAAGCAGCACTCTGAACCTTTTTTAATTCTGAAGAATGATAGGTGTAAAGTTGTCTCGTGTCTGTGATCCAAGTGGAGGAAATTACCTATTGTGTAAAAATAAATAATCTCCCTTATAAAGGCAGAAACAGTGCCAAAGACTGAAAGTTCCTGAGGGAATGGATTCTTCATCTTGTACATCTTGATTACTAGTAACCCAAGGCACAAAGTATAGCTATAATGAGTGAGTTTAGATAGAAAAAGAAAACAAATTTCTTATTCAATTTTCAGCAGATTTTACTTCCTGTCTTGAGAGTATGCAGCTTATAAATTTAAGTAGATCACATCATTGGTTCACATTAACACAATTCTCTCCATGGTGAGGTTATCATTTTAGAGATATCAAATTCAAAGAAAGCTACTCTTGATTTCACTGCAGTATTTCAAAACAGGGAAGACATATTTTCATGGAGAATTTTTTCTTAAGGAGTAGTATTGATGCCAGTATTGGGGAATGTGAATTGGTGGAAAGCTATTAAGACACTCAACACAGAAAGCCACTAGAAATTTGTAAGGAGGAACTCAATTCCAGTGACTCTTGTTTTCCTCCATAACATAAATTACAATTTTTTCCAAAGATGCATAGATGCAGTGACTTCAGTTTGTGCCTCTGTCCACTTCAAAGCCTTGAAAACAGGTGAGGGACAGGGACTGGAGTAATGCAATTTTTTTCTTTCAAAAAGAAAAAATAAAAAAAGGAACAAGAAAGCACTATGGATATACATATGAAAACATTTCATTATGCAAAAATAAGAAATTCTATATCCAACTATATTATTAGAAACTTATGACTGAAAAAAGAGCATGCAACAGCTGAGAACACATCATCAGGAAAAGCTATTTCTTGGAAGCTAGTAAATGCAATGTTAAAGCCAGAAGTTCAGTGTTAATTCTGTCCCAACTGCTTTGTACATTAAAATATATCACATGGCTTGAGTTATTTTACCTTTCATTATTTATTTACATTATCAGGAAAATTCTAACTGGCATTTCTCACAGTCTGACACACGGTGTGTCAGTGAAATATGTGAAAACATATTCCATTTTTGGCTTAGAGTTTCAATCTGACATCTAATAAGGAAGTCCAGTTTGCAGGAATTTGATTTAATAACATTAGTCCTGTATACATTTGATATTAGCTGGTGGAAATTCAGTAGTGGCTCAACCTGACAGAGCAAAAACATTTTGGGCTGTTTTGAATGTCTTCACTCTGAGTAAGAGAGAAATGCCAGGTGGTTCAAATGGGATAATAATGGAGATGGGAGAAGTGAAGTGGCTGGTACTTTGTTTTCTGTGTCCTTTCCCTCATTCAGTCACGCCCATGGTACCTCCAGCATCCCCACAGCATTCGTGTAAGCAAGAGCAGCTCCTGTGGGCTAAAGCTGAGCTCTGCTAAGCCGGGCTCTCTGTCAGCTGCTGGGCACACAGAGCAATTGGCATGGCTGAGCTCCCCAAAAATCTCAGCAGGCACAGGCTGAAATCACCCTCCTGCTCAGGAACTGACTCTCAGGAAATTGGAAGGGATAATCCTCATCCTCCTCTCTTTCGTTGGCTGAATGGGACTCACAGGTCACAAATCTGTGCAGAAGTTGGGTGAGCTCAATAGTTCACATTTATTAATTTAGGAATCATTCTGTTTGGAAAGTCATCCTGTAAATTACCTAATTTGAAAAAGAAAAGAATGTCTTATGTATGGATTATCTACAGATTGTCATGGTATTTTAAATAGGTAGTGTCATACACTATATATTTATAAGAAAATTACAGTTTCAAAAGTACTGTAGCAATCCATGTAAGTAAAAGACTTCACCTACCACAGAAGACAAAAGCACATTGCTGTTTCCTAAGTCATCTGCTATTTTTCTAGCCTCTATAGCAAACAAACAAACAAGAAGTTGGAAACCCTCATGGCTTCATTCAGCTTGTAATTTTTAAGAGGATTCTGAAGGTCAAGACTTAAATAGCCAGTGTTGTAATTTCTATTTTGGTCTGGTTTTAATTTGGGTAATCCTTCCATTAAATACAGCTATTTATGACATTTGTTAAAAGCCTATGCTGCTAATTTAGCTTAAAAAAAATCTAATGGAGTTGTATTGGAACTTTTCCATAAAATTAATGTTCCAGACTTAATGGATGTCTAAGGTATCGTTATTAACGGGAATATTCCATAAACTAAAATCAGACTCTCTGAATTGGTGATCTGATACAGTTAGATCGGAACTTATTGAAAGCTGGAGGGATGCCAAAGTACCCAGGAATTCAATTTGAACACCTTATGGAGGTTAATGCTTTTATGGTATTTACTTTAATTAGTGTTTTATTAAATGCTCAATTTCACTCACATACTTGGGCAGGAGCAGTGGCCAGCCTGTGGGTACAGCAAGTAAGACAGAGGTAAGATCACTTTCCTCTCTCTCCCTCCATCAGAAATTCCAATCTTTTCCATGATTTCTGGGGTTATATTGCTTTTGGCTGTATTACCACACTGCTGAAAATGTCACATAAATTCATATGAGTATCACAGGCTAAAGTGCATCACAAACCATAGGCCACTTGACAAAGTTTTGCTTAAGAATTCACTTCTATCAGTCCACACTCCTTGATAGTGCAAATAGACTATAACTACCCAAAATTCATGGTGTTTTTGCTTTGCCTTCCACTCCATGCTGAATTTAAAATACCTATTTTATCTGGTTAATTATATTATATGTTTTTATCCCATGGGGAAGGAATGGATTGCCACTGAAGCTAACTCCTACCACAAAAGAGGTTATTATTTTGCTTTGGGGCTACTCTTATGCCAAGAAAAGCTGATTTTGTCCCTGTTGACTGCAACAGGCTTAGAAACAAGTATCCTTGCTTCATCAACAGCAAAATCACTGAAGTAAAAAATTTTAAAAATGTACAGAATTTATTTTTTTGTGGTCATTTACAAAGCAATCAGGAAGAAATATAAATTGTTGGGCTATGAGAAATTCTATAACCATGGTACATTTGGGGTGACTATATTTACCATACTCTTTAGACTCATGTCTGATCCATATGAAAAAAATTAACTCCATAAATATTAAACCTTCAAACTGATATATCAAATCTACAAGGCCACTATATTTAGTTTTTTAATGTGAAAAAGATACAAAGTATTTCTGTCATTTCTTCACCTCTGCAGTGGAATTTAAGATTCATGGCCTTGTACCCAGTGACAATAATAATTCCAATAAGAACCAAAGTCAAATTTCCTACACAGAGAGAACTCAAAGGCTGATATTCTCTCATGCCATAGCACTCTGGGGTTCTAAAAAGAGGTGCACCTTTTTATGAAAAGCAAATTCTGAGCTTTCAAATGTCATCCAACACAGATAGGTGCCATTAAGTTCTATTGTCTTCTGCAGCAGCCCTGAACTCAGTAAGCACTTTTATTAAAACTTGGCAAACAGGAAGGCAGATGTTTTTGTTCGATTCTCTTTTCAGGCTCACCTTCTTGTGCCCACACTAGACCACATGCACACACTAATAAATACAAGGGAGACGAGAGGAACATCATTTAAATACTTGTTCTCGGAACTGACACACCACACACAGCCACATCAAAATTGTGGCTCTCCCAACAAGGACCTTCCCACATTTTACAGGCACGTGGACACTTCATGAGGGAAGCTGCAGAGTGACCTTCCAGCATTCCTGCATCCCTACCAACGGCAAACGAGGAAAGAAATGAAATAGCATCAGCCACCTGACATTTACAATAGCATTCTGAAACAAGGATATGCACATAGGCAATAAAAGTGAATAGTTAATGAAGTCCAGATAAAGTTCCCACTCCACCTTATCCTCTAAAAAATTATTCACGTGCAAGATTCTACATATACTCAAATTAATGCTTCTCTTCACAAATAGCTTTTCTAGCCTTGATCAAAACACTCTGTGCTGTACTCCTTACATCCAAAGAACTAAGGCCATGCATTTTGGAGAGGAACTGAAATGACTACTTAATGGTTATGAAAATATTGTATAACTATTTAGATGCCTATCTGATTTTACCAAGAGATACACATATACACTAGGAATGAAATGGAAAAAAAATAAAAGGTATGCAAAACTTAGAAAAGATACATCCACAAATTAAAAGTAAGAGAAAAGAATGAAGCTTTTAAAAACAGAAGATATCAAGAAAACAAAACAGCACTTTTTACATAAAAAACAAACAAAAAAATGAATATATGGTATAATAGATAAGTATAATGGTACACTAGATGGTATAATAGATCAGAAAAGTAGAATAGATTATTAGGAATAGAAAATGAAAAAAAAACATAAAATAGTTTCAATAGAGGAACTTATACACAAAGCAGTTTTTCTTAATCTGGAAGACTATAAAATTAATTCAAGTTCAAAAAAAACCCCACCCAAAACCCAACCAACCAAAGAAACTCCAACACAAACACTGAAATAAACCTCATCTGCAATTACGGTCCACAAGAAGAACCTTCCAGAAACTGGGGCTTTTTTCAGATGATTTTTATTTTCCAAAGTCTGCGCACAGTAAATCAGAAACATTCCTAAATCACTGGGAGTAGCTTCAGGCTCAGACCATTTGAGCAGGAATGCCATGATTTACATAATTCTGGAAGGAAAATGGCTAAGAAAAAATGTCAGTAGTGAAAGACACTAATCTGGATCAGATTTTTGGCTGCTGAAAATTAGCTTCTGGAAGCACACTGAAATCTTATTTCTTGACTGGCTCTCTGAGGACCTCAGAAGGTAAGTGTATTATCCTGTGCTTGAGCTTAGCAAGCTAAATAGCTCCCAGGAAACGGGTATTTGGAGGGGATGGAAACAGGAAAATGCATCAGGCATGAATTCACCAAGTGTTTGGGGTGTCCCTGCTGCCTCACCCAGAGAGCTCCAGCTGTCCTCACCAAGGGGACTGCAGGGCAGCAACGCTGGCACAGCCCTGCTTCAGCTTGTGCTGCCAGTGGCCACAACTGTCCCCAGCCTGTGCTGAGCTCCGTGCTGCTGGACCACTGCAGGCACCTTAAAGGATGTGAGCAGAAGCAAGAGTGGCTGTGAGAAAAACTAGAAAATTCTCAGGTAAAAATCAGGCTTATCCACCACTGCTAGCTCCTTCTATGAAGGACTGCAACACCTCCAGTGCAAGGTACTTTCCTTTAGTCATTCCTACTGGCAGTGTCTGATGCTTGAACGGCTGCCAGCCCAAGGATTTCACTAGAAGAATGTCAAGTACAATTTTGCTCTGAGGTCCATCTGGTACTAGACCTACAACATGCCTTCAGCAGCAGGAACTAATCCCACAATTTCTTAAGTGACCCAAAGGTCTGAAGATATTTTCTCAGTTCAGTGTTTAAAAGTACAGTAAGACTTGCATTTTGATCCTCATGTTCATTAGCATAGTGCTCTTACAAGACAAAAATGCCTTTTAGCCATGCACAGGATCTTCTGGCTATAAATAAACAGCAATCTGACAGTTCAGTGCCAGGATATAGAAATATTGCATTTTAGAAGCAGATACTGGGCATAGCAGACAATTGCCACATCAGGGCCTTTTATTACAATGAGTACTGTCCTTGCTTGAAATTCCTCAACTTTTATGGGACAGAGCAGCAGCTAAGTGCTTAGGCAAGGCTGTAATGTTTTCTTCTAGACACTGGCTGAGAGCCAATGCTCTTATGGCAGAGAGCAGCAGCTTAGTGTGGTGTATTTCCATCTATTGACCCAAAGACTGGCTGTCCAGCCATAACTTGAACATGATTGCATCCTTCCTCCTCTGTGAAAATGGAGAAGTATAGAAAATTCTTCCCAGGCTAAAAAATAGATTACAGTAATTTCACAATTATAAGCTGCACCTTATTATAAGCCGCACATGCAGGTTCTAGAGAAGCCCATGGAATTTGTCCATAAATAAGCAGCTCCGGATGAAAAGAAGCACTTTTTTTTTTTTTTTTTTTTTCTGCGTGGCAGGGTGGGGGTGCTGCTGAGGGGCCAGGCAGCACCGGGGCCGCTCTGGTTGCGGGAGGGGTTAGCGCTGGGAGCGGGAGCACTGGGGGCCCAGCAGCTCGCCGAGAGCTGAGGGGCAGGGAACGCCCGTTCCCATCTTCCCCGCTCGCTCTGCGCGGCTGCTGAGGGGCAGGGAAGGCCTGCTCCCCCCACCGCTCGTACTTCTGCATTGGCAATTCTCCTGAAATTGTCCATAGATAAGCCGCACCTGATGATTAGCCACACTACTGGGATAGGCTGGATTCTTCAATGAAAACGGTGCGGCTTATAATTGCAAAATTACTGTAATTTCCTTGCCAGGTTTCTTCAGCAGTCCAGATGAGATTTGTCCAGGTCAGGGGCTCACTAGAAGGGCTTGAGGCAAGCATGGAAGGGCCTGGGTGTGAGCAGGGCATTGGTACTGCTTGAGGCACGGCTGGGGAGCACATGGACAATAGAGAGAATGGCAATAAGGGGTCTCACACCTGTATGGCCCCACCCTTCCAGGGCACAGGAATGTAGCTGAGAGGCCAAGTAGGCATTGCCCACATCAGCACAGCACACGAACAACACACAGGGAGGCTGATAACAAACTTCAGGACGAGTGTTAATGGGATGCCTGCTGCTGGATGGATGCTCTGTAAGGCTGGCAGCCCACACTCCAACTCCTGGCTTCTTGGGCAGATGATGTCTAAAATATTCAGCCTCCTAAAGCACACAAAAATTCATGCCCTGCTGGTGGTCTTCTTGTAGGTTTTGTTATTAGCAATGGTGATTTGGCCCTGGGCAGGGGATATTAAAGCAACCCTTGTAATCTGGATGCCAGGGAACAACAGAGACTGAAAAATCTTCCTCTGGTTAGACAAAATATATATAATCCTATAATGGCTGGCATGAGGTGTTTGGCAGACATCCCAGAGTGAAGGACAGAGCTGATCAATATTTAACATTCTCAAGAAATTGAAGCAAGCCAGCAAGAAAAAATATGGGAGGTAGCCCTTATTTTGAGAGAAGAGGGAGTGCTCAAGCTAAGGGAAAGAGTTTCTATGTGGACCAACTCAGCTAAATGCAATTTTTTCCTTTGGATGGTAAGACTTTTGAACATGATAAACACATATTTCTACCTGTCTTAGGCCTCTCTGGAATACAGCCTTTGCCAAAGCTCTTCAAATTCCACAGCTTAAATTTTAAGTTTTTAAGAAAACAGCTCTACAGATATTTCTTTAGTAAGGTTACTATATAGATTTTCTTCCATATCCTTTGTGCAAAAGAGAAGGAAAAAAAAAAAAAAGTAGAAGCCTGCCCCATGGAACTTCAAAACTTGATAAAGGAAGGAAAGTAAAATGAATCAATTAAAGAAAAATACAACTAGTCAGCTTATAACAAAAATATTAGTTTTTCAAGTGCTACTCCAAGAATTCCATTCAGTAGTATCCTTTCTTAATTCATTCACTCAAAGACACAATATGGTCCATGCCATTCTAAATCCCCAGGACTGTTTATGATGTCTGTCAAAATTAAGTTCATCTGTGTTTTTAACTGAATTCTTTATTCCTTAGGTTTTTGAGCCTTTCATTCAAGCAAGCCAATTCAGAACTGGTCTGTAGGTCTTAAATTAGAATTGCTTTGGCATGGAACTGTTTCAGACCATATTGTTACACACAAGAGTGAATATAAATAAATATTATATCAGGTGCTACGAAGTTGGCATGAGAATCTCTTCATTTTCCACCTGACTTTCTACGCTTCATTTTTTATGCCCTTAGTTTAAACTAGAATCTGAGGTTTTCTTACATACTACTAATCCCACTCTTTCTATTGCTTTGGATGCCAGACTTGCATATTTCAGATGTGTACCTTGCATGCAAAAGAAAGAATATTCAAATAACACTTCAGAATGTCAGCCAAGCATATTTCCCTTCAAACTCATCAGCTCATGCTGTTTCTCTCGTACTCTTCCTGACTAAAATGTGCTCCACTCCTTTTGAGCTTTTCAAAGTGACTGAAATCCTGGTGTCTCTCTTACCTTGTGAGGACAGGAATGAGAGGCAAACCTGTTGCTGCAAGGAACAATCTTACAATTTCCTCTCCATCAATGTTTTTCTAAGTTTTTACATAATACTTTTGACTTTGATGCTCAAACTTGCCCAGTAAAGGAACCAAATCAGAAGGCATGACCCAGACAACTTTGCAGGTACCTGTTCTTTGTACACATAATCCTGTTTCTATTCACTTCCCTTGAGCTAAATTCTCTTCCAGGGGGTTATGACACTGTCCCTAATCCTAAAACTCCTGTGTTGAGGTCAGCTTCAGCAGAGGATTAAAGTTTTTAAGCAGAAGCCTTAAAAACTCTCTGCTATCTACTAAGAAGGTCACTATATAGGCGAGAAGGACTCTGTACTAACTAGTAACAAGTAAAAAACACTTATCTAGCTTTCCTGTGTGTTTCTTACCTCTACTAAATTTTATTAGAGCAGGGAAGAAGTAGAAACTCATCAATAAACCCTTTAATCACATAGGAATGGAGACAAGTGAATGTAAATTTATAGATACTGCACAGTTCCAAAGAAAATAGGTGGAATCCTGATAATTTTTTTTTTGCTTTGCATATTGGTGAATGATAGCTCTGGGAACAAAATTCCAGCAAGATTTGTCAGCTAGTCAAAATGGATGTTTATAATTATGAAACAAAGTGAGTTTTAATTTGATTTTCTCAAAATAGAAAATAGAACATAAATACAAACTTGCATGGGAGATACTGGAGAGAGAAAAATGGTTATTGTTTATGAAGACTCCAAAGAAAGCAGAGTACTTTAACATATTCTCATTTTCAGGACTTAAGAAGCAAGAGATTGTTATGGACATTACATGTAGAAATAACAGGGGGGATGCTGGACACTTTAATCAGACTCTTATAATCCCCACATTCTTGCCTCACCTGAACAGACAAAATTCATAGCCTGATATAATTGCATTCATAATGGTAATTGATGAAATACCTGTACAAATACCATATCGAATTTCAGAATTTAAAACCAAACAATTAACATCACCTAGAGGCACCTTAAATAGCAGGAATATATCCTGCTACTCCAAGATTTTTCCTGTTCCAGTGCTAACACAGTTAATCAATTTGCTCTGTCAGGTTCCACGGCATTCTGTTCAGCTATGGAGCACTATCACAACTCACAGATAAGTTGTACATGACCTCTGTAAACCAAAACACCTCCTCTGTCACTTCAAGAGCCCCTCATTGTGGGCCATATCTAATATTGACTGCAAACAGTACCTGAACAGCCACTGATTCTATGCTGCAGCAGACCTCTTGCTAGGGGTAGAGATGAGCCAAGACAAAGATTCATATTCAGGGTCCTGGTTCATTCTTCTTTACAGCTTTGCCATCCTGGCTGACTACAGCAAGCTCCCACTGTAGGGTCCAGCTGCAGACTCTGCTGGTTATTCCCTGCTGGACTAGGACTGCAAGTACTGGTTTGCAGCCTCTGAGCACAGCTTTCACCCAGCTCAGCTGTGACTGCGGGCTCTGACTCCATCAGACCCAGACTGACCTCACAGCAGAACTCTTCCTTGATCTGTTTCTTCTTTGTGTCTCTGCAGCATTCCCCTCTTCTTCAGGGTTCCACTACCTCATCTTCCTCCAGGTGCTCTTCCTCAAGGACCCCCTAACATCCAACCCATTCCTGCTATCACACTGATCACACACAGCCCATTAAGGGCAAGGCTGTTCCCCTTCTTTGGTAATTAGTATCAGGGGTGAGGGTGCCTATAATCCCTTCTACACCAACAATTCCACACCATTCCCATGACTTGCCTGGATCCTTAAGTCTTCTGAATATCTAAGAAAGATTCTCTAACTCTCTTAGAGGATCTCTAGTTTCCAGTTGTGACTACTGTAATCAGTATTGAAGGTTTGTCTCACTGTTAAGGGCCACTTCAGAAGCTGAACTTTCAGGTCCCAGCAAATAGCTTGAGCAGGACAAGGTACACCCATCCTCCTGAGCTCTTAGTTATAAGTCTTTCTGTGGAAGAACAAGAACCTTAAAGCTTGCTATGAACATAGGCAAAAGCAACTAAAGGGTTTGACAAATGTGTGACTACAGGATTTCCTAGCTCTTTCCCTGTCTGTTCTCCCAAAGTAAGGTGGACTGTATGTTCAAGAAGCACAAGTATAGTAAGTATAGTTGGTAGGATTTGGGAACCAGAACTTGGAGAATGCCTGTGGGAAATCCACACACTTAACACCCCCAAGCATCCTGGTATGGTATCTTTTAACATAAGATGGGTAAAGTCCGTCTGCTGAGATCACCAGTCAGCTCTCAGCCTCCTGGGATATTACAGTAATTTCACGAATATAAGCCGCACCTTTTTCATTGAAGAATCCA
>VRYO01002763.1:668692-684053 GCA_009812075.1 Sialia sialis | reverse complement strand
GTGCCATGGGGTCCCTGGGTGTGCCATGGGGTCCCCCAGGTGTGCCCAGTGCCTCTGGGCTAACCCAGGGGCTGCCCCATGGGAGAGGCAGGAGACCTGCTGGAACATCCTCAGATTTCCCTTCACGCACAGAGCTGAGCTGCAGGGAGGGTCACCGTGAGCCTCATCTGTGTGTCTCCATCCCTTCCAGGGCAAGCTGAGGGGGAAAAGCCCAGCAGGGAGGAGACAGCCCTTTGGGGCCCCACAGCTCTCCCAAGCCATCCGCCATCAACTCTGCAATATTTGATAAGGAGCACGGGCTGGGAGTGCCATGAGAGGCCATTTAAACCTTACAGTCAGGATTTTAACTAATTGCTAGTACTAGAGATTAGGCCAGGCTTTGTCCCATTTGGCCTCATGATGCTACCCAGGCTGTGCAGGCCCACCTGGAAATCATGGCTCATCCAGGGCAATAAACTGATGGAGAACCTTAAAATCCCAGTGCACCTGGGGAGGGAGAAATGAAAAGCACATCCAGACCAAGGACTGTGGTGCTGCTCTCTGTAAAGAGATTACATGCAGCCAAGGTGCAGCTTATTGCACTGCTGACAGGCTGAAGGCTGAGAAGGAGCCAGAGAGCCAAAAGCAGCTTTCCTGTAGCTCACAAAGTACACAATTTACACGGCAGCTCTATCCTAAAGCCAGGCTTTTCGTCAGAGATCATTATGGTTCTCATCAATGTGAAAAAAAACCAAAAAATCAAACTCAAAACTCCCCCTAAAGTTCAGCACTTGCAGAATTGGTTTCCCCTCATTCTTATTCAGGTTTAATTAAAGACCATGAGCACCACTGTCTTGTCTCCCTGCCTGGAGCTTCTGGGATTCACTCCCCACCTTGCAAGCCCAGCCCTGTTCCCATACCACAAGGAAGAGAATTCTGACCTGCAAGTGCACAGCTCAAATATATCATGAATCCTAACTTAGGAATCAATGAGTAATAAGGCAAAAAGGTGCCACAATCTGGTATCCATTTCCTTAACCATTTTCCAGTTAATTTCTTAATAAAGTGGGACACTTGGAAGACAATAAAACAATTAATGATTCTAAGATAAAAATTCCAGTCAAATATTCCACACTGAACACTGTTTTCCTTTTGGCAAAATAGATAAATTTTGGTTTATAATAACCTCTATGTAGATAACAAATGGTAGTTTTTGCGAATGAACTGAGAGGGAGAGGTCAAGAAGTACCGAAAGTAAGACTAAAAGAATGAGTCACAAATGTCCCATTTACAATTATCAAGTGTATACATTCCACTTCTTCATTAATAAGTTCTCTATAAGATAGGAGAGTATAATGAAAAAGTAAATCTTACGGAATCTGTTAAGTATATTTTTTCACATAGAAAACTTCTTTTCGTTGTGGTGAAAATTGTCCTGTTGCTTTCTGTAAAATATACTTTCCTTAAACCCCAACCTGACAGGTCTTGTCTATGTAAGGCAGATGACACTAAAACAAAGAACATGAACACGATTCTATGGCAGCATTTTCAGAGTTCTCTGTTGGATTTTTGAGCTTACCTGAATTATATTCCAGGGTCTGCAGCTCTTCTGAGCTCACCACAGACACTTGGGGATGAATTCAGGGTTGTAACACTGGTCTTGTCACCTTACTGGACTGGGAGAATCCCACCAAAGCTGACAATTTAGAGTCCCTACAAGTGCACTGATCTCATTTTTCCAGTTTATAGACACAAGCTGACTCCTTCTGTCATGTTCTGACAGACAGAAAAAGCAGCTGCAATGCTAAGAGTGGATTCTGATTAAATAAGTAATTCTTTTATCTTCCACTGTAACTTTTAACACGGCAAAGTGAACCTTTCAAAAGATGTTAATATGTGCCATAAATTAGGAAAAAATCCATTTTAACCTCTAGCATAGTTGATATTTTAGTGGATTTACAAGACACCATGATGTCACTCCTGAGAATTCTTTATTCCAAGTGGAACTAAACTATGTCCCAAAACCAGAGATGAAATCTGGTTTATCACCCATAGGTGTTTAATAATTCTGCTTCATTGTCTGCTTTCTATTCTTATCATGTCAACAGCACAAAAAATTACTTGCTAATGGCAAAACCAGTTGAAAATTCAACTTCCTGCTGTTGTCAGTGGCTTGATTTATCTTCTATCATCTCAGAGAAATCTCCAGTTAATGTCCACATTTTTATCCTTATCTTCCAGCCTATTCAGGTTTGTGAAATAAGTCTTTCAGGCAGTTTTCTCATTGGAGATTGAGTTGATGAGCTCTTCAGAAAACCATTGCCTGAGTAGAAACACTCCTGGTCCATATGCAGCTCTAGAAAAAGGCAGTGTGGTAGAGTTGTATTTTACTTGATCAAATTTTTCAAATTTCTCAAGACTTTGGAGCAGTTGTATGAGTGGACACGTGCAAGTTTCCCCTTGATCGAGGAAATGTCAAAATTCTTCTGCTTCTGGACGTTTCTAATGCTTCAGAAGTTGTTTTAAAAGAACAATCCATATTCAAAGACTTCTTTCAAAGGTCTTAGCTTCAGAATTACTGCTTAGATTCATGTGTCAGACTGCAAGGTAATCAATCATGCAATAGCCATTTGCAAAGACTTTGTTTTCTAAGATAATTAGAGTTCTTCAGGAGTTGTCCAAAGGTATTGATAAAAAGCATCAATAAATCTACTGCTGATGTTGATTCAGATTTTACTCACAACTTAGTTTGCTGAGGTTATATCTCAGTGAACCAGAATCAGAAAAAATATTACAAAGTCAGGCTGCTTCATCAAAAATCTGTAAAGTGTAACTAGGATGCCAATATTCTTTTGTGTCATGTACCTTTAATTACCTCTAATGAAAAAAAACAAAAACAAAAACAAAAACAAAAACAAAAAACCCCCAAGGAAATTGTTACAGAGTCAAACTTGATTTTGTTAAATCTTACAGCCTCTCTCCATTTATAACTTTATACCAGATGCTCCAGCAAGACACTCAAGAACCTGGGTTAGCAGTAGTCAAACCTTAGGAGACTGCTTAACCTGTAGCGCACACAAACACATTTTGTGAATGGACTGGAGGCCTTGGAGTACAAACATAATTTATTTTCCTTTGCATTGCTACTTTATGTAACCCTTTAATGCAATAAGGAGGATGAAGGAATAGTTTTTAAGACTGTAATATCCTAGGTACTACTACAGCAAAAATAGAATTTTTTTTCCTAAGTAATACACATTGACCAAATCTGTAATAAATTTATTGAAAAGAAATTCGATTATTTTGTTGTCATATAATGATTTTCTACAAAAAATGTAGAAAACAACTTGTTCAAAAAAGCTCTCCTCCTGTGTGGACTTGTGCCAGTCTCACACTGATGAATGTATTTGAGGTTTTAATATAAAGTAGATTACACTAAAGCAAAGAACAGGAACATGATTTTATTGCAGCATTTTCAGAGTTGTCTGTTGGATTTTTGAGTTTATCTGCATTGCATTCCAGAGTTTGCAGCAAAATACCAAGGCAACTTAGGACTTTGAACTACAGCCACGTCCCTCAAGGCGCCTGGAAAAAAGACACTGAAGTGAGTGGAAGTTCAGCAGCCACAGGATATCAGCCTCAATAAAGTTATTGCAGGAGCAATTGGAGCACAGTTCATCCCGGGTTTGTGACTTCACTCTGAGTGACTACAATCAATGGACTCATCCAAGCCCACCCTCACTTTTACAAGAGCACACTGGTGAATGTGGCTACTGTCAGCCAGCCAACACATCCCTGCCATGTTGCACAGTGGTAAAATGCTGCACCCCACCTTTGGGAACACCTGTACATGTATGTGAATGAACTGGTTTCAAGATCAGCCACATGCCACTAGATAAATAACTCATTCCAATCACTCAGCATCAACATAATGCACACATTGAGCTCACAGGACAGTTCATTGCACACTCAGTGAAACACCGAATATCATTTTTCACCTTTGGCACTTGGCTCATAAATTCTCCAATATCTTGTAATTGAGTAACTGAAGCTGTCAAGTGCACACTTTGTATTTCAGTTTATGCTAATACCAAGTGTCCACAGTCTGAACCTGATTTTGCTCCAACCTGCTCCAGAGTTCACTCAGGACAACAGCCTGACCACCCCAGCTTTGGCTGGCATGGAAATCCACCAGAGGGAAGTTTGACCATATGAGAATGTTATCATCCACCTTGATTAGAGAACTTTCTCAGGCAACCAACTTCCTTTGTCAGTCTGAGAGCTGTGTGTGTACTACCCACATTCACACACAGACACAGGCATTTCCAGCAGCTCCTTTGGGTCACCATGAACACCAGAGTCAAGGATGCTGTGTGGAACTGCTGGGAATCATCACCGGAACAACGTGGTCTCCTCAAGGCAGGAATGCAAAAAGATGTAGGGGAACTCCACACAGTAAACAGTGCAAAGAAAGATAAGAAATGCTAAATAGATCATTATTATTTAAGGCATTGTAGACAAATAATTCAAATGAAATAAAACCCAACACATTGCTTCAAAGAATTATGGGGAGTACTCTGTATTTATTACACAAAGCATTATTTCCCCATGCTTTAATTATGTTCTAGAAACGGAATTTTATCATATTTTGGCAACAGAAGGCATATTTTATTCTATTTTATTATTCTTTAAGGGTGTTTTTGTGGACTACCTTATATATTACTTATGTAAATTTTATATCCCCACTTAAACATTGGAAGAAATTTAATGATGCTAAGGCACAGTAGGGCATTTCAGTGACACTACTCCAATTTTTTTTTCCTCAGTTCTTACTGTTAAAATTCAGAGAGTATTTCTTTTCTCCCTCTATGGAGACATTGATGATTTGTCCTGATTTTGGCAGTAATGACAGCAGAATTATACAGCCCTTTCACCACTTCAGTTTCCCTAGGATTAAGGAATGTGGTAGTATTGCAGCATTCCCAAAGTGGGTCAGCACTGAGAAGTTGATTTTTTTGGCTGTCACCAATTCAGAGATAAATCACAATGATGCCACCATAAAGAGGCTGTATTTTCAACAACAGTGACTGCCACATCAATGAGTTTTTAAATTGTGCTATGATATCTTTCAAGTCATCATTATCAGTGCCAAAAATCTTCTGGATCGAAATTGCATGTCACATATTTAATCTACATAGCATGTGGAAACAAAAAAAAAAAAAAAACAAAACCAAAAAACAACATCTCTGCTACCTCAATTTTTCCCTAGGGAAAAGCACAGAAATTTTACCGTGGTAAAACTGCAGGTGGCCATATGTTGAACATTCGATTTCCAGAGCCGGAAAAGCTGAATCCACATTCCAGAATGCACTGAGAATCCATCTACATATTAAAATTTCAGAGAGAACTGTTACATTCTTATTCTCAATGGATGTGTTAGTAGAACTTGTGACTTTAAGTACCCTTCTGGTAAAAAGATTGCTTTGTAATTTGAAAGCACTGCAGACACGACACATGTTGTGGATGCCAAGCCTGGCTGTTTTGATATATGGTACCACTGCTCCTGTAAAAGCTGTCCTCTCATTGAAGTTCTTTATCATTTATACTCCTAATACATCACAGCAAATTTTAGTGTACAAAGTAATGCAAATAGGACCTATGTGTGCAAAACTGCTTGCAGAATTAGAGCTTATTTTTATTCTTTATATTTTGCTACCCACGGTAAGATGTGCATCATGATAAATCATGTTATGAGCATTTCATACAGCAAAAAGAGAATCTTAAACTTTAGTACTTACTGAAGTAAGGATAAATGGAAAATTATTTCCATGCTCATGTGTTCGTCTTTGTGATTCTCTGGTCCCACCGAGTATTTTAAGAGCAGATCATAAAGTACTCATTTCTTAGAAAATCTAAATATTTTAAGAAAATCATTGTTCTTTGCAAAAATAAAACAGCATCAGCATCACTAATTCTTTATTTCTCCTCACTTTAAAGTATACCATTATTTTATTTGAATTCCAACACAAATTCTAGATTAAATCTTAGATGTCTCACACCTGTCCAAAGTGAATAGATAGACATGTTCTCCTTCTACCTGTTTATGAGTTTTTCACACATTTTTCTCACCTTTCTGTCATAGAGTGATAATGGATTTTTGAGACATATTAAATCCTTAAATACGCACAAAGTGAGGCAGGGGGGCAGTTAATGTGGCTCATTTACATCAACTACACTACAAAAGAACAGAAATGAATCATGGAGTCGCAGTGAAACAAGCATGTTATTTAGTGGAAATGATGCACTCCTGCCAACAGAGATAATTATAATATAACTTAAAACATTTTCTGAGTACATAACTCCTGCCATTACTCTATGTCCTACAAATCACACCAAGATTTATGACAAGATAAAAAACCTTAATTATATCAAGCATATGAAGATAAATTAATTTTAATATGCTTGGCTTACTTTATATGATTTTAAAAAGTAGCCAAATGTTACTTTTAAATATAGCCTGAGTACCACTTTGAATTTATCTACAACCAGTTTTTTGGCATACAACGTAAGTTTGATTTTGCTCAATTATACTCCTGCATTGCATATCTCAATGTAGTATAATTGCATAACATTAAGACTTTTGAATGGAATACATCAGGTAATGATTTACAAACTGGATCAAAACAGAAAAATTTCTGTGTTGCTAACCTTAGTCATATTTCTAGTCATGTTTTGGATCCAAATATGCTTCCATTTTCAGTTCTAGGCTTCAAATCAGAATTATGTGTCCTGGAAAAATCAACTCCTCAGGTTGAACACATGCAGTATAATAGTAGACATAAAAAATTTTGCAATCCAACTTAGTATATGATATTCCATTACATTAAGAAACTTCCTGATAAAATCAGCAAACAGACAACAAAGATTGATTAATCAATAAGTAGGCATGGCCTTATTACAGTGAACAAATTAGATGCTCAGGATATATTGCTTTATAGGCAAGATTTTTCTTTTACAAATATTCTCCATAATTGATTGTAGTGACCTTTTGGCAATACTGAAAAACATCCTCAATTAATAGGCTTCTTTTGCAAAACAGATCACAGTGGGGAGAACTACAAGTCTTGCACAGCAAGAGCTCAGAGAAAAGGAGGAAAATGGTTTTTAAACTTGTTCAGTGGGAAGCAGATGAGAGCTTTACTTTCCAAAGCAGTATTTGTTTAATAAAAGCAATGCAAAGACACTTTAGCACTGGTACAATATTTCTAGACCCACATCACCAGCTGAGTTCAAATCTCTTGGTCCCTCTGTTATAGGAGTGCTGAGGAATAAACTACAACTTGTGAATTGTTGCCAAATGCAGATCAGAAGTTTTTTAGTCATAAACAAAGCAAAACTGCTTCTCTTCCCTGTCCAGGTCCGTTTGGTACAGAAGACACCCAAGCACCACATTTAATGATTTTTTTCACTGGTAACTGCATATAATTCTGCAACAAACTCACTAATCACATTAATAATTTTTGTTTAAAAGACTCCAAACCACAACTTTCTAGATTACAAAAATGTTCAGAGTAAAATTTAAAAAGACACAAACATCTCAATTTTATGTCAAAACTTGGAGGCATCAACTGAGATGACTTGCTTGCAGGAAATGGATGCAGAAGTATTCATATTTTGTGTAGGTCATTTATTCATGGAAATGGTAGGCCTTCTTAAAGCAATATGGAAATTGGTAAAGATTTGGGTGTTTGTGTCTGAGTTCAAAGCTGAGATCTGGGAAATAAAAAAGCCCCTAATGGAAACAGAAAATGAAAAAAAATAGTAGTTGTGGTCAAAGTATGGGAATTAAGATCGTGTAAAGATTCCCCCTGCTTTGGACAGGGAAAAGGGAGAAGAAAAATAGCAAGAACAGAGCGGTAGCTTTTGGGAAGCAAGAATAACATTCAGCTTCTGAATACCACACCATCCATAAAAGAACTGCATCTTCCCTCTCCCACCTTCCAGAGTACTTTTTCTCTCCATTTAAAGGAGCAGACACTTGCTGTGTGTCAGCACTGCAAAAGCTGCTTTTTGGGGCATGGAGGAGGTTTGTTGTTGTCATTTTTCTAACTCACGCTGACTAGAGGGAGCAACATTTTCAGATGAAGTCAGAGAAAGGAAAGATCATCTCCTTGGAAGATGCTGTTGTCAGCAAACACAGGAAATTTCAAATAAATTTGCAGACCAGTTAAAGACAAATAGGAGGATAAAAGATAAAATATGAATTAAGATAACAGTCCATCCCACATGCAACCCATATGAGCCTTGTCTGACAGCTGAATATAACTATATTCTCTCCAAGACAAATAAATGCAACAAAAAGATTCAATTCATTTCAGAATGTCCTTTTCCCTTCTTACTCAACAAGGCTTATATTGATGGCCTTGTGTGCATTTTTATTAGTTTACAGGCTGTAAACATTTCAGTATGGAATGTCCTGAAGGAGAGGGTGTCTGTAAACTTCTCTTTCTTTTTCTTTCTTTCTTCCTTCCTTCCTTTCTTTCCTTTCTTTCTTTCCTTCTTTTCAAATTAAAGCTAATTAGACTTGATTTTAGTCCTTTCTTTCATAAGATTCAAGTCTGCTGGTTTTGTATTATAGCTTCTGGCTACACTATGATCAGGTCTCACAAAAATACTTTAAAGTCCAGAAGTTGCAAATTTAAACAACTTGTTTTTTGCTGCCCAGCCCCACAGCCACCATTTTTCCCCATCCGTTTTGCACAGATTTTCAGGCACAGCATTTGTATAAAGTGGCCCAACAGGAAGGAAGGGAGGAAAGTAGGAGTGAAGGAACCAAGGAACCCAGTCCATTCTTAATATTAATAATTCTTAATATTAAACATTCCTTACTGGGAGAAATCCAAGTGCTGTAATAGAGATTCACAGTTACAGAATCCATTACACACTGCTTTGAGCCCTTGTCACATTGCATAAACGTACCTGAGGTCCATTTGGAAGTTAAATGCTAATGTGAAAGGATCATTTTCACCATTTTTTTTGCTCTGTCCCATCCACCTCAGGATTGGTAACATTCTGCCGATCAAGCAGCTCAAGCTAGGCAGCTGCACCAGCAGCATCCATCACCTTCTAAAGCTGACATACTGAACCCATTGTTTGTTCCCTTTCCCATGAACAGTGAATTAGGCAATGACCAAACCAGCAATGAGGCATTGCAGCCCACATAACTGCCTCAAGTGTTAGCAGGATCAAGAGCAGGTGCAGAGAAACAATTCCTAAAATTTCACTCAGTTTCATGAAAATACCAGGGAACCTTTGGCTTGTGCAGCACGGTGACTTGTCACAGGACACAACATGCACTGCAGAAAACACTCAGCTGCTTGGCTTGGATTAATAAAATCACCCTCTGAGTTTGTGAATAATTGTCACTCTGCACATAATCCATGCCTCCAGTTTTAGCAGATCAGCAGCAAGTGAGCTAAGAGTCTATTCAACTCAACAATCCACAACGACTGGCACACATCAGTGCTTTTTGGAAGCACAGATGTACACATCCTCCACTCCTAGACAAACACAGAAACCTCACACTAAATGTCAAATAACTCCAGTCAAGTTATTCACAGAAATATCACCTCTTATATTCAGTTACCTTTAAGGCAATCTGTGCCTCCAAGAAAAATCAGAAGACATTATGAGAAATCAAGGCTGATTTTGAATAGTGACACAAATGTACCCGATTATACCATGTTCTCAGACTTATTTTTCTCTACATTTTGTGGTGGTAATTGCTTGTCTAAGATTATGGATTCAGACAGACCTTCTCTAACCCTTGCCATAGAGTTATTGCTGGCATAACTATTTTGTTAAATGACCTGATTTATCCCCTTTCAGGTTTGGAAACAGCTGCAATTTCAATATCTCATCATTACATGTGGTGATAACAGAAAAAAAAGAAGACCTGAAAATGTCTATCGTTGGTTTCACCTGGTCTTTCAAGGATGTGCCAAACACTAAACACAAGCAGATATTCAGTTCATATGTGCAGTGGAAAGGTTACTTGAGCTTAGTGCATTGACTTCCATAAAGTACTGCCAGCACATCCTGATATTTTGATCCGCTGTATTAAGCACATACTGAAATACAGCATTTCTAGAAAGTTGTCTGCGACATGAAGGTAAGTGCTTTATTTGATAAGCATGCTTGTTTTCCTTCATGCAATAATTCACAGCTATCCTGTCAGATCAGCCATTCTGCGTGGCTGCCTCTGCTCTCTTTGCCTTGTTATCTGAGCATCTCCCAACATTACAGGAGTTCTAAATGTAGGTTTTGTGAAACTATGGACACCAGGCAGATCCATAACAATTATCAATGACAAAAGTTGTGGTAAAGATGCAAATTGAACTTCTCATCCTCAGGGAAAGATTTCCTTACTAGCAATTTATTAGTAATATACCTCCAGAGGAAATAGTTTAAATTGAAGAAAAATATTTATAATATCTTAATGGATTACACCTCATACATATTGTCTAAGATGATAAATAAAGATAGCTTTCTCAAGACTTGTTCTAAAAAAAGTTTAAACCAAACTGAAGAGGATATTTGGGCATGAACTCGCAAAGTTTTAATTTATTTTTCATCAGGGCTTGCCTGGTGTCAGATGGTACAGTATTACAATTACCTGTGTTTCTTCAAGGTGAAGTCTGGATACTGCTCCTAGCTTCTTTTAAATTAAAACTACAAGCCCAGAGTTCAGGCCAAATACAGAAAATTTCACTGACATTTTTACAATGTTGAAAACTTAAATTCTTTTTGAACGCCTCATTTGATGAAAACAAAGCAATCCCTCCAGTCATGGAGATGTAAAAACCTCTTTAAAAGTGTGGGTTTATACAAGATTGAATTTATCTACTGATGTTAGTGACATGTTTTCAGCTTATTCCAACACGGCTAATTTCCCTACTGACAGGCTGGAAGGTTCCTTCTTATTCAGATGTTTCCTCCACAGCCACATTCTGAGCTTGGTTCTGACTCCAAAGGACAATAACCACCCACTGGATCAGCTCCTGTGGCATCCTGCATTTTCCTTAGAAAATCTCCTCAGACTAAGTTCTGGACACTTGATGTGAATATAACCCAAAAGTAAATGTTAAAAAAAGTAAGTAAATATATATAACATAGACGTATACACTAAACATATGGAAAATGCATTGCTGCCACATGCAACTGGAGGTTATTACAGCTCTCTTTAGAAAAAACCCCACATAATTTATAAAACATACATGCTGCTTTCATGCTATTCCCTTTCCTTACCTGTAATAGAAAACCCCAGAGAAAGCAATTTATGCTTACAAAAAACAGCAACATCTCTTGTAAAAGATAAGTGACAAATTATATAGTGAGTAGGAAAACATAGCACTAGTTCTAAGCCCACTGGATAGTTTTTTTTCTCTTTATGTTTTCCTTCTTCTTTTTTTCTTTTTTTTGGTTGTTTTTTTGTTTTTGTTTTATTTTTTTTCAGATACTCTTATCTCTTCCCTAACCAGGAAAACCCAGGAACTGGCTATGAAAAGAATCCTTATGCATAGACAGGAAGAGGAGATTTAAATTTGATGTGTGTGTAATGTAAGTACATCGGTTAAAACTCATGCCTCATGGAAGGCCCCAGGAAGATATCTGCCAATGTGTCCTGTTGCCAGTTTAGAGGAATAAAATGAATATCAGGTATCTCGTTTAAACATCTAACAGCAGTTTTGTTTTGACAATTCAATAATGAAAGGAGCAACTTGTTTCTTTAAACTGCCACCAGACTAACAGGGCAAACAGGTTTTCAGATTTTTCAGCAGAAATTCAAAAAGAAATAATTGCAAGAAATATAATAGCTTTGAAAAGCCAAGTACTATGTCAGTGCTAATAATCTTTTTTTCTTCTTGGCAGATGAGGAGCTTTTTAAGGTGACATTGATATTAGAAGAAATAGGGCTTCTCATAATAAAGCTACATAGCAATATTGGCTCCATCCCTAAATATTTGTATAGAATTAAATAACATTCTCCTTCATTATTATACTCCTCAGGAGCTATTCATGATATACATAACAAATCAATAAATCAGTAGGAATGCCTGGCAGTGATAATAGGCTTTTTAAAAGAACAAATACAAGGATTAAAATCCTAATTATAGGGGAAATAATGAAGGTGTATGATGGAACACTAGATTATATATTGCTAAAGGTGTCCCATTTAGTTACTAACCCTGCATTTTCATCCTCTTAAAGGAAATTTACCTTTAAAGCATCATATTTACCTGACAATACTGAATGCATTATAACCCAGCTAGTGCATTTAATGGTTCATACTCTTGACATTAAACTTGTTGGACAGATTTACCTCTTCCTGCTGTAGCCATCTCACATGTTCAAGACATAAAGCAGCCAAACTTGGCTCTTCTGGCCAGCCAAGTGTCCCCAGATTCAGAAAGGGTCAAGTTTCCTTGTCCAAGCTCTTACTCCAACTGCTCCTGGCTGCACAGATTCCCAAATGCAGTCGGCTGAGGAATTTGCTGCCTCTGTGGTGAGGCCCTGGGAAATGTCTGATGGCACTCAGGGAGCAGAATGGGCTGGACATCTTGCAGGAAAGACAGTGGAGAACAGGGCTGGGTTCAGGGGCAGCCTAAAGAGATGGTTTTCATTTCTGATCTCTCCTCATCCGAAACCATTGATCTTACTGACACAAAATACATAGGGAAGTGTTTGGTCAGAGCAAAGAAAGAACACAAACCAAACCAAACCAACCCCACAAACTTATATAACCAAACCAACTAAACAAAAAAAGATATGGATAAAAAAGATATAACCTAATATCTTCCGCTAATTTATGTCCAACCTTTAAAAAACAGTTTGTGAAGCCCTTGGGAACGCTGAGAGTTCCAAATAAATGTGAAGCTCAGGATACAGATAGCTTGTACCTCTCTAGGGGATATGTGGCATACTGAAAGTATCCTGGTTCTTTGGAGGCATCATAGAAGATTTTTTTCCTGTGAAAGCAAAATTAAATGAGGAGAAAAACTTTTCACGTAATACTGAGGGATGATCTTTTTTTTTTTTTTTTTTTTTTAATCCAGTAGTACTTCCAAAGAGGTGGTGCTGCATTTTAGCACCTCCACTTCCCTGTCCTTAAAATAAGCAGATAAATTGAAAATTGCAGAGAGAACTTCAGAAGAATTGAGAACCACATGGAAACATAGATCATACAATGCAATTGAGCTGAAGCTTGAAAAAGGAAGTGAAGGCCACAGTTCTTAAAAAAAAACCTATTTTCCTCTTATTTGATGTAAAAACATTTTAGTATCTTTTTCTAAAGAGGCTTTCATTTCAACCTTTGCTTTTTATTAAGGGGGTGGGGAGAAGTGGAGATTATTTCATTTACCAAACTGCAACAATGATTTTTAAATTACTTTGAGGAATATTATAACATTTTTATGTCTCATTCCAGAAATCAAAATATAGTCTTTTAAAATTTCACAGTCTCTAAAACAAAATTTTAACCTTTGCTCTGGAATGATATACAAGGAGCAAGCAATACTGCAGTTTTATACATAAGATTTCTAACCTCAGAAGTTTTCAGGGTGTTTTTTAGCTCATTGCCATTTATATGTACATATATTTATAATACATATATTTGTATTTGTACATTTGCATTGTAACGCCACTATTTAAATATTTAGTTTTAGGCTCTCATTTCCACAGACTTTTGACTAAGCCTTGTATTTTAAGGGAAATCTTATTAAACCTTAAGCTCTCTAGTTGGTAAAGTATTCATGCAGCTTAAATAATGACATAGGGAGAAAGATATTTGGAGGCAGAGCTCAAGGAGAGGAAAAAAAACCCTGCTACAGTGGAAAAGTGATGGCAACTGAATGAGGCAAGTGAATGAGGCATGGAAAGTGTTTTAGACAAAGCAGCAGTATGAACAAAATTCTGTTAGACTCTGGACAGAGACAGCAGGAATGAATGAGAAACAGTAGGTAGGTGCTAAATGGAGCTGGTTACAAATTCCCATCCTGCCAAAGTGCATTTGCTGTACACAGTATTTTTCATTGATGTATGTTCTATTTTTATTTTCCTAGTCACTTATTTCAGGATATTGTTAAATGAAAAGACAAACAGCAGACAGCTCTGAATTTGACCTTGAGAAGAAAGCAAACCCATGGAAGTTACTAAAGCAGGGTGGTTTTTATTTTGCTTTTCTTTTAAAAAGCCCCAGTTTTTTGTGACTGAAAAAGCATGTGATACCATATGAAATGTGGCTGTTTATCTCAAGATGATCTCACCAGGAGGGTTTTCAGCCATTCCCCTGAATTGAGACCTTCAAATTTTCCCTTATGCAAACCAGCAGCATTTATTCCTTCTCTGTTCAGGTCCAGTGAGAATGAAAAATGGTTTTATTCAGCCTTCACTTCTCCCCACTTCAATTAGTAAATGTCTCATCAAATTAAGACAGCGTACACAGTCACAGCTCTTCTCCACAACCAGACAAAAGCCCATTAGGGTTTTTTGTTTGGTGTGGGTGTTTTTTTAAAGAAAAGTATAGGTTCCTAAACCTGCTTCCTGTCTGTAGAACCCACATCAGTGATGCCCTGATGCATTAAATTCTCCAAGCCTGCTCACCTCGATCTGCCACAGCTGTGGTGAAAAGAGCTCCTGATGTTCCCCCACGTAAGAGAGGAAGAAAAAATGGTTCACTTTCTTTGGATGAAAGCTGACACAAAAGGTGAAAATTCTTTGGTTTCAAAGTGGACCCCAGACTGTACTTTCCCATAGCTGGGCCCAGACCCAAATCCATCCAGCTGGAGCCCAGCATCTGCATGTCCAGTGCTGGCTGTGCTCACATCAACCTGCCCTGGCTTGTACTCTACACTGCCTGGCTACAGACTGCGCCTTCACTGCCAAACCAACTCTGATTGTGTGATTTTTTCTATCAGAAACTGTCATTCAGGAGGATTTGAGCTGTCCCCTGTAGATTTCACAGGACTCTTTGTGGCTCACTGTGAGAATTCCCCCAGCAGATAACTCCCCATTGCCACAGCAACTTCTCAGAATCCTTACAGCGCTTTGGAAGACATCACTTGGGCCAAACAAGAGAATTTCTACTCCTGGCATTCTTTTTCTTCAGTACCTTTTCCTGCCAAAGCTTGTATAAAACAACATTTACCTGAAAACATTTAGGAAGTGTGGTTTTACATCTCAATTCCTGTGATTAGTTTCTAGGCTCTCTCTCTTATTTACATAAACTTCTACTGTCCAAGTTGGTAAGCCCAATAGGGAGAAACACATGTACAGTAATTTCACGATTATAAGCCACACCTTTTTCCTTAAAGAATCCAGCCGA
>VRYO01002763.1:563488-667692 GCA_009812075.1 Sialia sialis | reverse complement strand
CAGACCCAGAGATATCCTGGCAAACAAACTTTACCCCTCCCACCTTTCCCCAGCTGTAAGTCTGTGCCTCAGGAGTGGTTAAGCCATGGATGACAGTGAGTGGAGTGATTTTTGGCTCTGGATGTGAGTGGGTGGAAGCAGAGGGACCTATAGGTTACATGAAAGTTCCTTTAGCTCCCTTAATGTATCCCAAGACATGCACAGGTGTCTCCCGCTTTGGGGGATAACCAGTCACCTGAGCCAGCAAATTGCACTGAGAACTCCAGCTTGCCTCTCTGAAATTTTGTAGAGGGACCAGTGCAGCTCTGCACACTGCTTGCCTCAGGAAATGATTCATTGTGTTGTGCTAGTTTAAAATCAAGTGATAGCTAGGAAACTGTTTACCAAATGCAGTTATTATTTCCCCATTCAACAATATTTTTATTGGTGTTTTTATAATTTGCTCAGATATATTTCAGTCATCACATTTTATTGAAATTTACTTGCTCAGCACGTCATATTTGTGGGGAATCACAATATGGACAAAATGTGTTATTTAGTTGGTGCTGCCTGCTCTCTCCTACTGTTACAGCTGGAGATGTTATTCCTGAAGGCTGCTGGGTTCCAGGCACAGACATAGGAAGTAACTAACTTTTCTTTTTAGAACTGCATGAATAGTTACAGACCACTCGACAACATCTGAAACTCCAGTTACACTCATAGTTCCATTTGTTCTACAGTTTAAAGGATAGCTCAAATTTCTTTTAATTTAAAGGACAAAATATTTCCTTTTTAGTTTGTTTTGGGTCATTTTAGTGAAGCCAGCATGCCCCTCAGGGTGGTTATGTATCCCCAAACAATCCTGCTATTGAAGCTGACCACATTTTGATGGAAAGCATTCTTTGACTGCAAATTCACTGTGGTGGTATTTCAGAGCATCCAGCCTAAATCTCCCTAGCTTTTTTCTTCAGGAAAAAAAAAAAAATTATCAGTGAAAATTTATTGAACTTCAGTTATTCCAATTAGTTAATCCTTATCAGTGTTATTCATTCAAGAGTCAGTGTAATTCATTCAATAAGCTGAAGAAGCAGGTGTTAAAAACTTGACAGATTACATTCAAATAGAGTATTTAAATTCAGTTTCTTGCTACAAAACAGGATTTTACTGAATAACAGGATCTAGAAATAACATTAATATTTCCAGAGAATGAAGTTATTCTAATTTCTAATGGACTCTAACCTTATTATGGTTACAGGCTCAATAAGCTGTTTATTTGATCAAGTAATCCTTTAGGCAGAACTATTAAAACTTTTAAGTTTATTTTTAATAGCTTCTGCTGTGGTAACATTTATGTTCACCCAGCATTTCTGAGGTTTTCTATTTATTCTACAGCTTTGACCATATTATCCTGCTTCTCTTTGTTACAGTACATCAGAGCACGTTTGTGTCTCTGTTTAATAAAGACACCTGTTGCATTTGCTGACTTTAAAAAACATGAAAATGATCTCTGGGTAGGTGTGGATCCCATTTTATCATTATCTGTAAAACACATCTTCAATAGCTGTGAATTAATAAACTATTTTTAACTGCGGATGGATATACAGGTCTTAATTCTGAACAACTGGCACATCTTTTCTTTTAAGAAAAGCAATCCCTAGTCACATGCTACCCCTTAGGTCTTTTAATAAGGTAACCATTACTTATATTGGAATATTTATAATATTCCATTTATATAACCATATTCCATTCCATATAAAATTGCATCACTTCAGAGCTAGTCTTTGTCAACAATATCTGGGCCTTTTGCCTGTAACACAAGAGGAGACAATTTACAGTTTTCCCAAAAAGAATGAAGTCAGAAGAAGTTCTTACTGCTGAGGCTGACTGATCATTTTAGTGCTATAAACTGACTCTGTAAACTTTGTAAGAACTTTTGCAAAGAGGTACTCAGTGCTAAAGTCAACTATGAAAGAATATCCAGACTTAGCTGGGAGTCTTTCTGCATGAATTGGGATGGAGAATACTTTAGTAAGTTTGAACTTTTATGGAAAGTTTTTTTTGAGTTGAGGGATAGGAACAAGAACTGCAGAGGAATCACTGATGCTGCTCTGTACAGGATTGTCACAATACAAGAGTCTAGTGTGTACAGCTCAGAGCACACAGATGAGAACTGCATTATTGCCTGCTCCTTTTCCCTCCTCTGTTTCGGGTAAACACTGGTTGTTGGCCAAGAAATGAAAAGGCACCCAACACTTGTGTGCCAGATGTGCCTTGGTATAGCAGGGCAATCTACCTGCAGAGTGTGCTTCACAGCTTCTGCTTTACAGAGCATGGATGGAATAAATTATACAATGCTCTTAGTCTGATCTCAGAAAGTCATTAGTGTGAATAAATTTTTTTGCACAACATCAACACTTCAGAGTGGACCCCCGAGTCTCCTAACACAGGCATGAGTAAAAACTTCACAATGCCTTTAGTTTTTTGCCAGAGTATTGTGATAGAAAGGGAAATGTCTATATCTAAAACACAGCTGGAGTCCAAAGGCCTCTCAATCACTACTGGTTTGTAAGATTCCTAGGTAATCCATTAGACAATCCTGTATTTTTCTTGGAAGCTGTTTGGCCAGGAGGAATCAGGTGAGAGGAACTGTTTCACCTTTCCTGATGAAGGTCATTGACTATTGTCTGACAAGTCAGCAGTAATTAGACAAAAGTGCATTGCAAGCCTTAATAAATAAAGCTGTTGCTCTGCTCTGCAGAATTGTGTCTGGCACCCGCAAGAAAACTGAGCTGAAATTAAGTCTCCATTCATTACAAAAATAGTCTCTCTGTAATTCGGAGCTATGGACTGTCTGCTGTTTGTCAATGGTATTGAATGGTTTCTATCTACTATAACAAATCACTCAACAGTAAAATAAATGGTAGTTGATTGCATGCCAATGGTATATTTAACAGTACTCTATTGTATTGAATGCTGCTGGAAATGTAACAGGTCTTGATAGGGGGAAAATACATGCTATTTTTAAAAATAAAATATTGATGTAATTGGCTTTCCCACCCACAGTGCTTCACAAGCCTAGAAGCAAGATTAGTTTAATAGTTCGTTAGAAAAGTTAGGGAGATTGGAGAAAAAGAATCTTGTTGACTCCAAGGCATTTTAAAAGTATGTAATTAAAAAGAACAACTATCACAGACCTCTTTACAATGAATTCTCAGATTTTCCCTTGCCTCCCCAACAGTAATAAAAAAATCAAGTAGCATCCTACAGTGCTAAAAGAAAGAATGGAATAGTAATGTTCCTCCTAATGAGCACTCTCCAGCAAAGAGGAGCAATCACAGAACTAAAGCTGTAATCATTCCGTACTGGCAGCCAGTTTTACTGCCTGACTGGCAGCAGGCAGGACCAAACAATGCAGCATGGTTTGCACTTACTGCAAACTTACCCTCAGAAGGTAGAATTTTCCCTGCTGTCTTCTCTGCTTGCTGTTCTGCATTTAGGTCTCATTAGGTCACAAGAATACTTTCTCCTCCTTCACTTTTCTTGCCTTTAATCCCAGCATTCTGACTTTTTGTGAGCAGACAGATTGGTAGTTGCTGCAAGGTCCCATCTGGTTCAGGCTGGACCATCAAAAGGAACTTGAATCTGCTTTTATTTTCACGTCTGTTAGAAGAGTAAGACCATCACTGTTTTCATTCTTACAGCAAATGAAGAGCACAGCTCTAAGACCATAATAAAAACTTCGCTTTGGGGATTCCAACTCATAATATTCTATGACAAACAAGAAATTTATGAGTATTTTCCTTGTACCTTTCCTTGCTGGCCAATGAGGACACATGTATTCCTCTGTCCAAGGGATACCTGGATGATGATCCAAAAACAAGAAAACCAATGGCATGGACTACCATGCTACATTTAGAGCAATAAAGGACAGCAAACCTTCCTTCTTTGAAATGTAGTCACCAATGTTAGCTACCATACATCATGAAAACCTCAAGCAGGAGAAAGTGTTTTTTTTTCCCCAGCAGGAAAAATAATAAAACCAAGCAGAATCAGCAACAATGGAAAGATCACCTATTGCAAAAATGTTTTTAATTGGCAGCCAGCTGGTAAGTACTGCCCTTTCACCTGGCCCAGCTGGACAATGGGGCAGCATTTAAAAGGTTCCTCTCTTCCCATAGTTTGCATTAATGAGATGTTCAGGACTTAAGTATCTAGGTAATTTTGAGTTAGAAAAACATAACTAAACAAATAAATGAAAAATTAACAAGCACATATGTTTTCCTTTGTGTTTTCCTTTCAGGTGTGAAACTTAAAATATTTCCAATATACTATTTGCAGGATCAGGAGACAAGAGGGATGAAAAAGGGACAAATTCTTACAGCCCACTGGGATCAGTACCTTGGTTACACATATGCGCACTTTAAATCACACTCCACTTTCAAATCCCCATCTGACATATCAAGTAACTGCCCAATGTACATATGCCACTAAAAGCAGTGAAAACACAGCTCTGTGCAAAATATGTGGGAACACATGCACATACAAAATACTCTCTCCCCTCCTTTCTCTTTTCCATGCAGTTTACAATAATGTAGAACCAGTCCAATTATTAAAGTAATCAGCAATCATCATCTTTTTTCTCCTATCTCTATAACGTGACTTTTTTCCAATAGTTATTATTGTGTGGTTTAAGAAACTTTTAAGAGCAGGTTTAGCTCAGAATTGTTTAAGCTCAGGAGATGTGGCACATTCCAAGATATGAAAAATGACAGTGAGACCAAGATGTTTAGAAATGAAGTGTTACAATGTGCAAAATGTATGCATGACTGAGGTTCATTGATAATATTGACAAAGCAAAATATACTAATATATAAAATATATTCATACCCCAATACTATCCTTTTGTGAATGGATCTAAGAGATAGAAGACTACATAAGCACAGGTTTGTGGAACTAATCCTAACTCTTTACATACGTGGGGAAGGATGCCATTTTCACTAAGGACTCATCTTCATTTTCCTATTTTGTCTGTCTAAAAATAATGCAAGTTAAAATATATTTTTATTCAGACTCAGGTACATGGCATAGTAATTCATATACTTTCTCAGCAGATTGCTTTTTGCACTGCTAGGATTATTTCTATCAAAATTATTTTTAGACTCAGCGTGAGTCATGTGGATGCCAACAACATAATTAGAATAGAATTGATACAATAACAACCCACACAGTGTCTGATTATATTTCAATAGCCCTTTTTTCCCTCTCAAACAAGCTTCTATTAGTAACATGAAACTGGAACATGCCAAGGGAAACAGGCACAGTGCTCTGCAGATGAGCTGGAGATTCTCAAAGAAATGCTCAAGTTTATAAACTGCAGAATGGAGAATCAATTCTGCTGCACGGAGAATACTTAATTACAGGAACATTTATGCCAAGAAAATGACATTCTGAAAACTCCATGAAAAACTGACACTGGCATCCCACTGAGAGGCTTTTTTTGCTTTCCATAAATAGATTGCTGGCCCCAGCTATTTATTGCCTGTGATACTATGATAGGAGGAACAGAGTGAAGGTTTGTGAGGGTATTCTGTAGGCTGCATTCATTGAGAAAGTAGAAAACACATGTACAATACTTAAAACTGCTCAAAGTCAGCCAAAGAAGGCCTGGAGCATTTGCCAAGCACACAGACCTGTGAGCTGGAGGAACAGGTGAAAAGAAGGTGAGAGGATGTGGCACAAAGTAAAAAAAAAAGTATTGCAGCTATTTTATAAACTTCCTAATCAAAACTGGAGATCATGGAAGGCAATGACAAAGGGGGGATTTTTACTGAGGTAATGACAGGAATGAACAGCTGTAAAGCAAGTCCTTTACAGGATGGATGAAAATGGATGCAAATTCATTTTGAAAGCTCAGTCCCTGACAGCCCAAACAGCCCCTCTAACAGCCTGGCACTACAGAGAAACAACTTCTTGCCCAAACCCAGCTAAGGAGGTACAGTCCATTTCTTACTCCTCCTCTGTAAAGAAATTTGGGAAGCCTGGAACCATCAGGCTGTCAGAGGTGGCATGACAAGGATGCCAGAAGATTTAAGTACAGTAATTTCACGATTATAAGCCGCACCTGAATATAAGCCGCACTTCCGGGTAGCTGGGAAGACCACGGGATTTGTCCATAGATAAGCCGCACCTGAATATAAGCCGCACCACTGGGGTAGGCTGGATTCTTCAATGAAAAAGGTGTGGCTTATATTCGTGAAACTACTGTAAATTCTTATAGTTCCTACCTCACCTTATGGTTCTGAGAGCATTATTGTACATAGAATTGATGGGGGAGGGAGATGAAGATGACAGAGGATGGAATTAAAAAAATAATCCAAGTAACTCCCAAAACCAGGGGACAGGGAAGAAGAATGAAAAGGAAAACCATAGAGTGAAACTACATCCATCCAGGAGACAGCATTAAAAGTAACAGTAAATAATAAGATCATTTCCCTATACTTTCAAATAATTTTTTTCAAGTTTTTTTTAATTAACTTCTGCAAAACCCTTCATAACGCTTCATATGCTGAAACCCAGTACTAGAACAAAAAGAGATCCTTTGAGAAATTTTATCTGTGACATCTTCACTCAGACTCATAGAAGTAAACAAATATAAGCATTATATCAAGTGCACCTAACAACAGGTTAAAAATAAATTGCAATATGCAAGGGCAGACTTTACAATCAAAGATTATTAGCCTAACTCAGCAGTTGAAAGATAAAAAGCAAATTTTCTGTATGATTGTACTATGCTAAAATATAAGTAAAGAGAAAATATGACCAGCCTCATGGGTTTAAGAAAACAGTTAATAAAAATCTAGTTAATTTTTTTATGATGAAAACAAACCTATCTTTCTTAATGGTAAAGACACAGCACTCATTGTGATCAATTTTTATATAGCTTCTTTGAAGGAAAACTTATTGATGAAGATAAAATTTCATGCTTCTTAGCGGGCTGAAATTGGCTGATGAAGGAAGCTACAGAATTCATTGCTTCAATTAATAAGCAGTAAGTTAAGAGCAAAATTCTGCAAAAATTATTTCTAATCAGATTTTTTGCTTTGCTTGTTGGATAATTTTCAGATCACATTTCAAAGTAGGCATCGTAATAAAAAACTGATTAAATTGAAATATTGTACAACTATTGAAGCCTGCAGAGCTCTAGCTCCTCTTAAATAATACTGACACAACGAGTGTTGATGTCAGTGTGTGCTAACGCAGCATTAAAACATAAACTTTGTTTGCTTCCCAGCCCTGCCATTGGAACACCACAGCTGTCAATGCCCAGCACATTCAATGCCCTGCCAGAAGAAAGAGCAAAGTCTGCTCTGGGTACAAACTGTGTCTGGAAAGGTTTTCAGGGGAGCACACCAGTGTCAGGGTCACCTCATGCAAAACCGAGTGATAACACAAGAGCATTTTTATCTACACGGCACAACCAAACTGGAAAAGTTAAAAAGATTAAAAGAACCCTTATTTGTTAAGAAATTCATCTGAGAAAGATGAATCCAGAAGTTTCTTTGACAGTAATTAATCCCTTTTCAGCTTTGCATGCAGAAAAAACTAACTGGAATTTCATTACAATCCCTGTTATTTAATCAATTACGTTGGTAGGGAGGTTAAATTTACTATCAAGTGAGAATTAAAAGGAAATTAAAAGGGTGTAGGAGGAACCACAATAATGAGATATTACAGTGCTCTTTATGCAAGCCTGAATTTGAAGAAACCATTCATGAAAACATTTTAGATTGCTACTAATTAATCAGATTGATATATATAGTCTCAAAACCACATCTGACAGCTAATGGCACTTCTCAAAGAGCCTGATCCAAAGCCTATTGAAGTCAAGAGAAAGATTGTCATTGACTTTGATTATGCCACACAAATGTAATTCCCACATGCACAGAGTGCCCAGTAAATGATCTGCATTATAACAATCACATTGTTACTGCAATATTATTGCATGTTTCTAATGACTGGTCTATTATTTATAAGATGCCAAGCATTTGTTGAGCAGTCTATACATTCAAGAGACCCATTTTTAGGGCACAATGCAAAGTTAGTGAGAGCCTTTACACAGATTTTAATAACAGATTCCACAGGACTAATTTCAGCACAGAGTGCCAAGCATGAATGAGAATGACAGAAGGCTTTCCTCAGAGGCAAAATTTATTTTTCCCATGTTTTTAAGAATGATATTTCATTTTGCTGAAATATTAATTTCTTCCTTAAAGCAAACCCCTCCAGTTGCTTTTCCTACATTTTCTAAACACAGCCCCATGAAATAAATACAGGCAGGTTCTGTCCAGCTGAGAGAAAACAAAGTGCTGGTAAAGGTGCAGGGTTCTAAGATATCCTTGGATTTGGCTTCTTTGCTCCTTTCCTTCACCCACCCTCCTTTTTCTTAATTTTGCACATGGCAACTTTTCCTTTCCTTATCTATAAATAATGATGTTTCCCAGCAAAAAGTCATTATCTTACATTAAGCTATTGAGAAACTGTGTATTAAAATTTCTTTGTGTAAGGGCAAATTAGCATTTATGGAATCACGAATACAATTTGGATCAGCAGCAAAACCAAATCAACATAGAGTATCCCTATTTAATTCTATATTGAATATTCATGGAAATTATCTGTATGTTTTTTAGAAGTATGATAATTGGTAATAATGATAAATTTGGCAAATATGATAAATTATTACAGGTTTTGGCAGATGCTTGTGATCAGAAAGACTTAGAAGTTACAGATCTCACACTGACAGGATTTCAGGAAGAAACTGTGCTTATCTCTACCCATAAGTAGAGAGGACACTGACATTTCTATATGATGGATATTGGATAAAGCACTTAAAATTATAGAGAGCAATTAAAAAGCTGTAAAAATTGACCATTCCTATACCACAAGAGGATTTTCAGGAGTTCACTGCATTCTAGAATTTCCTGCTTTCTAGCACCATACAGAACATCCTAGCCACCTCCAAAAACAATAAGAAGATAACTACAATGTGCTGACATAACACTAACACTGTTAATGCTATCATCTAAAAATGAACAAAATGAAAGGGACATTAGGAAATAGTTACACCTCAGAACAGAGTCAGCTAACAGATGTACACTTGGAACACTGAATCAACAACAAAACTATGGCTTAATATTTCATTCTTCCTCCATTTCAATTTATTGCAGGCTCAGGTAGTTTTGCATATCTATAGACAAAATGTTTTACAAGTGTCAGTCAGGCAGAAAGGTTGTCACAAGGATGGGGGAAGAACTTTTTTTTTTTAGTTTTTAATAATCAACAGCCTCCCCAATGACCCAACACAATGGATTACTTAATTTACATATCCAGCCTATAACTGTGGGACTGTCTCCTTTCTTTGTATGTTCGTGCTGTTAGCAGTGGTTAACTGAAATTAAACTGTCATGGGCTTAACAGAAAATGTCATCTGACATGAAAAGAAGTGTGCAGTTCCACTGGGGAGTGAAGCTGGAAACGCTGGAGTGGTTGCCTGGTATTATTTTCCTAAGACAAAAAAGGAAAAACAGCAAACCTTTACCAATTTAATTCTTTTTCTAGGCTGACATAATCTTCCTAATCCCTTGGGCTTTTTTCTGCTGAGAAGGTTTCTTCAAACTTATCTCTAGAAAACAATTTGAAATGAAGCCATAATTCAGTAACTTGCTCCTGTTTCCATTCTGTTGCCAAATGGTTCATGACTTTCCCAAATATCTCTGCTGTAAGCAATTTTTAATACAGCTAAACTAGTCAAACACTGCCAACTCCCAGCCACACACTGAGAAGCAGCAGCAATTAAGCTGCCTCCTGAAGGCTATTCCTACCTGGAAGCTCAAGATGGAGCTGATTTGACATGCACGCTGACATCCCCTAATTGAAGTGGTTTTACTGGAGAAGCTTAGACTCACTAAAAAAAAAAAAAAAAAGGAAAAAAAAAAAAAAAAAAAAAGGAAAAAAAAAAAAAAGACCCTTTTTTCTCTATTTCTCAACTATTTGTCAAAAAAAAGAATAGCAATTTTCTCATAAAATAAAGTTTGCCCACGGTAAAGGAAAATGGGCCTGTCTGAGCAGCAGTATCTAACAAATTTCTACATTTCAATAGCATTTCAAAATGTGACAAGAAACATGAACATGGCTCTGTATATGTTGCATCACCCACTATCATCATCCACAGTTTTGCATGTTCCATGAAACAGGATCTTTTGTAACATTATACACTAAATACTTTAAGTGGAATGAAAGCACTTTCTGCATGTGTAGGACTGAGTCTCCTGAAGCATTAACATTTAAAGAAAATCAAGGAATATTTCTGCCTGTCTTGAGGAAACATTATACATTACAGGAAAATTAAATGAAAGCACAAGAATTTTTTCTGTATATAACTGACCTCAAAATACAATAAAATAAATAGAAAAGCACACACCTTCATAGGGGAAGTTTATACTGGAGGGGATGAAGGCATCATTTCTCATATCGTTATGAAGGAGTTCTGGCTTTTAGCCTCATTACCAGTGATAGAGGCAGCTAAAATGCTGTGCTTCAGAATGGAATTATGTTTTACCTAGAATTATAGAGGAGGCTTTGGTTGAACATTGCCATAATGTAGGTTTATTATGTTCAGTCCTTACCCCATTTTATTATTTCACTCTGTTTCTTTCATTCTTTTTTTTCCATGAGTATTTTTTTACTGTGCATGCTTCTTTTGTTCTCACCACTGCTCTTTTATTCTATGTCTTGCAGTGCTCAACACAATTAAGATAGCTAAATCAACATTACCAACCTACTCAAATTTTCTTGGCACAGTAGCTATCATTTAAGATTTGTGTGTCCTACACAGCTTTAAGCTTATTTTATTCTGGAAGGTCACTTCAAAGTCATCTCAGAATTACTGAACTGTTTGTTGATCTCCTAATCATTCTCTGTTTGCAATTCTTCAGCTTCCTCCCTTTGTGCTATTTTGTTATATTAGCTTAGCTATTTAATAAACAAAATAATATTTATAAAAAGAGAAGATTATAGAATCCCTAAGTTGTTCAAACGAAGAGAATAGTTAATTTCCACTGAAATATGAGGATGGAGATAAAAGTAAGACTCTGAAGTTTGATCTACATGGCTGTGCTCTCCTCAACAAAAACTAAGCAAAGCAGTAACAGCTTTTGGGTTTGAGTAACGTGGCTGCAAATTATGATTATAGTGTGGAAATCTCAAGCTGTTTTTGCTGACTATATTATCCAGAACCATTTCAGACTTGGGTTTGTTTTGGTTCTGGGGATTTTGTATGTAATCCTTGCTCCCCATAAAATCCTCCTGATAATGAATTTAGAGATACCAAAGAAGAGAATAATATTTCTTTAGAGAAGCAATTTGGTATTGATTCTTAAAGGCATTTCTGCTGTGATAAAATACATTCAACAGATTAAATGAGACCAGCATTATACTCACAATACAAATATTTAAAATTTTTAAACTACAATTTACCATGTGGTTCAGACAGATCAGCCCTGCATTTTAAGCAGCCAAGATTCTATGCTTTAAACAGACAAGGTCTGGAGAGTAGTTGTTATTTTAAAGATGCACTCGGTGACCCCACAAGCTAAAGTTAAAATAAATGTCTCTGACCTCATTTGTAGTCTCTAGCACACTGCCAGCTATAGCTTTTGCCAGCTCAGCAATCAATAAATATCTTCCAGATTTTCAATATTCCTCTGAAGGGAAGGAACACACCTTTCTGGCCCACCTGAGCACCTTTACTTCATGAGAATGACAAGATATTGCACCTTATTTTTGGTAACCATTGTTCACTGCTGGCTCTGACTTCATTTGTACACTCATTATTCAATACAGAGTTCACTGTAGGGCATGACCTAAAATTGCATCCAGACCTTTTTTCCTCAAAGGACAATCAAAGAATCCAAAAGGACCTAAGCAATCCGTGGTGCATTTTCTCTGCACCAGCACAACAAATTGCATTCCCTGCCTGCTCGGTGTCCATACAGATTTAGCAAACATAACTCATATATCTCTACTTGATCTACAGCTTTACTGCAATTATCAAATAATTTTATAGGCAGAATAGCTACCCACTGAAATGCTTCTCAGCACCTCCTTCTGTTTTAACATTGAAAAATTATGATTTTCTAAGCAATTTTGCATGACCCCATGCTGGTTTAATCTTGATAATTTGCTCAAAACTTGCTTCAAATGTTACTGATCTCTTTATGGTCTCAAATGTTTAGCTTGGTTATTTGCAGCATTTTCAATTTCTGTGGGTTATAAACTAACAGGCAGTCTTACAGAGAAGATTATGGGAAAAGAAAAAAGCTGAAGAATATGATCCTAAGACATCCAAAAAAGCTGCAAAGAACTCCTTTGGGAAGAGCAAAGCAATCATTTGAGGTAAGAAAATTAAAAGCCTCCACATTTGTTTGGCAATGATTTGGAAAACCAATGGAAGCGTTTAATTATTAATGGCACCAGTTAAACATAATTGTCTTCCCAATAAATCAAGATAACTCCATTGTTAAAATTAAACATTTGCAGTTGTATTGAGTAACTGTTGCCACACTGCAATATCAAAATTGACAAACTGGAAGGTATGTATATAAAGTGCTGTGATTTTTAAATTTTTGTTTTCCCACCTATGAGAAGAACATGGGCTTCACACACTGGCTTTGGCTTAGGGATCACTTGCTGGAGCCCCTGTACAATATAATTTACATCATGATCAAACAAAACCATTTTGTTTTTCTAATGAGCTCACAGAGCCAAGATGATTACCATGTGCAGATAGCAAAAGCATAGGAGGTTTTTTTGGTGTTTTGGGTTTTTTTTTTAGTGTTCATAATAATTACTAATGGTCTTTCCTGTAGTTTTCGTGGTAGTTATGTGCACAGCCATACATTTTATAGTACAGTTGTTCATTATTACTGGTAAAAAACCCTACAGAGTTACATGAAACAACCACCTGGGCTGCAGGGCAGTATAAAAATTTCTACATTAGTGTTTTATTTCTCCTTACTCTACGTTATTCACTGCTTATCCTTATTCTCCATCCTATTCAATATGTTTATCTTCATAATATTTTGCTTTGTTTATTTATTTCTTTCCATTCTTAATTCCTCTAATAGTCATTATCCCTTCAAATTTCCCAAAATGTGACTAATATTTCAGTTTGAAATGATGCAAGGATTTATGGAAAATCGATTTCTTTGCATTGCTATTTTCCTTAGCATTGCAGGGAGCTGAATGTGCTTCAGGTTGCAGAAATACCTGGTGTAGCAGAGCCCTCCCCTGCCAAGCTGGCTCCGGGCAGTAAATCCTCCTTCCTCTGCAAGGATCTGATTGAGAGCATCCACTCAGATTACTCAAATGCTTACACATCAGCATTCATTTATTTTCTTCTGGATCTGAAGGAAGAGATTCTGTAGGTACAGAATCCAAGAGGATCCAGAGAAGGGGTAGAAGAGTCCAGTTCTGGGTCTGAAGATGCAGAATGAGCCCAAGAATTGGGAAAGACTGACAGAAAGTTCCCTGCAGTCAATGGAAACACGTTCTCTGCAACGGCCTTTGGATCTAACAAACACTGAAACAAAAACACTCGATGTGAAGGAAACAAAATATTTCAGCAGTGCAACAGGAACTGCAAACTCTTCTAGGTTGTGCAGCTTTTTGAACGCCTGCCTAATTCTCACTGACAAAAAGCAAGTGACTCTACAGAAACACATTTAAATCAAAGCAGATGAGTCATCTGACAATCTAGCTGTTGTGAAACAAAGAGAGAAATGAGAAATTTGTGTCAGTTCATTACCTGATGAGGTTTTTTTGTGCATTTTATTTTCAATATCTGATTACCACTGTTATTTATGGTTTTATAGGCTGCTTTCATTGGCTCAATTGCTGATTTTTAAAGATAAAAGTCTAAAGTACAATTAAGTTGAAACTGGATTTGCTTAAAAACAAACAAGAGAAAGAGGAAGAATTTCCTGTGTAATGGCTGACAGCAAAATTGTTTGAAGTAATGGGGTCCCATTTAAATACCAAGAACTTGGCAGACCTGGGAGAACTGAATTTGCATAGGCTGTAAAATCTGAGGCGTACTCGGGAAGCTTGCTGGAGAGCTTCACAGAATATAAAACTTTTTGGCATTGCTGCAAATCTTGATAAATTAATAGGAGAAAGCAGAACACTGTTCACAGCTAATTTTCTTTTCCTGGTATGAGGTCTTCTTCTTTCTCCATCCCCCCCTGCTCCACATTTGTGTGCCAGATCTTCCCTGCGTGCCCCCGTGTGCCTCGCAGTGAGCAATCCCCACTGATCCAGGAGATGCCTGCTGCTGGAGGCACAGCTGATCAACGCGGCTTTTCCTGCTGCCAAACTCCAGCCAGTGAGCTATTCATGGCTCCAGTCCCTGTTTCTGTTCATTAGGCCACTGGGAATTGCATGAATCATTTTCATTCCCTGCCGGGAAGCAATGCCAGTGTTTACTATTACTTATGCAAAATAATTTTCCAGAATCACTTTACAAACGCTGAATGCTCGGTTGACTTATAAAAACTGAAATGAATTAATAAGAAATAAATAAGCAGTCCCAACTGCATGGGTTATCAGCTTTAAGCACAAGATGAGTAAAAGGCTTACATATTTCCACTAAGCTGGAATTACAATAACCCACTTTCTCTAGGGAGAAAGAAAGGATGAATTACAAAATTAAGATATGTGTTACTTTTCTTGCATAGAAACAGGGAATGGTCTTGGTTGAATTGAATTTTATTGCACATATGATGCAATATGCCTTCCTCCTGAATGGTTTCTCATTCCTTTTTCCTCACAGAGGGCACAGCAGGGAAATAATACCCCTAAACTGTCCAACTGCATCTACCCGAGATAGGGAAAGGAAATGCTCTTGCAAGCATTAGATTAAGCAGACAAAGAACAAAATAAATATTGACATAATTGAGATATATAAATATATATACACATTTAAAGGAATAAATGTGTAAATATATGAGTCAGAACAATAAGTGTTTTTAATAATTTCTGTGTCAGTTAACTTGACTACGTTTGATCAGCTATAAAGACATTACTGTTAACCCAATAGAAACGAAATTCTATTGAAAAACAGAAAGAAGCCTTTGTTGGAAAATCAGCAGAAAATTGTGCATAAAACCTGATGGGAGCCTCAAAATAATCTCATTAAAGTGGAACACACTTATTCAAGACAGACAAAAAGGGTTCACAGTAGTCTTAAAATCTGTTTTAAGAATTTCAGTTTATCTCTTTCTCGAGCAGGGTTCTCTCCAATTACTCTATATTAAACTCTCTGGCATTTTAATGTTCTCAGCGAAGTAAGGATTTGTCCAGAGCAAGTCATTTTAATACTCAAGCTACAAACCAGATCAACCTGCTAAAGACAGACCCAACCCACAAATCTGCCTTTCTGTAGCTCAGGATACACTGGCCCTAACTTTTCCTTGGTGCTCACCCTCTCCTCACAGCAGGATTTCTGCAGACTTGTCAGGAAAGCCACTCTTTGTCAGGCTGAAAATATGGACAAAGAAAGGAGAGGTTTGTTCTGATTTCCTCACTACATTACTAGTCATATCTGACTCCATTATTGATGGAGAACGGTTTTTTTTCTATGAAGATTTTAGTATTTGGGTGAGGGTTTCTTTTCTCTCTACAGAAACAAAGTTTTAGCTCCAGGACTGCAAGGCCAGTGGAGCATGTTCATATTCAAACACAGGGCTGTTGGTTCTGTGTTCATGCAAGAATGTATTTGTATTTATTGTGAGACCTCACCTCTGTGGATTTGTGCCTGAAATCCCCACACTTCTCTACTTTAGCAGTAACTTTTATTTACACCTTGGAATCCACCTTTCTTCCAGTCTTCAACAGGATCTCAATACATCCTCCAAAGCCTCCCCATATCCTCAGCTTCTGTCCTGCTCTGACAGGAACACCTGACCTGATCTCACATCAGAGTGAGATTTTAGCCTTTACTGTCTCTTTGCCTTCAACAGAACTAATACAGTAATTTCACAATTATAAGCCGCACCTGATTATAAGCCACACGTCCTGGTAGCCAGGCAGACCACGGGATTTGTCCATACATAAGCTGCACCCTAATATAAGCCGCACTTTTTTTTCTTTTTTTTTTTAAGCGAGGATCCATGTGTAACAAAGTAACAAATTAGTAACAGAATTGCACCAGCCGTGGTTTGGTGTCAGGTGCTCAAGTTGCAAACAGTTTTCATAGACCAGTGAAGCCTTTAAAGGCAGCCCCAGGTGCCCTCCCGGCCGGCTGTCACTTCTGGGTTGGCATTTCACTGGGATTTGTCCATAGATAAGCTGCACCTGAATATAAGCCGCACTACTGGGGTAGGCTGGATTCCTCAATGAAAAAGGTGCGGCTTATAATCGTGAAATTACTGTAAATTAAAATATTATGCTGCTGTCAAACTTAGTTACAACAAGTTAACAAGCACAGGGTGGACAAAAATTCACTATATTGATCTCTTTTATTAGGAAAATAGAGCTAAAAGAAAATGAAAATATTTTCATTTAGTCTAGAATATTTTAAAAATTATTCGAGCTGTTTTTAATATTTCCTCCAAGCTCCCTGAAACTAAAAAATATGCAGTGATTTTTATAAAATCTGGAAATACATGAATATGCCTCTCTCTGTTAAGTACGTCAGCTAGAGATTTAAGAGCTTCTAGTCCTTGATTTTATGCCCTCAATGCAATGTTTTCTATGATCCAACTGCTATTTGCAGACTTTGAGCAAATTTTCCAATTTTATAAATGCTATCTTTCAATAGATTCTTATGGCAATATATTATTTTCTGTTCTGCAATAAATCAGTGACTGCTGCCAGTGTTATCACTGCCAAACTGACCTCTGGTACACAGCAGAGAACAAGGAGCCACCTCCATCCTTCCCTGCCACCACAGGTGTGACAGCTGTGAAAGCAAGACCCAATTTTTGGTGTCTCAGCAATTGTTTCTAAGATCATCTACCACAGATTATCCCTCCTTTAGCAAGGGAAACAGCTGGAAACGTTTCGCTCTTGTCTATGGACATCTTGCTTTCTACATTTTCTACATCTTCAGTCTTTCCCTCCAGGACCCCACATTTGGTCTCCCACTGACCAATTCAGGGATTAGCTCAGCAGAGCCATTAACACAGAAAGTACCTGTTTTACTAGCAACTATCTGAGACAAAAGCATGGAGCCCAAGACTGCTGTGCCATTTAGAGGAACATGAATGCACTCTGCAACACTGCAAATTAAAATTGGAGAGAAGAAAAAGAGAGAAAATCAATACTAAACCCTTCAGTCAGATTACTGAAGTTTTAAGGAGGACTGGCTTTGAGAGTGTGCCCAATGCATCGTCTTGTTCAAGACAATATTTCCTGCTTTTACACTTCAAGTGACATTTTCTACATGGCTGCTGACTACAATTGTAATGAGGCAGGAAGAAAAATCCTATAAGCCTTTTGTGAAGTTATATTTGAGGGATGCCCTTCTGTTTGAGCAAACACTTTCTGAAATACTAATAATATAAAAAATAATATGAGGTGCATCTCTCTCTTAGGAGGTCTTTAGGTGTTTACATTCAGGAATAATTTGTGCTAGAATGATTTGCAAGGCACATAGCGGGAAGTTCTACAGAACTTCCCATGATGCAGAACTAACTTCAAAAGAATAAATGGCACTTCAAGAAGATGTCCCAAAACAATTTAAGAAACAGGATAATACCTTCTTACTTTGTTTTACTTATTTTTAAATAAAAAATTATCCAGCTGCAGTTTTCAGTTTTTGAGCAAATTTTCCAATTATACAATTGCTGTCTTTCAATGGCTATTTGTGATAATACATTATTTGCTGCTGTCTAATAGATAAAGGACTGCTAAAATAAGAATTCCCCCATACTTATTCACACCTTCCTGTAGTTATTCTTTCCAGACCCTTCTAAGAGAATGTAAAACCAGTAACAACTGAATGAACCATATATTCCAAAATGTCCAAAATCACATTTTAAATGTGAAAAAATTAATACCTTGATTCCTAATGACCACCCAACCCACATAACTTCCTCTGCTGGACAGGAGAAAAAAATTGTGTGGCATACAGAAGGTCTTGTTTATAGCTCAGATCAGTCTCAGTGCTTTTCAGTATTCATCTGCCAGCTGGCATTCAATGGACATTGCAGACCAAAGGTTCTTTATAAAAACAAGGCCCATGTTAGCTCTTACGTAACAGTTGCTTCATATCCAAGGCATGTGCATTGATTATTTGCAAAGAATTGAATCTCCTTTCTTATCATTTCTTCCTATTTTCCTCCTTTGAAAGCACCATGCCAGGGTGAGATACACACAGCTACCAACAGGTCTGCCTAGAATTGAAGAGGAACACAGAATATTTGTGCTCAGATAACATCCAAAGAGAAATAAGAAGCTTTATAAGGAGCATAACAGGTGAAGGTTGACTGAAATTACTAGGAATGTGCAACCAATCAGTAAAGGCTCCAAGGAGATTTTCCCATTGTTTAGACATCAGTAAAGGTTGTATCAAGTTTAATAAGGACTGAACACATACTCTCACCTTTTCCTAAACAGGATACACTGGAGATATCCCTCTGTAGCAAATGTTTTCATTCCACAACCTTTGTTGCATTTCGGAGACCTGATTGTCTGGGTTCAGCTAAAGGGGCAATAGTTCTTAAGAAAGGACAAAAATATCTCAAACATCTCTTCCTACATTCATTCACAAACACCATCATGTCATAACTCTCCATTTCTATGGGAAAAAAAAGGTGTAAGGCTGATTTTGCTTATATTTATTATTTGTAAGAGTGTCACTTATGTAGATTGAAGTTCAGGTTTAGACCTCTAAATAACAGTGTGGAAAGTAATTCTTCATTTCTCTTTTTGAGCAGCATTTACTGGCAGAATTAAATTCTCCTGATAAGCTTTTTATTTATGTATGAACTATTCTACCCACTCCAACAATTAGAAAAAAATAAATTATTTCTGAGGTTATTGAAAATTTGAACTTAGTTATTGAATAGCAGTAATTGTTCACAGAAATTCCTTTGCAGTGAACTACTCAAATAATGCCAAAATTAATTTGAACTCTGATTTCTAGTTCCCTGGTTTTTGTTGATTTTAATTTTTCTCTTTGGACATACAAATGCATTCTAGGTTTGACATCTTAGCCCTGAAGAGCCTTTAGTTTGCAGAATATTGAATAACTGTAAAAACATTCTACAAAATGTTAGAAGCTAATTTGGCTCAGTTAAGCATTATGTGACAATCGTCCTGACCCCCATGTGAACCTTCCCACACTAATTTCCATTCCCATTGTGAGATTTACCATTTCTAACACATTTTTACTAAACTCACAAGCATAACTTCCTAATACATCTGACAAATCATGCTGCTACTAAGCAACACAGGTCATTTCAGTGAGTGATACTCAACCAAACTATGGACATTTCATCTGGGCTTCGTGGGGTCTAGAAAAGTAGAACTGGAGATTCCTCAGCATCAAGTGACATTGCTGATGATTATTCAGAATTTCATTTATAAGATGTAGGTGGAAAGGAGAATCCTGGAAATCTGCAGAGTTAATTATCAGTTTGTGGTAATAAAGTATTTGGGCTCAAGTATCCTAAGCCAGAATCAAAGTGAATTCCCAAGAGACTTCTCTTCTATCCCAAACTCACCATAAGTTTTGTGTGGGATCTTAATGAAGTCATTTTCCTTCTCTGTGCTTCATCTCATCATCTTTCAGACAGGGACAATAACAACTCATTCCTCCCAGAGCATTTGTGTGAAGTGTGCAGAGATCATATGACAAGGCAGAAATACCTATGTACTATTATAGAAACAGGGATCAGATCTATGGCAAAAATCCAGGCAAAACTTCAACACCAGGAAGAGAGGAATAGACACATTTTGTCATCCCATGTACTAAAATTCAGAACCAAAAAGGTAGCTGTAAACAAAGCAAGCAGCTTGTACTTCGGCATATTTCCATGTATCTGGAATTGAAAACAACACAGCAAAAAGTATTCATTCTTGGATGCAAAGTACATAAATATAACAGACGAGCCCTTTTAGTAACTCACTGACAACAGCTGCCTACTGACTGGGTGTGTTTGGACTACTCAGAGTGGATTCAGGAGAAACAAAGGGCCCTGGGAATGTGTGCAAACATCTGGAGTACATACAACATATACCTGTAAACTTAACCAAACAAATCAGCTTGCTCTGCTCCTTATTTGAAACACTTTCCTTTTACAATGCATGGGAAAACCATAGCAATATCTGTTATACCATTTACGATTAAGAAAATCAGGAGGTAGACAGCTTAGATCTATAAAAGTGATTTGATATATTTGGCAATCCAACTCGGCCTGCCTGCAATGAGCTGTTAAATGAAATTTTGCACAGCCATGCCATCAGGCTTCATTCACTTGCCACATTTTATTCTGAAGGGTAAAACTGATGGCTAATACTAATCGCCTCAATCACTGCCAGGATTGTGTCAAATTTTGGGATGAGACTGCTCCCATTTTACACAGGGCTGGAGAGTGAGGGTGATTCATAAATAAATCAGAAATCACCAACCAAATTGAAGAGAGAGGTGGCCCAAAACACCACCAACTTCCCCTTTCTAGGGGTGCAGTAGCTCAGCATTTTGAAGAAATCCGGGTAAGACATTTCATTCATTTGTTTTAAAATAAATTATAAAGTAGATAAATACATAAAATAAAGGAGGCTTTGGGGTTTTTTACCTGCAGTAATTGCTGGATAAAACCTTAGTTTTTTCAGAGAAAATTTTTCAAATTATAGAGAGAAATGGCCACACAGATCTCCCTGGGTACAGCAAATTCACCAAAAGCAGCGCTGGAGTGAAGGACATTAAAAGTATAAAGTCTATCACAGGTTTTGCCCAAGAGTTTATTTATGTGGACAAGGTGCTGAAATCTTCTCATTTCTATTCTCCTACCAGTTTTATGGACAACAGATTAAATGCAACTCCTCCTCCAGTACTTAGAGATAAGAATAGGCATCAGAGTAGCAGCAATTCCAGCATTTTCAGCTGCAGTTATATGTTTTTGTCACACATTGTCAGACTGAACTGAACATAATGAGAATCTGGAGAATCCCAGTGCCATATATGTGACCATGTCACTTCCTGTTCTCTGTCCATAAGTGCAAAGAAGAGAAACAATTTTAAAAATAGGTAAACTATTAGTCATTAAAAGCAGAAAGTTGAAAATATTTCTTGTTCCAAGTGCTGCAGGGTTTTCCTTTTACAGAACCCAGAAAAGACATCAGTGCCAGAAAAAAGTCTGGTTCACCCAAACTCCTGATGCTGTTTAAACAATTTATTTCATCATTTCTCGCAGCCAACACTCAGTTGCATTTCTGTTTGCATACTCAGCAGGGGCCACCACCTTTGGGAAGAAAGATGAGAACGTACTCATATTATGGTATCTGCAAGATTCATTGAGTCTTTAATGATTTTCATGAAGAGTCTTGCTGTGAAAGCAATGAACAAAGTCAACAAAAGGTCCAGACACAGTATTCTTGTAATAAAATTAAAATTACTAAAGTAAACTTGTAGGTGTCTGACAAAGAACTGAAAAGTACAACATATGTAGATATAATGCATCAGCTGATGCTAAATGCAGCACGTGTGAACAAGGCTGGGCTCAGTGAGAACAGGCTGTGCAAACTGATCCAGACTCTGAGTGTGTGGCATGTAGATGGATGGTTTTTGTTTCATGAACAGATTTTCTTTTCCCAACTTGCTGTTTTAATGACAACAAAACTCAAGACTCAGGCATGAAGAAGAAATATTGTCCTTAAAATCTCATGGGTTTAGCCTCAGCAGCGACTAAAACATAGCAGCAATTTTTTAAAACAGAAACACAGAGATGGCAAGAAATTCATTCAATTATGTATACATATACAACTAGACCCATGTTAGGAAGCTAATTCAAAGTAACTTTTCAATGAATATTGGTATAAGGATGCTTTTGCTTCACACCAAAGCTTAACTTTTGTTTTAAGATTTATTACCTTTTGAATTTTTGGATGACTTACATAAATCAAAACTATGTACACAAGGATTTGTCTCTAAATAGTTTGAGTGTTTTTAAGCCAATTCGTTTGGTTTGATCTCCGTAAAGTTACTGAAAAGAGAAAGAATGAAAGCCCTCTCCAAACCTACTTGAGGGTATTGTGATGATTTCTATTACAGTGGAAACTGCAGAATCAACCTATCTATCAATCAGCACCAGAAAAGGGAAGGATAAAAGTAAAATGCTTTGCATTGTCAAGAAACAGCCTCTGGCAGTTCAATTAGGGATTACTTGCTGTTGTTCAGGTAAATGTTCTCCCAAGTGCGCCATTTCAAAAGGACTCTTGAAAGGCATTTCCAGATAAGTGGGTGGCTCTCCACTCCTCCTCCTCAGCTGTTCCCAGCTCTATGGGCAGGAAGTTTCATTTCTTCCCTGCCTCTTTGGCAGACTGCTCCCAATTCAATCTCTTCTGCACCACAGATCTACCTTCCACATGAAGCCAGATAATTCTGTTTGATTCAGTAGTGTCATCTCTTTTTAATTAGGCATGAGCATTTTGGGGTTCTGGCCTCTTTTAATCTAGTATACATTATTTTGTTTCCTAACTACCTTTTTTACCCTCTCATAGCAAAGTTCAATGATGCCTCTCATGTCAGCAGTGTTAAACTTGTTTCTATGAAGTCAGCAACAAAATGCAATGGCCTTATGCAGGATTCAGTGTTAGGAACACAACAAATGGGCAGCTCTGCAATTAAAAGTGGCTGTCCAAGAGAGAGAACAAGACTTCTGAAGTGGGGAACTAGGGAACCTCACTCTCCTTTTAAATGTTTACCCAGAAATTTTTGCTGCTCCCAGAACCTAGACTTACTCTAACAAAATACGATTTTTAGGGGGTATGGAAACCTTTTTATATGGCAATAAAGGCAAAAATACAGCAAAAATAGATAAATTTATCCCTTTTCTTCAGAAATTTTAAACCAAACATGTCTATGAATTTTGTCAGAATATCACTTGGTGATACACCAATGAATTTACTAAGTTTGGCAATTCAATGAAAACATTAACAACTCAGCATGGGTTGTTTTCAATTGAAATTTCCCATGCTGACTGTGAACCACTGCATGCAGATCTAGATGATTGGATTAAAAAGCAAGAAAAGGAGTTGTGCTTTCATTGGTAAAATCACCAGAGTTACAAACAGAAAGCAGCCATAAGCCTTTCAGTTTCTGAAACACAGTAAAAGCAAAAGCAGTACGAATAGGGAAATATAAAAATCCTGACTGAATAGGAAGCTGTGCCTGCACTTACATTTAGGCCATGACACCACAATATTACTGATCCCCTAGGACTTACACACTCTCCCAGTTTCTATCTTGGCAAAAGGGTCAGTTATTCCTTGACAGCACCTAGTTGTTTTCTTTTATTATAAAATATAAATTGTCAAATACAAAAATATACTCTTTGGATATCTAAATTGGGATAGATTAATCCTACCCTAAAACTATTGGATTGCATGGGCCACTAGGGTATTTTGTCATTACTAGTGGCATTTTTTTCTGTTTGGGAAAGAGAGGGAGGGGGTGTCTTTTCATTCTGGTGATCCCCTTTTTACATCCACATAGCTAAGACCAAAACCTGGGTTCTTAACTTTATCCCACTTATTTTTGTGTTCTGCTTTTTTCCTACCATCCATCTTTGTCTGCCTTCAATTTTCAGTTATTAAAGAGGGAGAGCTCTTGAGCACCACCACACCTGAAAAACAAACAGACATTTATATGAGCTCAGAGCTTTTCTTTCACAAAATAGAAAGGAAAATGTGTGACACTAATGTGATATTCAGAAAGCAGCACAGCTTATTTTATTTGTCTCTTACTATCGATTCCTTTATCCTTGGCCTGATTTGGTTAAGTTCTTCAGGCCCATTGCTAAGCACAGCATAACCCACCTCCTTCCTATCCTGACCCTACACAGAATAATAATTAGCATGTCCTTGGGGGAGAAGAGACAAATTTGCCTGGGTCGTATTTATGTTTGGAACAGGAAAGAAAGGAATAACAAATTCTTTGGTGTGTCTTACTTGTCATCATACCCATGCTGATCTCCTGAGTGAGGTCCTGACTCATTTCCCAAATCTGAGATTCCTGCTAACTCCCAAGCCAGGTGGGATGCACTTGGACACCCTCATTTCCCACCTGCAGACTCTTTATCCTGCCAGGCACATCATTATGACAGCTTGTGCTCAAAGTCACTGGTGAACTGTGAAAGAAAACTAAAGTCAATGCATTCTAGCTAAGGTTCTAAGGACACATTACAGTTTTAAACATTCAAGGATGCATGAGGACAGCTGGTTTGGTTTACATAAACAAAACAGTGGCTAGTTAATAGAACCAATTGGACTTTAAATAAGATTGGCATAGACACTTGACACATATTTAGTTCAGGCTACAAATAAAAAAAATCTATCACAGATTTAAGTTTTGAATCACACCTGACCCCACCTGTTGCTCAGGAGGTGCAGCCACTGCAGTCCAAGCTGTTCAGCTTCCCCACGACAGCAGCTCCCAAGAGACTCAAACAATTTCACCTCTCCAGCACATTGGCATCACTTTGCTCAGGAGACTGAGTTCAGTTTTCTTGAGAAGGAACAGGATAATCTGTTATCTATTATCTGTTATCACAGGATAATCTGAGCAAGGGAATATCACCTGGCTTCTGCACTCATTGCTTCACCCATTAATTCCTGTTACAGTGGTAAAAAAGTATTCCAGTCACAAAGCGTTTAAAAATACCAACAAACTCAGGAATGGCAGCTGTCAGTCACTGAATTTAGGAACGGTCCATTAGGTTTCAAAAAAGCAGAGTGAGCAGAGCAACTACCATGTTTATGCTGTGACAGACCAAGGGGAAGATAAGAAAGGAACCTTGGAGAAGGAAATTTTAATATGAGCCAGATTGGTCAAGGACTAAACTAGGAATTAAAATTCAGAGCCAGTCTGAAATTTTAAAAATTGAACCTATATTATTGGGACATAATGACATGGCCTTTGAAAGCTGGCAGAGAACTGCAATTTTGATTCAGTTATATGTAAATTACCTATGTAAAAATTATTGGTTGGCTGATTAAGTTCTTGCCTCCCACAACTTTTAAAAAGCAAAAAAAATTAGAAAAGAAAAGAATTTGTCAAACTCAAAAATGTCCCTTTGAGGAAGACAATTCTGTCACGTCTGTCTATGCCTACAAGAAATACATTTGACTGAACAACACAATATAAAATTATCTTAGAAAAAAGTAAGCTTTGGTTAAAAAAAAAAAAAAAAAAAAAGTGCCCAAACTCTCATATAAATGCTAGCAACCTAACCTTGATGCACACAATTCTCTGATTTCTCTGTACCTACTAGCAGCTTCCTGAGAGCAATTATTTCAACAAAGATATCATTTCTGCCCCAGACCATCATTGCATGATCTGTACACACTTGCCCCCCTAAGAACACCCATTTCCAAAGAGGCAAAGCTATTCCACAACAAAAGGGAGAATAAGACACCTGGGCCAAGTAGTTGCTTCACTATTAAATTAAATAATAATAATATTAACAGCAAGGCAAGAGCTCCATACCTGGTCAGAAAAACGCCTACAATGGAAGAAGCTGCTTCACATAAGAGTGATGGTTATTTAGGCTGGAGAAGAGCAGAAAAAAGATCCCCTGCTCATGGCAAAAGGGCCTGTGCTGCCTTTTGTAGGATGGCTGCATCACTGCCTAAAATCTGACAATTTTACTCTAGATTGAAAGGAAGAATTGCAACAGCTAAAGCTAAAATAAAAAACCAGTATTCCCAAACAAAATCAGTTGTGCCATGGAAAACATTCAGAAAAGGCTTTGCTTGCCCACACAAGCAAGGATTTGAGACACACAGGTGTGGCAGGTTTGCTTCTTGGAAATGGATGTACCCTCTCCTGCTCACATTTAAAGCACTTTTCCAGTTAAGCCTGTATTTTATTAGAAATCTTCATTCCTACGGAAGACCTATCATATTTATAAGGTTGCAATTTAAGCAGTTTTACCCCTCAAAGGAAGTTTTATGTCCAACATTAATTCCGCTGAATCCATTTCACTAAGAAAATGAGTGATACATCTGCCAACTTCCATCAGTAAAAGAATTACTTTTTTCATTCTCCTTCTTTAATATAATTTGTGGTAGTCAGTTATAGAGTTATGGGTCTTCAAATACTTCATAAGTATTTTCAGCAGATTTTTAAGGATCTTTTTCATAGCATATCCTACACCAAATATTCATAAGACATGAAATTACTTCATTTCCCAGCAACACAGGACATCAGGAATCACACCAAAGCTGCCCTTGTAAAAGCTTGTTTAGTAGAGAGATAGGAGGATACAAATGTCTCATAATGTGATTCACATCATAATCAGTGAGTAAGGAAAGGGAAACTTCCAAAATATGTACAGATAACAACATGATGCAGATAAATGGCATTTGACTCCTCTGAAGTCTGTGTTACCCTCCCACCTCACACGCTGGTATCGAGAGGTTTTGGCAAGCAAAGAGATTTTCTGAAACAAAACCACCAACCTGATCTGTGACAAAATTACAGTATTATTCTATCTACCATGTGTGAACATCACAAAAGTAACAAACCCCTATGGTTGCAATAAAAACAAAATGCAAAACATAACTATTATTTGTTATACAATATTTAATATGTTTCAAATCGTTTCCCAAGTTCTGCAGCTACCCACTTTTTTCAACGGGGAAAATGTTTGTATTTTCATTTGTAAAGAAGGTATTTTATCTTCCATTCATTGTACATGAATTATTCATTGCTAGGTAAAACATCAGGGTCTGCTGCATTTCCTTTCCCCAGAAGATACTTTAGTTTTAAGAAAATGAGACACTCTCATTCTTTACAGCATCTTTTCAATCCACAGAAGAAAAATTATATTTTGACCTGCAATGTGTATGAGATACTTTATACATACACATATATATATGCATATATATATTTTCTTACACAATATTAGCGGCAATATTTCAGTATCTAACTTATGTCCCAAGCAACACTCTTACACCCTAACTACAAAGCAGTAAGGTACAAACATGGAGAATAGATTTCAAGGGGAGAAATATACTGTTTCCCTCCTTTTATCAAAAGGCCTAGAAATGTCAAAAAATCACCAAAACATTTAAGAACTGATTTAATATTGCTGTAATTCAAAAACAAAGCTACACAAATCGGTCCCAAAAATTATAATATCAATCTGAGTATTGTCGGAAAAAATTCGTTTCCTTTCCTTTTTTTTTTTTATCTGTCTTGTAAAACCATCAGCAGTGTTAGATCTGGCAGCAGTTCTAAGCTTATTTGCTAAATTCATTTTTCTTGGAAGTCATTACATGTATTTCTCACATCCTCACTGAAATGCTCTGCTTCTCACATCAGCCCTCTCATTCCACAACGGCCAATTTCCCATCCTCTGTCCTTCAACATGCTGCATTTGCTTGCACTTGACCATTAGCCTGCAAGCAATAGGGCTTTTTAGTGCCACTTTGGACATTAAACAATTACACAGGATGAACATTTATTTTATGCCTAGATATTACTTCCCTTAGAAAAACCACTCTAGTAAGACCATCCCTATTAACAGGATTTGTCAGAGGCCAGTGCTCACCGACCAGGCTCTTTTAGATATATCACAAAAGTAAGGTGTATGGTTTAATAGAAAATTTACAGGTTTGAAGATAGTCAATGTTACACCAGATTTTTGATTTAGTAGAATGGAACAAAATATCTTGCACAGAGGTAGATTATACTTGAAGATAGAGATATATGTCAGCTGCAATATGCAGCTGGGTTACAATTCCAGTGTGATGCCCAAACCAGTCTGCAGAGTAGGCTCTGTGTCAGGATGCTGGGCAGCCCAAATCACTGTGAAACAGTTCAGGGTGAAACAGCTCAAGTTTTAATCCTCTGATGCTGGTTTTCAGAGTCTATTGGCAAATCAGAATTTTCATATTCTTTTGACAATCTTTAGTTTTTTGTGCAGAGGAAGGGAAATCCTCTGTCCATCATTAACGAGCAGCATTCCCTACCCACATATTCCCATGGTGTCACACTGCCAGGGGAGAAAGCACATGGCAAGCCACATCTATTTAATTTCTGAGTATTTGAATTATTTATATAGTTATCATTTCTAAGAGAAATATCTTGGTACATTCATTAAGCACCGATAATGTATGTCTAATATACCAGATGAAAGAAAGAGTGAAACACAGCAGAGCAAAGAAAATTAACACATTTCATTCAATGTTAGCATGCAGAAAACTTTGAACTCCTCTGGCATCCAGATCATGTTAACTCAGAGAACCAAGAACCAGCCTTTCTTCTGTTAAGAATGGTGAAAGCAAAAGATTAAGAAACTTAATAGTAAAAAAAAAAAAAAAAGAAAAATTAAAAAAATCTGTTGCTTTAAGAACTGCTTTACCTAAGAGCTATTAGCAAGAGTAAAATTATCCTGTCTCTCACTCCACACTTTCCAACCCCTTGTGAAGCTGGGGTTAGTAACCCAGAGCTAACATGTGATTAATGAATTTCAGGGTCTGTACAGCAAATCTGGAGAAAAAATCTACCGCCCAGTGAAAACAAATCAAGTTCCACAAACGGAAGCACAAGTAGTATGGCAGTATTTTCTTGAAATACTTCTGTAGTTCTGTACTTCCAATGTAAACACAGCCACCACCAGCCTTAATAATGACTAGATGTAGTTTGCACTGAAAGGAGATTTACAGCAGACAGCCTCACCAAGTCAGAGAGCATATTCCTGCAAACCTTTGCATTTGCAGGTAATGACAGAAGAGGAATTAAATCCCACACTACTCAACTGAAAAGGCAAAAGAAAATTGTTTCTTCTTTTCAGTTGGACAGTGAGGAGTGTCAGGCTGTGTCATTTTGACAGAGTTCTGTTCCACCAGGAACATAAGGGTATTCAACTCTGTGGGACACTTCACATCCAAGGTAGCACAATTTGGTTTACAGAGACCTAAAATTTTGAATTTTATATTGCATGTTAGCTGTATATTAGCTCCAGTTCACCACACCTCTATCTGAAATATCCAAAAACACTGGGGAAGTGCATCCAAAGCATCCCTTTCAATGCTTGAAGTATGGCATTCTAAAAGACATGACAGATTTATTAACCCTTTAGCCAAGATATTTTTGTTTAACTTCAGTTCTGTAAATTTTTTAAATCAAGAGGAAACCTGTATGGGACCTTCTTTATACTGGCAGAAGTATATAGAGATGATAATGTCCAGGCAGGAGAAAAACAAACAATAAGGTTGTCTACATTGAAAGTACACAATATATTTCCAAGTTTTTCTAATTATCCCAGTCTAACACTTGTGTAATTCCATTAACTCCAGGTAATTTTTCTGTTTTTTCTATTATTTGCATTTATTAATTGTTAAAGGGGGATGAGAAAGGACAAGCAAATCTTATGTCTTGTGGAAATAAGGCACTTGCATGCTTGTTGCACTTGTGATTTAGCAATGGTTTTTGGGGCAAAAAACACAGAAAGTGTACATGAAAACCTATAAACTCTAATTCATACACTTGCATTCATGTGACCTATTTTGTACTTCATATATTTTGTGCCTCAGCTACATGTCCATGAGCAGTGAAATTTTTTTACATGTCTTGACTTACAGATAATCACCCAACAACTGTGGTCACCTGCTTCTTTTTAGTACCAAATTTCAGAGGAAGAGAGATGTCTGTAGGACTTCCCTGCTAGATGATTGCATTACTTGCAATTCCATGCTGTTTAAAAGCTATCTTGCAGGTAAAAGCCACTTGTTCTGCTGCCTCTTTTTCACTAATTTTTTTAGACATTCAAAACATGCTGATTTCTTTACCCATTCAGATCACAGAGCATTAGGGTGATGATTTTCTACTCAATCTTCTTACTCCAGCTGTGAGACACCTTTCCCACAAATGCTCTCTAGTGTCAATTTGAAATTTGCTGTGTCAGTAACAACTCCTGCCAGTAATTTTCTGCTGCTAAATATTCAGAGAGTAAACAGCAAACGATCTATACAAATGAACAAATTTTTAACTTAGCATCAGGAGGAATTCTTATGGTCCTCCCCTAACAGGAATAAATTAAAGTGTTATGAGTGTGTGCCATTCCTTATTTAACAATGAATAAATAAAATTCTAACACACCATTTGAGCGCTGGGAAAAGTCAGTGAAGAGGGAAATGCACACAGCAACGTGGCCAGCACAGACTTTTCTGGATGTGCAGATGCAAACCAACTTGGAACTTTTGTTTATCACACTATCTTTTATTGAATAATTCACATTTCCCCGGTATACATTCAAACAGGAGATTCAAAGGAAGTATTTCTCATTAGAGAGAAGAAAAAGTTCTGGGCAAAACAGATTTTAAAGCATAAAATTAGCTTGACAGGCTGAAGCATTGAGTGATTAGTTTATCTAAACTGCATCTTTACATTTACATCATATATATTTAATGGTGCTAGTGATTTCTTTTCCCCCAGAATTAAATGCTTTGATCCATTTTGTTAAAGAGCTCATCAGCATTATCTTAAAAATACAAAATTAGCCATTGATCATTTACTAGGTAATAAATAATTTAGTGACTCCATATGACAACCATATTTTACTCTCCCAAATTTAGGTGATCTGTCCCATGTCCATGCAGTGGTTTGGAACCACCAAAAGAGCGTGAAAGCAAAAAAAGATTTTTGAATTTTTTTTGTAGTCAGTCTAGGCACTGTGAACAAATATCCATCCACTTAACAAATTAGAATTCTTAATTATCAGCTTCATTCTTTGCTGTTATCAAAGAAATCATGATCTGAATTAGCATTGTCAGCCTAATTATCTAGTAATAAAATAATGTTATACTAATGAGCATCATCCTGCTGTTAACCAGGACCTGCAGTTCTGAGAAACTCTCTAGAAACACAGGTTTCAGTTCAGTGCCTTGCAAAGAGCATTAAATAAGTTCACCCCAAAAAGGAAATCAGTGTCAGGGGGAAAAAGGGTTTAAAAATTTAGATTTTAGTTGCACTTGACAGCTTCAAGATGTAATGAGTTTCATACCTTCAGAGATTCTAGTTTTAGAACATGACACTTCAGTCCTGGCAGTTTGAATTGACAGCTCACTCATTTGTCAGGATGAATTTTGCATTCCAACACCACCCTATTGAAACAGCCCCACAAAAAACCAGCATGGACAGAGAACTCCCTACACTTTTGCAGCAGCTTTCTGCAGAGGGCAAAGTACATAAGCAGACAATGGAGTTTAATGGAGCAGCTCTCTGCCTCCTCCTAATCCCTAACCCTGCATGGCTATAAATCAAAACTTGTCAAGAGTTTGATCTCATGGTCAGGGGGTGCAGTTCAAATCAGTGGCCACTTCAACCCCCTGCTCTCAGAACAGCCTGCCAAGGCAGGAAGCAGATTGTTGTATCCCAGCTTGAGGTTTTCAAGGGACAGTGCCATTACATTCTAAGGAATTAGAGTTCATTCCTTAGCATGAAATAGTTTCCTTCCTTTTTTTAGAAATATTATACTATAACAGTTCAAATAGAAACTTATTTTGAGTTTCCATTAAAAAAGTAGAGAAGTAATTCATGCATTAGGTAATTTATACAATCCCAGGACAGGACCTCAGTTTTTGTGTTTGTTAAAATGGACTCACTGTATGTTGTATAAAGAGAGTAAAATTAATTTTGATCTCAGATCTCTTATTTTAAATCCTTTATAAACTCCACCAAGGATACAGACAGAAAAATAAGTACATATATCAACAAGTATTATACCTATAAGATAGCCAAAGTAAGTTAAATTCAGTTTTCAAACCTGAGTGTCTAACCCAGTGTATTCTAGTGCAACTCTGTGATTTGTGACTTTGGTACAAAGGACTAATAGGATTTCTGTTCTAATAAGGTCATGCTGTACTTGCTAACACAATAACTGAGGAGAAATTACTGTCGATCTAAGTAGTGAGGCAAAATTACTTAATTTGATAACAAAGATTAACCTGCATCAAATACTACAAATGCATTTTCCTTACATGCTATGCAAGGTGACATGTAACATCCTCTCATGTTTGCTTATCCAAGAAAACTGACATGCAAACAACGTATTTCCCTCTTGAACACAGATTTTTTCTTTTAAAGACATCATTCCTTAAGTAGATGTTAGATTTTAGAGAGTCAATTATAAGTGGAAATACAACAAATTCTATTTTTAAATAAGTGATCATTTATAAACTACTGAGAGCTGAGATGTAAGACTGAGATCAACTCTTGCAATGGTCCCTCTTTCCCTACACATGAAGGATATGGACAGATCTGGTACAGCAGAGTAGCCTAAAATATTGCACCCTCACAAATGAAATTCCATAGAAAACTGCAAGTTTGATTGAGAGCAAAACATCAACTTAATGATTTTTTAATCCATTAGAATGGATTTATGCCTGTCTGTATAAATAACCTACTAACACCACTTCTCTTTGCACATTTCTGACACTCCAGAAAACACTAGATTACAGTAACAAGGAACAAGGCTGCTCACAGAGGAGCTGGTAAATGTTTGCAGCGGGGCAATGGACAACTACAACAATAATTCTTTGCAGTTATAGGTGCAAAATCAAAATTAAAAAAAAAAACAACCAAAAAAATAAAAACACAAAACCAAAAACATAATTTAACAGCCACCCATGCAACTATGTTGGGAGCACTAAACTCTCTTACCCTTCTCAAAATTCTTAGAAATTACTCCTAGGATTAATATTTTGGGAAATGCATTCCAGGTGCTTTGGGGATTCCATCCCTCCCAGCCCTCCACCAAAGGCTGGCTATTCATTTTTTTATTATTCTGAAGGCCATAAGGTGGTGTTCTTCCTCTGTGACTGAGTGTTTGAAACAAAGGAGAAAGACACACAGGGTACAGGAGAGCATCATAAATCACACTCTGCATACCTTTGGAGCATTGAGGATTTGCAAAAGAATATTGGGGGGCACCCAAATTTTTAAACAAAATCTCAAATTTTTTATTAAAACTTGTCTTTTTGTTGTGAAATGGACTTTATTAATTAATAACCCTCGGAATGCTGAAGAGGAAGACATATAATAGTGTACTAATTAAGCCAGATCCACTTAAATTGGAAGCAAATTTTGTTTCTAGTAATGGAATGCATTGTTTAAGTTTGCAATATGCATATGGGTTCAAAGACAGAAGTATTGAATGATGTATACTCAGATCATCCACAAACTGAAGATTCTAGGGAAAACCAATTCGTTTTTGTGATCAAAGAATGTACAAGGGCTGAATTGCTGAGCAAAAAGCAAGAGCACTCGTAAATGCAGTGAAATAAGAACCTTTTCATTTTGGAGAGCATCTCCAGGAACACGTGGCTGAGCAGCACACCACATGCACTGGAGACAATCAGTGTGATGGAGAATTCCAGCACAATTGTGAGCTCTGAACTCCTGCCTCGTGTCCTCTCTGCTGCTCAAGCACCTCTCTGGCATCTCCCAGCTAAACACAGCTGGGCTGCTGCACACGTTCACTCAAAGCTTCCTCTTGGCTTTTTCCAAGAGAATTTCAATCTCCAAGTTTTACTAGAAAGCCCCAGAAATGTTAAAAAGAAATCTTATACTGGCCTTCTTTGCATGTTTATATAATGCCACAGAGGTTTCTTGATTTCAGCACAAAACCCTTCAACCCAGACATGCTTTGAACTAAGGAAACATGCTTTATTTTTCTGTGAACACTGATTTACAAAAAAAATTCAATTAGCACTGTATGTTTATACGTAGGAGAAACCAGGAAATGAGTTTGGTTTTTCATGTCCTCTTATTAAATATACATTCAGTGCAGAGAATTGGGAGGGGGAGAGGTGATTCCTGAGAAGTTTAAAAGAAATAAGAGAGAAAATTAATTTTGGCATAATTCTAAGAACACAAGGAGCTCACCTAGGAGAATGAAATGATTGCAACATTTCCCTCTCCTTTTGGTCATTTAAATTTGTCTTCCCTGACCTTTCACAGTCAAAGTAGATTTTGTTGTTTTGTTTCCCATCACACTCATACAAGTGAGTGAATTTCTGAGGACTGAGTCCTACATGCCAAAGCATGATGTGGCATCATAACCAAATGAAGGGGTGACATCCCTGCAACATCCAGCTGAAAAATGCACTGAACTCGGGAAACTGCAAAACACAACAGCAGAAGGCAGCTCGGCAGGATCACACAGAAATCCAATCAATTCTTCTGCAGGATTCCAGCAATTTTTAGTAGGTGACGTTAAAAACTCTCTTACTTGCTTTGAATGAGAGAGGGAGCGGAAGGTTTGATTTCAGAAGTGCCTGCCCTGCATTCCTCGCCTCCTAAACTGAACCTGGAACAGTTGGAAACCCTCCACCACCAAGACAGAAATTTGCAGCTGACCAAAGATAAATGACAACAGGCTTGCAGACTCTGATGGTTTTGTCATCCAGAGCAACATTCAAGCAAACATATCTGTGCAATGGCTCTAATGCAAATATTACCCAGTCCTCTCCAACTGAAGTGCCTATTGGCATTTCTCTGAGTATTTCTCCACAATCTTTTTATACACAGCCTAAGGACTCTGACAAACTCTCTCTTTCCCTTCAAAGGCTTGTTAAGTATGTGATGAATAAATCTGTCACTTCCAATTCTAAACTTACCTTCTGTTTTGATTGCTGCAGGTTCTTGTATCCATGGCAACTTTTCAGCACTCAGAATCGATTAGAGAAGTGATCGGTTTATCTAAACAGCCGTGCTGACGGAGGCAAGTGGTTTTTTCTGAAATAGCAACCCTGACAGGCACTCTAAGTTTCCTTGACCAGTTAGTTTTCCAACACAGCATGTAATGAATTCTCAAAGAACACACTGTGGTCAGCTGAATGCTCAGTTCATTTCTCCTCTCTAAAACAGGTCTCTAATTGAATACCCTGTAAATCAGTATCTGCATTTCTGATTGACATGTCCTGCTCGATTCTCAAGCAGAGCACCAGAGTGTATAGATCTCACTGGAGAAAAATGCAGCTCAGACCTCCAAACACTCTTTGGTTTATTTGCTTTCCAATTTAGGACAATCAAATTTATTAATTAAAGATGAAGCCATCAAAAGTTTTCAGTCAGGCATAGATGAATGTTTAAATTAATTACACAGTGTGGAAGCCAAATTTACCAAGAAAGTGTCAAAAGCATTGCTGCAAATGGAGAAATGTGGGGCAGAGCAGCACTTTCAAAAAACAAACCACTTCTCAAAGTGTTTCAAGCTCTACAGAATGTCTTTATTCTGCACGTTTTGCAGTACGTAAAGAGCTCTTAATTCACGTATTACATTTGAATCCTCTTGGGACCAAACATTAAAGACCTTAAGCACACACTGGAATTTATAGTGATTAATGTGGTAACACATCTTGTAAAGTCTACAAAGGCACACGTTGAAAAATAAGGAAGTGCTTGAGGGGATGGAATCAATTCTTAAGGGCAATAAATGGGCACGAAGCAGCTTAGTGGGCTTTACAGGACAATATATGCAGATCTGCAAACAGCACCCAGAGAAACACTACAACTTCAAAGTAAAATATTATAGATTAAAGTACAGAGGAGGATTTCAACCATAATTAAAACTATCTTGCTTTGAAGACAGAAGCTTACTCTGCCATCAAAATTAATGATCAGTATTAGGATGAACCAAGCAGGCTGTGAGGCATTTTATTATCACAGGGGTTCTATGCAGATTTTCTGGGCAAAAGTTCAGGATTCCAGGTGCAACATCATTCATTGCAGTGACTCCTGCCAGCTTCACCCAGGGAACAAATGAACCAAGTCCAAGCATGAAGTAGCTGTAACAGGATGCCTGACACCAAACCATCTTCATTCAGATGGTCTGACAGCTGAACAAAAGGTTTCAATGCATCTGAAAATCTCTACCTATGCCTTTCTTCTGTGCGCCCAAGCTTGGTAGTAGTTACAATGCATGTACAATGAATACTGAGAGATCATTTAGGAGAGTGTAAATAGTGCAAATATTATTTTTGGTCAGAAGAATGGAGATTTTGTTTCACCTACACAGAGAGCTCTTTTGGGTGATAATGCTCACAGTACCTCTCGATCCATGTTATAGGCATCAGGCTATAAAGATTAAGCTGACAGGGTGCTGAAAATATGAACTTTCCAACAGTGGCAACTGTGTTGTGAAGGTTTCAAATCCTCTCCCTGAAGTGCCAGGAGATGGGACAAAGAGAGGGTAGATCAAAAAAATTCAAAGAATGAATGGTGAAAGGTGAAGAACAAATGTTGAAGTGGTCTGAATATCCTTTTGTCTCCCAGGTCTCCTGTGTGGGGAGAAGCAGCTCAGAGGAATCAGATTCTTCAGTTGTGTATTTTGGAGTAGGAGATTCCCATACAAGTGTTCTATGAGCTTACTTATTTATATTATTATAACATTATTAAACCATGGCTGCAAGAGCTGACACTGAAGACATTCACAAAGAAGTAAAGCACCTGAGTGACAATTAATTACCTTTCACTCTGTCCCACATTGCCCCACCTTCTTAATACCTTTTTCCTTTAATCAATACTTAGTATACTGGTCTTCTTACAAAAACCATGGTAATCAGTGGATTAGTTATTTTGTTTTCTTTGTTCATAATATGTGCCTGTAACCTCAGTTTCTCTGGAAAAGTGTGATATTGTGCCCCCAAAACAATGATCATACATTTGGCCATCAAAATCACAAACTGAAAATTGCAGTCTTGATTTAGCAGACATAGCTGCTGACCAAAAACAAACCTGGGAACCACAGAGAATTAGAAGTAAAACTGTCAAATCTATTGTATACAATAACCTATACAATAATATATGAATATATGTCTTTATTTCTCAATTATTTTTTTCAAACTTCAAATATGCACTAAGAATGAAGATTACAACAGTTCTATCTTCTTTTTTCTTCTTTTAAGAGACTCCATTTGACTGAACTCGAAGCATTATTGACATCACTGACATAAGAGTGGGACTAATATAATGGCTCAGCAAGGAATAGATTTATGGATTTTAGTTCAGTGTGCAAAAACTTATACATGTTTTAAAAATCAAAGACACTGAAAAGGGAAGAAAATAACAGTAGTATGATACGAAGCATATCAACACTAAATCAAGATTTCAGAAAAACTAAAGGAAAAATACTGATGTCTATGAATGCCTCCCATGCTATTTAATGTCTAATTCTGTGCTGATAACTAGAAACTAGTTTTTAAATAGTTAATTTGCACTCTCTAATATTTCAGTTTTTCTCCATACCTACTGCTTTGCACTGATACTGAATATTGATTCAAGCAAGCACGAATACATTTTTTTAAACACTGCTGTAGAGAGAAACAAGCTTCTTTGCCAACAGAAGTTCATCAGCATGGACATTCACTCCCTTCCCAAACATGTGGCACTTGGTGCCCTCTCTGCTTTGAGGTTTTTAGAGGCAGATGAACCAAATCCACCTGATCTCAGTCACATTTGGCACTGGTGTGCCATTTAGCACAGCTGTGCAAGGCTCCCTCCAGTTAAAACACAGAGGAACCCCTCTGAGGCAGCAAGCCCTGGGAGTTCACCAAGGCTTCAATGAACTCAATCTGCCTGGTGACATGAGCTTAAACTAAATTTTTGCAGAATATGCTTGTCATTCAGTCACTCTACCTGTATGACATGTAATATAAGGGATGCTTTGTTCACCCTCAGAAGGGCAAGAGGACTGACTTTTTTCCATCTTTTATTGAACTTCACTTGCAAAAAATTTTTTAAAAACCCAGCATACTCTTCTCCTCAACCCCATAAAGCCTTGAACACACATCAGCTCCACCTGAATTTTAAATAAAAAAGTTCCAATAACTTTTCACACCTTTGCTTTGATCTGCCAAATTTAATATTATATTAAGTCTGGACACCAAACTTTTTCCTGATTACATGAGATATGAGAATGAGAAGACCTAATTCTAATTTTATTTGATATGCAATTTTATTTATTTATTCTCCTCCACAAAACCTAAGGCACCTTTGGGGGCTGTTAAAGCCCCTTACACACACACCTGTTCAGATTTGGATGTGCACCAGAGAGCTGAACTTTAAAGCTGACACACTCAGAGTTGGGGCTCCAAGCTTACATTGAATGTGGAAACCTTTAACTACCAAAAACACAGAGTGCACATCATCCTTGGGTAAACAAGGCAACCTGACACACTGCTGCACAGATGAGCAGCAAAAACAAATCAACAACATCCTCTGCTCAACCTCTTACTCTTGACGGGTTTCCATTTCTCACAGAAACAAAAACCACTGGCCAAATTGCTCAGGAAAAGGCCTATCCAGAATGAGCCATAATGTCTCCCTGGCACACATCAACATCCTTCAGTGAGTTTATTAAAGGACGAGAAGACAGCAGAGCTGATGCCATTTCCCTCAGTCTCCTCTTTGCCCCTGGGTAAGAAACCAGAACTAAGGCAGAACCTGAACTCATTTCCCTCAACCCACAACACAATGGTCAATCCAGAGAGTCCAGTAATATACAGGAATTATATTCAGTAATTTGAGTTTACTCATGCATGCCTGAAGTGCACCAAAAATGAGGGCAACAGGCAGGATTTCTCTGTGCATGTGTGTTTGGAAAAGGTTAAACCCACAAATTGATGCAGTCAGCACATGGGTGGCAGAGAGTTGTGATTTAAAACTGAGAACAAAAGCTATTCTACTAAATCCAAATGCTTTCCATATTCCAAGGATGTTAAGAGGAGGGAAAGAATGAATAGCAGAAAAGAAATGGGCAACAAAAATCACTGAGTTTATAGGACAATAGAATCTATTACTTGAAGGTGGAAAAATGTTGCTTAGCTTAGCTTGTAGTATTCCAAATTTAGGCTTCACAGCAAAAAAACAACAACAAAAACAAAAAAACCCACAAAAATAAACAACAAACCAAAAAACCCTCTCCAACTGTTTAATAGCTGAGGTGCAAACCAGCTCATTAACAAAAAAAGATCAAAGCATTGGAGCAAACATAATTTCCCACCCCTCTCCCTCTATTCTACAGATTAATGAAATTCTGCCTCCAGCTGGCAAGTGGACACCACAGCAAACTCCTGATGCAGTCAAACAATCCGGACATCTGACACACCACAAAGCTCTGGCACAAGCCTTTGGCCTCAGTGGATGGAAGATTTTCCGTAAATGAGAGACTTTCACACATGGAATATTTTGCAGACTCACATAAACATTGCTCCTACTTGATGGCTTCAAATGAAACGTGTGGTTTAGTACTTAGAAAACTCAGTGTGGTTTAGTGCTTAGAAAAATTTCATATATCTATAGTTGCCTGGTTTTTGAGGTAGAGATTAAAAGGCGAAGGAATGGTATTGGAAAAAAAAAAAAGTATTAAAAGAAGGCACAGACCATTTTAGGGGCTACTCAAAACCAAATCTGGCTGAGCAGGTTGGGACTGTGCTGGTATAACATGAACTGCAAATATTCAGTTTTATTGAAAGTAATTGAAGAAGACAGTCCATACAATTATCTCAAGTAAATTTTTGTGCTGTTGTTCTGAGATGAAAACTATGTTTTATGGACAGCTTCATATATTTTTTTTTCCTTCAGACAAAACAGTTAATTTTATAAGACACTTTGAACAAACAGCAAAATCCTAGGTGACTTTTTTGGGAGAAAACAACCCTTTAAATTCTATTTAACAGAACATGTTAAAGCCACATTTAGGACTATTGGGAGAACAGAAAAACATTTCTCACAGCACTTCTTGCAGCACTTGGCTGATAAATGTGGCTTTTTGTCATTCCACCTCAAGGACTTCTATCTCCATTTCATCACTGAAGCTCCTCCAGCCCCACAAGAGATTTGGGGCCACCCAGCCCTGGGCTCTGCCTGCTCAGCCCAAGGCTCTACACTGCCCCAGCTGCTGCTGCTTCACCAAGAAACCCGGGCACTAAATTTGAATTTGCAAGGTTTTTGGGACAATTTATCTAACCCAGCTGGATGTGCAAGATCATGTCTAACTAGTTATGAGAATAGCCCTAATTACTCAAGATTTAATTGGGGTTACTAGTGGTTACGGTCACTACTTAAATGCAAGCATTTTCCTATTTTTGTTGCCCACAGCCCTGTGGCCACAAAGACTCTAGTTATTTACACCCATTTGGTGGTAAATTGGACCCAGAAGCTTCTCCTAAGACAGACGGGAAGATTAACTCTCAGCACTCATTCTTTCCTCACTCATAGCAATACAAGGCAGAAAACTACAAAATACATTTACTGAGTAACAGTACAATATTCACATCTTTGCTGTCTATTATATAGATATTCTATCTATATCTCTCTAAATATCAATATTTTGCCACTTTAATTACCATTTTTCAGAGTTATTTCCATTTCTCAATCTGCTATCTAAATACACGTATATATTGCTTTCACATCCCAGATTTCTTAAAAATAACAGCCAAAAGGTAAAATAGATACTGTCATCCTTGAAAGGCCTCAACAGTCAGTAATGAAAGTTCAAAGTAGTAGTTAAGTTATAATGCCAATAAAACAGAGATCTGTAAATTCTCCATAGTTTTACTGGGTAGTTAAAGACCTATAACCCTTTAAAGATTATAAGCCATATATAATTTTAAAGTTACTTACTATATTTGTAGCCATTATCTATTAATAATGTAACTGATTAACTATATAAATATTTTTATAACTCATTGGTCCTAAAAAATAATTGGATATCAACTGCAAATGGGTTGCTTCCAAAAAATCAAATCTAAAGAAATTTTAAAAATAGTTGCTGAAGGTAAAAGGGTAACATATCCCAAATTGACAAATTGAAACAAGAATAATAAATTAAAGTTGTCCAGTTTTCCTAAGAGCAGCAACAAATCTGGACATGATCAAAGTTAGGATCAGATAAACTAAAAAGTTTTTTCTTTAGTAACAACTTCTGGCAGAGGAAACATTTGTGCTTAGGCATCTTACCAGGGATTGCCACTGTAAATCCCAATATTCAGAAGAGAGCTTGGGTATGCTCATGTTCTGCACAACACTTTTGTCGTGGCCAAAATGAAAAACACACAAAGGCTCATGAAAAAAGCTGCAAATAGAAGTTCTTGCTATACTTAGCTGGATTTACTGGAACCCATGCCTGTCCTAATTCTCTAGACTGTCCCTGTGGGCAGAAGTTAACAATGACCTTTGCATCTTGAGGGCAAGCGAACAGTTTCCACAAACTTCTGGCATTAGCACTGAGCAAACAGAAGGGATCAGAGCCCTCCTTGCATAAACACACAGCAGATCCATACAGTCATACAAATGGAGCATGTATCCCACTGCAGGATTTTGCAATTTTATTTTTTTTATTTTAACAGCCAGACACAAATTGGAATAGCAGTCATTTTTAGAGGAGGAAAAAAATCCTAAACAAAGCCCCCAGAATTATACTCATAAACTACTCTTGCTTTACCTCTACAGGAAAATATACTCCTCTATTCATATTCATATCTGCCAGCGTAATATGATATCTAATATATCTTGTTTCCATAGAAGAAAGAAACCAATAAAAAAATCCCAAAACACAAGAAGTTTTCAACAGCCACAATTCTATAAAAATATACTCCCAGAGCTATTAGAGATACAAGCCATCATTCACAAGAAAATACATAGTTACTTCTAAAAATGAAGGAAAAGATAACTCTGAAAATATGATACCATGTGATAAAAAGTCTCCATCACATTAAGAAGTTTCCAGTACGGAACAACAGTGAAATAGAAAAAACAGGGATATGGGCAGATGTTTTAAATCACTGCATTTAGCTACATAAAAGACCTCACATTCAACATCAGCTGGCACAGAATCACTCACTGGACAGCTGCTCATGTTCTGCTTTTTCTTAAAGGTGAGCCACAAAGCTGAAATGAAAATCAAGATAATTTTGGATGTGTGAGATGAATTCACTCCTCCCCCACGAGCAAACCAGCGCTGGTCTCACCCAGACACCAGCTGCACGTGCTCTGCAGCCTCTGATCCACCCCAAAGGATGGAGAACCAGCACATTGCCCCCTCACAAACGGGGCTCTAAACCAGGCTGGGTACATTGTCCACATCAAGCTGCAAGGGGCTTCCAGTCCACATCACTCCCCAGTGAGCCCCTAAAAATCCCAAGGGCTTCTGATACGGGCCTTGATAATAATAATAATGTGCTGTCTCACTGGCCAGGGCCCAAAATGTCTTTGCAATGACTAGGATATCACTACATCAAAATCATAATTGCCCAGAGTATTTTCAGCAAACGTAGAATGCCCAGAGAGTCTTTGAAATCTTTACCAATACTGAAAAACCCATCTATTTTTAATTTATTTCAAAAGTTTGCAAACATATCCTCCAAATTCAACTAATATGCCTCTGTTGCTTTGTAATTCACATCAAGAAAAAAGGAAAAAAAACAAAACCTGAAAACTCTCATACACATTCAAGACTGAAAAGTAATTAATTCAATAAATATCTTCTTAATGCCTTCTCAAGGACTTTCCAGATCTCAAGCCATAAAAGGAAGCTCTAAATAAAGAAATGGGAAATCATATAATCATCAGGTACAGGTCCACACTGCACCTACCCTGCCATTTCAAGAGAAGCATTTCCTCTAATGATCTGTGTACAAGTTGGGCTGATTGGCACTTGGAACACCAGCTTTTAATTATATTCAAGTTCATAAATATGCATCACATCACAGATTAGAGCATGTACATGCCCTCTTTCTCAGTACCTTTATTTACATTACTTGTGTAAAATTGCACCAACTTCATCTGTATTAGAGCCAGACTCCCTACCCTCCAAAGCACCACTTACATTTTCTCCATTTTCTTCCAAGTGCAAAGCATAACGAGTTCCTTGTGGGAACTTAAGAGGACTTAAAATGCTTAAAAATAAAGACTGTAATTCATTAACAAGTAGGCTGCTGTGAATTTTGTCTTTGAGACTAATTCACACTCAAGGCAAAATCCTTCCCCTTAGATCTACATGACTGATCTCAGATCAGATATTCTACTCCTTTTATAAATGAGCCCTTTTGGAGATTCACATATGTACCAAAGATAGTCAGAACACAGATCTGGCATCTGGTCCCAAAGGAAAGGGCTAAATCTCAGCATCCTATCTCAGCACGAAAGAACTACTCCCACACAGCTCTGGTACATTTTCCATATGATTCACATTCTACATGAGAGGGAAACCAGTATCTCTGGAGGATTTTCCCCAAAGTACAAGAGTCAGCCTCAAAAAAAGACTGCACATAAAAGACCTAAAATTTAGGTCACTCCTTTGCAAATGGAGATGTTTGAATCTTTGAGTGGAAATTCGGAGCCTCAGCACCACACCACAGACCACCAGCCCAGCTGATGTTTCACTCACCAGCTATTTCAAGGTTATTTCTTCTACCTTTCTCCATTTTATTGATCATTTTCCACTGAGCATAAGAAGCATTTGCCTTGATAAAAGATTGGAAGTGCTAGGTTACACACCTGCAATTTTACTTGGAAACTACTCCCTCTACTCAGGTTGATGTGGCTGTAGCAGAGAGTTGCCACCAGCAATTCATAATTCCAATAAATAAATTCAATAATTCCAATGCTGCTAAACAGAAGAATGTATTTGAGAAAGAGTCTAAGGACAGTACTTTGGAACACAAAACCACATGTCATCTCTGTGTTTTTAGTGGGAAAGAAAATGAAGGGACCCAGACCTTTCTGCTCCTGTTAATACAGGTGGCCCCATAGCCAGGAGCAGACGGGGTCTGTTGGTCCATTTATGCAAAGGTGGAGCTACTGCCAAAATTCTCCTTGAATAGATGGCAGATGTTTGTGCTCTTGGCCAGAATTAATGATTTCTACCCTATAAACCATTCACAACTTTATATTCATATACACATCAAATTCTTTTTCCAGATAGGTAGCCTAAAGGTACCTTAAATAGCACAAAAACTACCCTCTGCTCACCTTGGCAAAGGACACGTTCAGAACTATATCAATTGGTGACACCTTTGTGTTTCCCAAGTTTTATGGGATGCAGCATCCACTGAGCAATGTTCTGTGCATTTTGTTAGTTACTACTGGTCTTGGAGAGAAGCAAAAGGAGGCCTTCAGCTCACTACTTATATTGGAATATATTAATTAAAACTGGATAGAGGTAGAAGGGAAAATTTACCCTGTTGTTCAGAACCACAGAGTAGATGGCTGCCCTTCCATTTTCAAGTGCAGCCAAAACACTCTGTGCCTTTATTTTATTATGCTTCCATTAGAGCAGCTTCTGGTATCTCCCAGTTATGCAGGTTGAAGACAAAGGTCTACTTAATTAAGTTTGTGAGAAATATCTTATAGATAGGGGAAAAAACACATCAAAGGAGGTGTTTGAAATCATGAAGGAAAAGAAGGTGGACATCTACATAAGAAAGAATCAAGAATATAAGGTGAAACATAAGGCGAGGAAAAAAGATGAAACCTCTTCTGACTTCAAATATACTTCACAGAAATGCAGCTTCTTTTCATCAGAAACACATCAATATCAAACATTTGTATACTTCTAGTAAGATACTGGGATTTATATTGCACTTGACATAGAAATATTTTGATTTTGACTGAGATAGTGTTTTGCTTAAAAAATTTCCTTCAAGAAAAACTTAGAATTGTTATGACTTTCTCCTGAAGTGACATTAAAATAAAATGTAAATCACAGTAGTGTGTTTAAACAGAAGTTTTACATTAAACAATTTCTCTCTCTCTCAGAGTTTGACGGCAGAAAAAAAAGTTCCCAGCTTCTAGTCCTGTGACAAAAAAAAAAAAAAAAAAAAAAAAAAAAAAAAAAAAAAAAATAGAACTATTCATCTGCCATAATTCCATTACTGCATGTTACACATAGCAGAAGGAGATGAAAGGTATTGGCTGTATGTCTGTTACAAATTATGCTTTCAGATACACAGGCTCTTCCATTGACAAGTTTTTATCTGACACTGAAAATGTCAAATATGAAAAACTGTATTTGAAATAGAGTTTACTGACACCAAGTGATTTATGCACACATCTTCATCTGGAGACCTTCCCCAGAATGATCATGTTTAATTAATGACTCTGCAGCTCTTATTCTGTGGGAGATAACAGTTATTAAAGTGAATGGATGTGTCTTCCTTATATGTTTTAACCTCAGGAGAGAATGCTGCCACTGAGGCTAAACAGATAAGCAAATCAGTGTATCACACTTAAAAAAGATGAATGAAACACTTAGGATTTAGCAAGGTATTTATCAGATAAATTCCACTAAAAATGTAGGTTTTGGATTGCTTTTATGGTCCATTTTCCTGATGTTATCTGGCAGGCTCTCCAGGTATAGCAGTGTGCATGAGGGAATGGTCTCATGGGCTATTATTTTAAATGGCTTGCTGTAAACAGCCTACTGCACATAAAAAACATTCCACATACAATCCACAGATGAGCACGATGGAGTCTCAGATGTTATTATTCTCACCAAAACACAATAGTTGATTTTGCATTTCTTTCTTTTGCTTCAAAGCTTTGAATGAATTTTGATGCGAGACTGTCAAAGCACTTCATTCTTGGCATGTGAATGTAATTATGCCATTCACAGGAAAGTCATGTAACTTTGATTACACTTGGGTTTACAACTCCAAACAAAACAAACACAAACATATCTCACGTGTCTCTGTGCAGAATCTTCCAGGACAGGTGAGAACTGATGTGTATTATAGCAAGAGGAAGCTCCAGGCAGAGAGGTACCACTATTCCTCAACAGCACTGGCTCAATGCTGCCACTAACAACCAAAGCATTTGGGATACTTTTGTTTGTTTCCTTGGAATCATATAGTCTAATATAAAATCAACAAACCAGCACTAAAAACAAATAAACAGAAACCTGAAACAAAACAAACAAACAAAAAACCACCACAACCCCCCCCAAGCTCAAAGACTAAAACCTAGGAGAGTGAGACATGTATTTCTAGAAACATATGGATTGTGGTGTAACAATTATGATTATTCTATCTGACCTTGCATTTGGATTCTGACAAAACAAATCATCTAAAAAGGGAAAATCCATTATCCTTCTCAGAAGTGCAATGCCTACCTCTTAAAAAGATGGAGCCAGCCTTCTTGAGCATGCAGTCCAGTTGTTTACGGTGACCCAGAGGATTTTGTCTGGGTTCCCTTCCAAACTTTCTTGGGATAGCAACCTTTCCTGTCAAATGAGAAGAGAATCAACAAGTCACACAGTACCAGACAAATGGCAACAAAGACAGAGAAGATCACACTTTGCATTTCTATGACGACAGCAAGCAGATGTAAAACCAACAAATCCCTTCATTTACTGTCCAGCCTTCCATCTACAAGAGTGAGGACATGCTGGCACCAAGCAGAATTTTCACAGCAGAGAATGACCACCCAAGCACTGGCTACTGCAAAGAAGCCTATGAATTCACCTCTTAATTCACCTAAATCTCTATTGTTCTCTCCAGTGTTTTTATAATAAAGGAATTCACTTTTACTTCAAATGACAGAAGGAAAGTATATAAGTTTTCCAAATCATGAAATTGAGAGGAAAAGGGAATGGGTAGACTAAGGTAGATCTCCTTTTTTGAGGTTTAGTCCAGAGCCCATTAAAGGCTTCCTTTAAACTGAATGGATTTTACATCAGGCCCTGGAACTTTTTCAAACTATTGGGTAGATAATTCTATCTCCAATCTAAGCACATCTAAATTTTAGATTTGTTACTTGTGAAGTCCTTTCCTGCTGCTTAAATGTTAGACATTTCTGATAGGTAATTAGATGGGATAAAGGTCAAATGTCTTTCCCCTCCCTCAAAACAAAACAAAACAAATAACAAATAAAACTCCAGCAGCTTCCTTGCACAAGGACAAAGGCTAAAAAGAAATTTTTATACTGGTCATCAGAAAACTCACAGATGTCGAGACTCAGCTCTCTCTTTGCCCACATCCTTTCAGTTTTCCTCTCAGTGCATTTTAAACCCCACCTTTCTCACAGCCAGGGCTCCATCTTGCTTTGATGTAGCATTTTTTTCAGCGTGATTAGCTTTTATTTCAACTATTCACACTGCTGTCAGCTCCAAAGGCAGTACCCACAGATAGGAATAGATAGGAAATCAGATAAAGGATAAAATTTTGGGCAGAAAAGCCCCTCAGTGTTCAGGGTCTGCATCTACCCCGACTTTCCAGCAAGCTCTGCACATGCAGACTTCTGCTTTCAGAATGAACTCCCCAGTACAGCAAACAGCTCCCAGTGGTGTTTTCATCAATTCTGCTCAGTCATTCCCCCACTTTCCTCCAAAGAAATTTCCCAGTGCCAAAGCTGGGCTGCCAACATTCAAAGCTCTGCTGATGAGAGCAGGGCAGAAGCAGCACAGTGTCTCTTCCTCAATTCAAGTGACAGGTATCTACTCTTACACTTCAAAGAAATCTAAAACAATAAATATCTTAACCTCTCCTCCCCACCAGTAGTTTTTTTGGTGGAGCGACTCTGAGGCAAATTGTTTTTTTATGCTGGATGTGAGAAGATACAGTAGTTTCACGACTATAAGCCGCACCTGACTATAAGCCGTACCTCCCGGTAGCCGGGTAGACCAAGGGATTTGTCCATATATAAGCCGCACCTGAATATAAGCCACACCTTTTTTTTTTTTTTTAAAGTGAGGTTCCATGTGTAACAAAGTAACAAATTAGTAACAGAATCGCTGCCAGCTGGGTTTGGTGTCAGGTGCTCAAGTTGCAAACAGTTTTCATAGACCAGCAAAGCCTTTAAAGGCAGCCCCAGGTGCCCTCCCTGGCCGGCTCTCACTTCCAGGTTGGCATTTCGCTGGGATTTGTCCATAGATAAGCCGCACCTGAATATAAGCCGCACTACTGGGGTAGGCTGGATTCTTCAATGAAAAAGGTGCAGCTTATAATCGTGAAAATACTGTAATTGCTAAAAAACTCTTTTTTGAACACGTGAAAAGTAGCACACAACACTACCACAGCAGAAGTTTGCTTAAGTAGTCAGAACATCTGTGCATTATGAATCAGATTGCAATGAAAACGCTTCTCAATCTCTTTAAAGTCCTTTTCTACCCAAGATCTCCATGATGGTCATGTTACAGCCCAAAATCTCAGTGCTGCAGGAAATGCTCCCTCTCACCAGCTCCCCTTGCAGCCCTGGCACAAAAGCCTGGCCTCAGCTGAGACAGGTTTCCAAAGCAGGGAACATCCCCATGGCCACAGCCAGAGCCTGCCCTGAGTGGTGGAAGCTCCAGTTTGCTGGAGACTGAGCCCCCCAAACCAGAGCAGGACACTGGGTTCCCCCTCCTACCAACCCCTGCTACTGCAGGACTCAGACCTCACACAAGATCTGCTCACCAGCTCTGCAAGACAGGCAACCTATACCAGATCCTGAAGAGTCTCTGATTTAGGAAAAGAAAAATAGTGTGATACACAGATGTTAGAAGGTGACTGACCCTGTGGATAAGATTATTGTCAGGGAAATTCCCGGATTAGTTCTGCAGACTCATTCTTACGCAAAAGATTTATTTCACATTTCTGTAGTTCAGCTGGTATTTTTAAACAGTGTTTGAGCTCCATGTATTATTAAAAATTAATTTCTCATTATGCTCCATTAGAATTTCATTAGATCTTGTTGATATGAACACAAACAAAATTCTAACATGAAACTCAAGCAAATGTTTATGTTTATTGATTGACACAACAACTAAGTTTAAATATATATTACAACAACTTTGGATTCACATAGATGCCCCACAGTTGAATTTTCACCCACTGACACTGACAGAGGTTTGTAACTTGCCTATTAGTAAATCCATTGTTGTCCATTGTAAATCCATGGTAGTTTTTAAAAAATTGACATCCAAACAGAAAAAAATATTATACAATTAATGTGTGATGACCAGATTTGATGCCTCTTGTCTCAAGCCTCTCAGGATCTGGTTTTGAGGGCCCAAACCACCACAACCACAAAGACTCAAAACTGCAGAATAATACTTGTAAAGAACCCACGTCACTGTGTTTTTCATTCTGTTATTTCCACATGCCTCCCAAGATGAAAAAGCATGCAAAGACCTACATTGCACAAACATTCCTTCAATTTCTTACTGATTCCACTTGAAGAAGTGGCCATTATTGCTAGAGTGAATTCTGCAATTCTGATTATCTTCAGTTTAAGACAAGGTAATTGTGCTTGAAATAGTACTGCCATCACATTACTAATATACTTCAGGTTTCTTTTGTCATTTGTATGAGAAAGGGTGGCAATTAATCTACAAATAGAGCTCATTTCGTATTTTAAAGGTAGAGGTGCATGCAAGATTTACAGAGAAACATTTATCTTTACAGACAATATGAAGATTAACTCACATAGGACTAATATTAAAAGAATTTAACAAAAAGCCCTCACAAGTGAGCAAAGCAGTATTCAGCTCCAAAATAGAAGGGGGAAAAAATAATACACAGCTGAACTTAGTTAATAATAATTTCTGGAAATAGAATCAAATAGAAAATTCATATTACCCCACTCTTGCAGCTTTAGAAAGTGTTGAGTGGAGTTTTAACTTGAAAAAAAAATAAATCTAGTGTTCTGGTCTTATCTGTAAGTCTCAGTCGTCTCTACCTTTTTATGAAACTGATTTGATTTAGAAAAGAAGCTAAATATCTTTTCCAAATGAATCAAGATGATGTGCTCTGCTAGGAATTGACCAGCCCACAAAATAGAACTCATTTGAAAGACAAGATCTGTACTCCATGAGTCATTAACACATTCAGGCCTTCTGGATAGGCTTCAACAGAAAAAAAAATAAAATAAAAAAATCAAAATCTCATAAGAGCACTGTGTACATCATCAGAAATGAGAGATACGGAGGACTGAAAATGGCAAGCTTACTTTTTTTCTGAATCCACATGTTTTGGACTCACAATAGATTTAAACTCTGTATAAAATGTCAGGCACACATAGTTTGAAAACTGCAATCTTCTCATTTAAGTTTTATAACAATGGGGCACTATCTTCTATTCAGAATCATTTTCTATTAAAAATCCCCAGCTCATACAAGCACTCAAGTGCACTCAAGAATTGATGATCCTACATTATCCACTAACCCCACAAGTGGACTTCATTTACAGATTTAGAATATGCTTTGTTCAACTATAGGAAAAAAGAAGAAAGTGCCATTTTTTTTCTCAGTAGTTTCAAGCCATATAAAGTTGCATGAATGAGATTCAGCATGATATATAGATTTATGGATTCTCTTAACATCTTAATGTACAGCAAGATATTTCAATATATTTATATTTCTGCTTAAAATAATCAGCAGAAAGGTTAGGGATGGGCACAAAAAGTTCATTTGTTGTAAATAATGGAGCCCTTCTTACAAGTGCCTTCTCAGAGAAATGGATACTCATAAAAGCAGGCTGGGTTTTCTGGCACACATTGTCATTTTACAGCAATTTGAAGTGTTGCTTAAGGATATTCCTCAGGGAAAAGGGAGAACACAGTGATGCAAAGTCACAAATTGCAACTGAAATGTTTGGTCCACTTTACAGCCCATTTCTAATACAATGCAATTTTATTGTAAAGTAAAATACACAGAAAAAAATCACCCAGTTTCCAAAAATAACCAGTGTCACTCCTTTGTCTTGGCAAATAGACAGTACCTATGTTTTCAGAGGAAGTGCTGTATAAATAAGGATGGTTTACGTATTCCTGATGGCCTGGGTTTAGAACTGGCGCCCTATAAAAATCACTTCGCTAGTACGGCAAAGCCATGTAACAACAGACTACTTCCCAAGAAATGAAGGGTTTAATATCACATTCTCAACTGCTATGCCACCAGCAAAGCCCCACTGAGCCCAGCCCCACTCCTCTCACATTCCAAGGAGTTTAAGCATTGAAACTTCAGAAACCAAGCAATGACAATTCCACACCCACAATGGAAATGCCACCAGAAAAACAGGGAAGCACCTCAGCAATTCTGCAGCAGTGAAGCAGAAAGGCTTTGCTTGGCTTACACCTGCACCATGGACAGCAAACACCTGCAGCTCACTCTCCTCTGAGGCAGAAATGCTTTTAGCAGCTGCAACCTGATCCCAGCAACGCCAGCTTTGGGGGGAGGCTGTTCCCAGCAAGGTGTTTGTGTTTGTATTGCAGCAGACCTGGTGAGCTTCTGAGACTTCTTTACCAACTTGCCCTGTCTTCAAAACCCTTGGCAAACTCGTAAGGCTCGTGGCAAAGCTCTAAAAGGCCCACCACTGGATAACAGCATCCCAGGAACAGGGTGGAGGGCAGGGAACAGAGCTACATTATTGTTGAGTTAATTGCATCATCTATTATTTACTCACATGTAGGACATTCAGCCATCACACCTCCCTGATTGTGCTTGGTTGGGTGAAAAGCTGTGCTCTGTTTGCCCAAAGGAAGATGGAAGACACATTCATCTTCTTATACATCTTCTTTTTGAAAGACTGTTTTAAGCACCTAGCAGTCAAGTGATTAATAGCCTATCAAGAAATACTAATATTAGAATACTAAAATTAATTCCTATTTCCTAAATCATTTGAGAACCACAGAACTCACATTTCACTAAATTTTTTGATAACTGCTAGAAATGCAAGAAACAGATTAATTTACTGTCTAGAAGTATATGGTATGTCTACAACATACCTAGAAATAGCCAGTGATAAGTGACCATGTTTGGTCCTTTTCCTAGTATTCATTTAAAACACAGAGATGTGTGCAGTTTGCATCTCTGGGCCACTATGAAAACACTATATTTTCATTATGTTATCACAATACCATCATCATCATCTATAGATGGTAGCCTTTCATGTTAGTAAAAATTATAGTGACGAATAAAAACCACCATCCACAATAATAGCTGAGATCAACATAAAGTACCAGCTGATGGCTGAGACTTGAAACACATCACCATTAACTGCCTATCAAATAAATAAAAGATTGAATTTCATTACAGTCTAATAAGGAAAGATTTAACAATTCACTTTCATAGTTCACTTAATAAGAAAATGGAACAAATATTAACACCCCTTCTTTGTGAAACATATATTTACCTAGGTGTTTTTCAACAGTTCAAGCCAACTACTTCTGATGGGAAGGAAGTAGAGCAACAAAAAACCTCCTCAAATACTTTCTGTAGTGCTTTTATACCTTCTGCACATTCCCAGGCACTAACTAATTAATTACAACTCACTGATGCAGGCAATCACTCAAGCATGCACACGAAGACCAGAAACAGGGCTGGAGCTCAGGAGCATCTGGTTCTCAATTATGGGGCTGCTCTGTGAGAGCACAACGCTCATCTGCCTGTTCCACACGTGGCAGCAGAGCTTATTTATAGTTGCTACTCAGGAAGCTGTAATTTGTATTAAAATATGTAATGACTGAATTACTCTTCAGTGCTTGTGCTTGAGAATAACAAAGTGTTCCCACCAATCTCCATACTGTACAAAGCTGTAGCTAATACCAAGGATTTGCTCGAAAGGCAACTTAAATTGGAATGAAACTTGGCCTTTCTACTGCAGAGGAAACAACTGTCATGGTTTAATCTGGAATATTTCACTAATACCACTAAGCAAAATACCTGCTCATTCATACCAGCCTACAGGTGGCTGCTGAGTACCAGGCCACACATCATCAGGCAGTGGCCAAACCTAACACAAGCTCAGAGTCATGCCTGAGAACAAACCAGAAAAAACACAACCCCCTTCTTTCATTGCTCGTTTGTCCTTTCCTCTCACGCCCAAGACACCTCGAGCAAAGTGCTAATCAGAGCTCTGCTCACTCGGAGCTCTGAAGTGCGTGTCAGATTCTTTTTTGTCTGCTCCCCATCAGCTACCCCTTCTCTCCACCCTGCTGTGCATCTCCAGCACCTGGCAGAAAATTCCTGCCTCACAAAATCACTTGGAAATCTCCACCAGTTACATTATCACCTGCTCTGCCTACAAATCCACCTCCTCCAATTAGCAAGTTATTACTTAATCCTTTCTAGTGTGGAGTTGGGAAACATTAATTCCTACATAGAAATTAACAGTTTCCTGGAACACTTTTCAGTTTGCTACAGCCAGGTTGTGTTTCCAAATGAAAGAACACAAATCCACAGGAATTCTCCAAGCGTGAGATGAAATACTGCACTCTCCTTAGCAGCCAAGAGACTCTGGCACTTTAAGCAAGGGTGCACTCTCTCCCATATATGTATTACAATGCCTAGGCCTTAATAATCCAATTGTGAAAGGTTATGTAAATTAAAATTAGATTACATGAAATGTCCTTGTTAACTGGTTTGTAATAGATCTGTACAGCACAGCATCCCAAGGACATTCCATTTGCCCCAGTGAAATCCGTCAGTGATGGGATTGAATAAAGAGATGATTCTGCTCATCATTTAAACACTTGGGAGTTTTGCAAAGATGTTTCTTCTACCTAGGTCCCTGTAAAGAAAGCATATGAGTCATAAACAAGTTCAGTGGGTGCAACAACAGCAAGCAGAGTTATACAACAGCCCCAAAAAAACCCTGGAGTACAGATTGAGCAAACAGGCTTGTTTTGCCTAAGAAGAATGACAGTGCATGTATGTCATCAAGCGTGTGACAGCCTGGTGAAAAGAGATAGGAACAGTCTGTCTCAGAGTACACAGAGCAGAGGGCTTCAGATGCAGAAATAAAAATTCCACTTTAGGAAAAAGCAAAGGAAAAAACCCAACTTTTGCATGGAAAATGTACGAAAGACAGGTAAAGAAACTAAGAAGTTTCACAGGTTGTTTAAAGGAGTCTTACTATGTTTAAAGGAGTTACCCATTATGTTCATGTATTTCCAGAATTCTGCTCTGAATACCCTGATCATGGCTAGAATAAAAGTTGGTGGTGAAATCAAAACCTGAGATGTTTCCCCACATTCTAGGCCAAGTTAAATAACTTTATCATTCCTCACAGGTATGCATATACACTTCTTGCTGAAATAATCCAAAGGGCAAGTTCTGCACCTAAAAGCCAAGCAGGACTAGAAACCATCCACCAAGAGCAGCAAGCCTTCTGTTTTCCTTCTGCTTTATTCCCTATGCTATCACCTTAAATACCATTCTCTAAACTTACTTCAGATATCTTTATGGGTGATTTCCAGATTTTAAAAGCATTTAAACTTTCTGAATTATTCTCAATATTGTTCATGGATCTCCTAGCTAAATGATTCTTCATTAATCTTCATTAATCATTCAGATGATTACTGTTAGCTTGTCTTGAACATTAACAATGTGAATATTGAAAAAGAAAAGTCACAGGTCTGATTCCAAGAAAAGCATTCTCATAAATGCCCTTAAGAGTTCCTTTTCATCTAAGTTTCTAAAATGCATATAACTAAGACAAAAAACCCTTTTAATTCCATGCACAACTTGCTAGAAATACCTTTAATATCTGTGCTCCTCTTCTATCCCTATTGAAAACCACCTAGAGAAAACATGAATAGAGAAAACGATATTTTAAAACTAAGACTTTGCTGCTAAGCCTATTAACTTGTGATTTTAAGGATACTTCCTCATTTTCATATGGGTTGTAGGGAAAGCAGATTCTGATATTGCAGAATCAATAACAGAGATGTTGGTAAGTTATTGCCATTACATTTCAAGTACAAAACGTGAAGAACATGACAAGAGTGACATCTTTGTTTTACTCAGCTACCTTCATCAACTCCCAGGAAAATACAGGGACAGCTGATCACACCCTTGGATAGAAAATTCCTGAAACCTTTTCTACCCATGGCTGGGAAGTGTTGACACTGACCTGGGGGCCAGCTCTGAAATCCAGAAGCACTTGTCCAAACAAACAGTGCATGTTCACTGGGGCTCCTGGGCACACAAACTGTTAATATTACACCCGTGATACACATTTCTCATTTGTTCATCTGCTGAACCAAACTCATGATACTTGAGCTGAATCAGCTTTCTGCCATGCTGCAAACTTCCACCACGGTTTGTAGTTTCATGGGATAAAATATCACAACATTACTTGCGGAATCAATAATATTAGTACAAGATAGAATTTATTTTACTTCTAGAAGAGGACATAAGCACTGTGGATCACTACATCAATTTCACTTCCCTGAACTACACAACAATTCTGTCAACACAGTCTTTGTTTCAATTTTGTGATTTTTTTTTCTTGTTTCCATGCATTTAGGACCTGAAAAAAAAAAACAACAAAAAAAAAAGCAATAGGACACACAGTATTAATTTTTCTGCCTTTGGGCCTGTGCAGCTGAACTTGAACAGACACAGATGACACAAGCTGTCCTCCGTGCTGGCCAGTTTGGTTAACCAAAGAGCCAGTCAGTGGAATGAAAAATCAGAATTTGTTCATAAATACCTTCTGATATCTTGGATGAGGGATTTAATTGAAAGAGAAATGGACCAGAAACTATATTCAACTGCATATTGACAGATGCAGAAATATTCCTAAAATCATAGTTCCACAGCAAAAATATTGGTTATGTAAGTTGTACCTCTAAAAGGTAGATAATTCTCCCATACATCCCAAAATTGTTCACAGTGACTATAGAGATATTACAAACTTTTAATATTTTTATTTTTGTCTAATAAATTTTGCATGTGGTCAAATCATAATATTTTCTTATACACAAGAGTCTAACATTCTATAAACATATCTGTGGCAATTTTAAAACAAATTTTCAATTAAAGCCTTCTCCTGCAAAAAGCAAAATTCATGCATACGAATGAGGGTGGGATATGGACATGAAGGACTAACACAGCCAGATGCTGATTTCAGCAGGGACTTTGCCACTGCGCTGCTGCTTTTGAGAGAAACTTAAAAATTATTTTTAACATTTCAAGCCTATTTGCCTAAAAGCCTTTGACATTTTTGTGATAAATTTCAGAATTATGTCTCACTTGTATTTTTAAAGACAGATAAATTCTTCAATTATGACATAAAACTCTCATCTGCTCAGAGGCAATAGAAAAGACACAGAAAATGAATCAGGTCTTTGGTATATAATTATTCTACGCATATAAAGCCACACGTCCTCCCTTCTCTACCCTCACTCTTCAAGTAGTCCTGCTTCTGCAACTCATGTTTAGCTGTGCTCATGTTTAATCTGAGTCAAACCATGCCATTCTTTAGTGACACAAAGCGAAACTGCCATTGCTCTGTGCTTCTGGAAGATGTTGCAAATCAGGAAGGAAAGGGGAATGAACATGACCTTATCCAAAAGCCCTGCGGTTTTCCTTCCACCTTGGAAAAAGCTGGGTTTATGTTTTCTTAGGGTAGAGGAATGTTAGTTTAACATGATGCCAATCAAACTCTACAGGTTAAAAAGGGCATAGCTTGTTTATCTTCAGTTCTGATATTTGCCAGTAAAGGGATTGAAAAGCAGCTATCTGGACTTTGGGAACAGTATTTGAGATAAAACCATTGCAATATTTGGATAATTAAAACACGTGCCCTACAATTATTTATAATCTGCCATTTATTTTGACAATATTGTTAATCTGCAAATGGATTAAATTACCCTAAAATTTAAAAATTCAGAAATACATACCTTAACTCAGGAGGAGTTTTGTTTTAGCTCTTTCATTTTATAATTTGAAAATTCATTGGAACTGGCATTGCTGACCACAAAATATACTAGGAAAATTGTAGGTTATGCAAGAAAAATCAGAATCTGATCTACAAAGGACAAGTATTTTGTCACTTGTTTTTATTATAGTATCCATTTTAGACAAATAGTGCATTGACAAATTACTATGTTTTAGAAATACTGGGGGCTAACTTCTGTCTCATCTCTAGATCAAAAGCACGTGCAGAGAGGAAGAAAAGAAATAAAATGCTTGTGTTGAGTTTGCCATTTCTTCTGATAGTTTTACATTTAGGAAGCTTTAGATTGGTTTTGTGTGCTTGATTTTTTATTTTCCTCTCTCCTTTTTTCTTATGAAATTAAATATGATTTTTAAACTTCTTTTACAGAGTTCTATGTAAAATCCCACCAAGGTTTTAATCAAGAATTCAATATCAAACTGACTAGGTACTGCTATAAGCTTCTCAGCCTAGTCACCAACTTTAGAAGACTCAGATAAAGATTAAACTATACCAGAGTACATTGGCACAAGTACCACCTTTTATAACACACTGTTGATTAAAACATCAGATCCCCATGGAAGCCATTTACATTTTCAAGAGCCCAATACTAAAACAGATTTTTTTTTCAGGTGTCAAAAAGGAAGGCACCTACTCACTGAATTCTCTTAGTTTGGCATTTCCCAGCTGGAAAAAAATGAAAGTATTTTTAACCACAATTTAAAAATGGACTCTAAATTTGCTAACAATAGTAATTGGAGAATTAACACACATCAGAGAATAATTTCATTATGCAAGATCCTATTATCAGTACCATAGATAGGCAGCTTCAGGCCCTGAAAGGACATCAAGGGCATGGCAAGTTCTGTCCTCCCAGCTCTGGTGACTGCAACACAGCGCAGTCAAGGGCATCCCCTTGAATTTTTATAACATGTCACACTTGACTCGAAAAATACAGCAGTTATCCTGTCTTTAAATAGAGCAAAATGCTCTTTATCCAGGATTCAAGACTATATGGTGCAATGACTACTGGTCAGCTTCATAAGTTTCCAGCTTTATCTTGCATGTCCCCTGAGCTGCTTCAGAGCCTGCCCTGCTGAGGTTTGCCCCCCATGTGTGTTTACCGATAGCCTGTCTTTAATCCATAGTTTTTATAAGTGATCATCTCTCCTCTGATCAAGTTTTGTGTGGAATCTGTTCAAAACCTAAATTAAGAATGTCTTTCAAGGACAAAATCTGACATTTCAGTAGCTTCAGCTTTGCAGGGTGTGGCTACCATATTTTAAGCCCCCTGAAAACTCAGACCTCTAGGTCTTGTTGAAAGTGCCCACATAGAATTTTATGCATCAGCTGTTATGATATTAATAACCACTGGGGTAAGGGATTTGAAGTAGAAAGGAAAAAGTCAGAGTTATTCACAAAAGCTAAAGCAAAATCACCTCGCTTCCTTTCAGATTTATTGCCTTTTGGTAGGCATTGACTAGTAACTGCATATGACTTCCAGTTTTGTTGTACAGGTATTTTCTGATATCTAGAACAAGCTATAAAGAAAAATAGCAAATATTTTAAAAATCAATGAGAACGGTAGTAATAGGATTCTTCAGACCAATATATCGTACACAGCACACTTAGGAAAATCACATACATGAAAAAACCAGAACCCATAATAGAGTGGGATGTGTGGCCTGGTGAAGGAGGTGGAAGGCTGAGTCTTTTGCTTCAGGTCAGGGCAGCTTCTAGGAAAAAAAAAAACCAAGCCTCTATTGGGAAAAGACAAGAAATGAGTCAATAAAACAACAGAGAAATTAAACTTTTTCATTCTTTATCCTCTAGAAAGAAATTAAAGAGGAAGTCCCTGCTGCGAATAGCACACAGCCATAACTTGGCTTGCCCTTAATTTGAACAATTCCCCCCCAAAGCCTGTCAGGTCTGACCCTGGTGCAAGGCTTTGGGCCATGATATGGTCTACCATGTGGGAAACAAGGCATTCCTTCCTCTCCAGCCTCTGGTCAAGGCGTATCCTTACAAGGAGGCTCCCATGGCTCATCAGCTGCTCCATGTGCTTCTCTCCTTCTCTCAAACAATTTGAGTGGGTCTCACAGCCCTTTTTCAACACCAACAGCTGCACTCACCACATTCCTCTGCCCAGCACAGACTTGTTCATGATTCCTTGGCTACTGTGATGCTCGGTACCCTGGAATGGAAATTGTACTGAAAATACGAAAGTTTCAGATCAAGAAAACCTTCTCATCAATGACACTGCTCCATTAGCAAAGCCAAATAATCACTCTGTGTTAACTATAGCAGTTTGAAAACTGTGGGCCAGGCACCTTGAGAGTAAGAGGAGTTCACTGACCTGACTAGTTCATTGAAGCATTTCCCCCTTCATTATGAGTATTAGCTTACTAGTGCCTAGGTTTAGTTGAAACCAGATGTTTCTGATTTTGTGAAGACAACCTTGCTGTGATGGCTCTGAAGCCTCTAGCCCTAGGTGTATGTGCAGTTTGGGAGTCAATTAAATTACAGATCAGCTATGAAATTGTTCATAATTCCTGATCTGCACTATTTGCTGAGCAGGAGATGACATCACTCATTTGAGACACTGGAGATCCCAATGTCTTCTTACAATTCCCAATTCCCTCCCAGCTCGGGAGCTTTACACTGTCTCTGGCAGAGGGACTGCTCCCTTACAGGGGGGGCACATTTCTTACCTAGCACACCAACTCCCAAGACAGTAAAAGCAGCACAAACCTTCCAATACCTCCTTGATATGGACAGAACCTTCACATTTATGCAATTGCAGCAGAGAGACAGAAACAGGTTGATGACACCTCAAAGCTAACCAAATCAATCACAGTTATTCCAAATCCTGGGCTGTGAGCCTCTCCTGCTCTGACTGGATGCTGTTGGACCTTTTGATGCTGCAGGACAAGACATCAGATAAATTAAGTGTACTTTTTTTTTCCCCTCCTTGCTCCCCTGATGCTGACCAGAGAGGAAATGACAACCAGCTGCCCCTGTGACCCAGGGTTCCCCGAGGTGACCGATCCAAGTGTAACATGTGGTCGCCTCATTTGGGAAGGAGCCAAAGCCTGCTCTGTTTAATTGGCCGAATGGTCCCCTACAGCTGCAACAGATTAGGGACAAATTCTCTTCAAATAAAGCTGTGCTTTTTTTTCTCCCCATCCCCCCTCTAATTTGGGGGGTGCTGGGGAGAAATCATGCCTGGAGAAACATGTGCACATACACACACGACTGAAGTTAATAAAAGTGTCAGGTAGGCAAACAAAATACCATTTATTATTAAGCAGCAATAAAAGACCACATTGATGTGTATAAGGAACCAGGCAACCGGGGTGCTCCAGAGAGAGGGGAAGGCAGTGGTGTCTCATGAATCATTACAAAAGTTTTCTCTGATCTTTAATAGCAGACCCAGTGACTTTGGGAAGGGGGGAAGGGTGCACACATTTGCAATGCCAAGTCCTAAGCCCCCTCTTTCCAATTCTACAGCAATTCACGTGTGAGGGATGAGAGCAGCCTGGCTGGAGCAATCTGCTGCAAAGAGCAGTCTATGCTCTGAGAGGCATCTTGGAGGGCATTCAGGCCTGGCCTAGCCTGGCCTGCCAGTGAGCTCTGTAGTTATTTTAAAGAATACAAAGAATATTTCAAAGACTGGAATTTTAAAGATAAAGACATCTTCAGGGCAGAAGTAGGATGTTCATTTACCTAAAGATCCACTATCTAAGAAATTTCTGATGGAAATGTGATATTTAGCAGCCATTCAGCTGGCAAAGAAGTGCTCTGCTATTCATTATAATATCAAGTTTTCACCAAAAAAAAAAGTTCATTTTCTGAGAGTTATATGTAGGGGCTTTTTTTCTCTCTCAGACAATTCTTGCTGTGTTTTTCTTTCATTGCTTGGTCTTAATTTTGGGTGTGGAAATGAGCTCATTAGGAGATCTATGTAGAACATACTTTGGGGAGAAGAGGTGCCAAGAGCTCTCTTCCAGCAGTTCTGGAGGCACAAGCAGATGCCAAACTGTTCTTGCTGCATAGGTTTCTCTGTATCCTCATAAAAAGCTTGTAAGTTTTTGGAGATCCATTCATCAAGTCAGATGTAATATAAAGATTAGTGTTCCTACTTGAGCCTAAGGAAATGTTGTCTTCCTTTACCAATGGCCCATTAGGAAATGAAGTGCAGCAGAAATGCAGAGTAGGAAAATGGCTATATATCAAATATTCATTCTGAACACTTTGGGGGAAAAAAGAATAAAATACATTACTTTTGCACATGAGCTGTTATACTTAGCTGAGAAAAAAACTCTTTTGTTTAGACAGCGATTTCGTAGCCCAGTACCATCCACTTGATTATAATCATTACATTAAACATATCCATATACCATGCAGTCAGAGCAGTTATACAATTATAGCAAATGTTCTAACTCAATTTTTCTACACACCTTCCATGACAACTTCATGGATTAGAGCCCCTGAAGACAGCAACAGCCATTTGTAAGAAATAATTCAAGTGGAGCCATTGCTGTGCCTTAAATGATCATTTATTTTTAAAAAATAAAATAAAAATCTGCAGATAGATTTGTTGTTCATGTAACTGAAAGGAGGAATCTTAGTAAGAAGACTCTGAAGTTGAAAACAAATACCTGTGTGTAGGTCAGCAGTGTTTTCAGCTCCCAGTAAGTTTGGAATGCACTGAGAGGCACAGACTTTGCTCAAAGAATTTTTCTACCCTCAAAAGATTAGACAGAATGAGAAAGCTCCTCTCACTTTGGGGTATCAAAGTGCTTAATGCTCACAATTCTTATTAATTATCTGATTTGTTTACTTCCCCAAAAATATCTTCTGAGGAGGGAAGGACTCAACGACCAATGAAAGATGAAATGAGTCATTGTGGAGATATTTTAGAATATTTGAAGTACTTTGAAGAAACCCCTCTACTTCTCTCTATCCATCATACATGAGAGGTATTTTATTTCCCCTTCACTCCATACACTGCCATTAACTGGTTCTGCATAAAGACATATATGCATGTACTAATAAATATTTTGAATAGTAGTGGTGGGCTTGGCCGTGGTGGCTTTATGGTCAGACTCCATGATCTTAAAGGTCTTTTCCAACCTAAATTATTCTGACTCTATGATTTACAGTAATTTCACGAATATAAGCCGCACCTTTTTCATTAAAAAATCCAGCCTTCCCCACTAGTGCGGCTAATCATCAATATTTATGGACAAATCCCAGCGAAATGCTAACCCAGAAGTGTGAGCAGGCCAAGCAGAGAGCTGCCATAGAGCAGCGGCCGGGCAGGTGGGGAGCGGGCTTTGCCGAGCGGGGCGGGTGTGCTGGCGGCAGAGCCGCCAAGGAGCCAGGCAGGCTGGCGGCGGGGTCACCGGGGAGTTTGCAATTTGAGCAACTGACAGGAAACTCCGCAATCCTGTGATTCTGTTACTAATTCATTACTTTGTTGCACATGGATACTCACTTAAAAAAAATTAAAATGCGGCTCATATTCAGGTGCGGCTTATATATGGACAAATCCCGTGGCCTACCCGGCTACCCAGATGTGCGGCTTATATTCAGGTGCGGCTTATAATTGTGAAATTACTGTACTTCAGAGCAACACAGTTTCCTCAGCAGGAGCATTCATAAGTATTTGCTGTGCATTCATCTCATAAAAAAAAACAAATGTAATTTCTTGCATCACTAAATACAGCCTTTTCCTCAGGCAGAGAGATGGTTTTTTTACAGCACTTTTCAAAGAGGATGCCAGAGGGGTGGGAGTGGGCTGAGCCCAGCACTGCTGACATTGTTCTGCAGTGCTATCATCCCACAAGCAGGCAGAGAGGGAAAGGGCTCCTGTGCCAGAAACATCTCCATGGCTCAATGATGGCACAGCCCTTGGGCTGGGAGTGCTGCTTCTGTGCTCAGCTGGTAACAAAGACATGGAGAAATTCTCAGCTGGACACCTGCTTATTCAATCTACCACCTTTCTCCACTGTTACTTCATTAAATTATCAGTTACATTCATGCTACGTTCCTATCAGGATTCATCAGATAGGGAGCCACATTGTCAAGAAAAACATCAAAGGCAGAAGCAAAATTCACAAAGGGCTCAATGCAGAGAATACTTCAGGCTTTTTCCTTTCCTACTCCTGGTTTGGAACTGGTTTCAAAATCCAATTTAAAACATGAACAATTGAAAACCTGGCTCTGAGGCTCCTGTGACAAATCTGTTTCATACTGGTCATAATCACAGTTTCATTAAAGATTCTGAGATAACCCAATGTCAGTTTATGGTCTCCTTACACATCATAAATAGTTATCTCAAGTTTTTCTCATGTTGATATCCAGGTTCAAAAACAAACAATAGCATGTTTCTGTGCTATCCCTTGCCTATTTTTTTTTTTTAATGTCCTGTAGCCCTGGCCACAAAATTCCCACTCTTCTCTTATGAAATTTTTTTTATAAATTTGGCCAAACCAGAGGAGAACAGAAGTCCAGAATAATAATGACCTTTTCTACAAGTGGTTACCTTGGACAGAATATCATTTTTGATCCATTTTTATTACAAATAAAATCAATTTTATGCCACTGCAATATCACATTGAAAACACAACATTTATGGTTTTTGGATCCTCTGAAGATAAATATGGTCAACATTTTTCTGACATTATTGCATAAAATAGACTTTTGGAAGCAATTAATTTTGTGTAATTCAGCATGTATGAAAACTGACCTGTATTTGTGCGTTAGAGTAGTTGTAACTATTAATTTTTTTTTTATTATTTTTTTTTTCTTTTGGTGAAACACATGTTTTTTTATATTGGATAAATGTGATTCAGAGCCAGTTTTGTGATGGTTTTTCACTGGTAAAGCCCAAACTTCAGACTTAGCCTTGGCAGTGCTGGATATGAAGGCACCTGTCTCAATATATTGATAAATGTGCCAGCACAGTCATAATTGAGGATAACTAGATCTTTGTAGAAAAATACAGAAAACCTGAGCAAATCCTACACCAGAAGTTATAAAATTCCTTCATGCCTTCTCAAAAACCTAGGGAATTCTGCCTAGCTCTGCTGACTCTTACCAATGGTGCCATGTGCCACAACACCCCTCATGCAGGTTGCTGTACAAATATGGTTTCTTGTGGAAAACATGACAAAAACCTCTCTACAGAATCCATCGCTTCCTGCAGAATTCACCAGTTTATAACTCTGTATGGCCATGAAGTTTTGCAGTGAGCTCCAGATCAATGGCAGCTCTTGACATTTATCTAACTTGAATGCAAGAGAACACACATTTTGGGTTGATTCCTATCTGTTACCAGCTAAATGGATCAATAAGGCTTTTTTTCTTTTTCAGTGAGAGAGGGTCTTCACTTGACATCTTTTAAAGTTAGGCAGACAGTTTCATTCAAACTGCAATGCTCAGCAACCTCTGATATTCTAGCAGCACCCAGCTGCTCTTCTATTGTTAAGACATGGTTCAAATCTCTATTACAAACCCTCTTTTTTTCTCTTTTAATTAGTTTAAAATGCGGTTGTAAAAATTGCTTTGGGATGAACCTTGGCATGCTGAGCTGACTGCTGGCCTCTCTTTCTCTTGTTTGTCCTCCTCCACTCTAAAATTTGAATTTAGATTTATTCTGCCTGGAGATAGAGGAAGGAAAGCAAGTAATAAAAATAACTTATTCCAAAACTAATAGGCAGACACCCAGCCATCAGATATCAGGTGTGTGGCTTGACTATGTATTAAAAGAAGCATATTAGGTAACACATATTTTCGAGTGCCAGACACCAAAATCTTCACAGCATTAAACTAAGAGAGGTAACAGGTATGTCAGTGCTAAAGGTCCTCCCTCACTGAGCCAGAATTCTCCTCCAGGTCACCAATCCAGCAGTCCTTGAAGCCACTCTAGGGGCTGAGGAGGTAGTCAGCACAGTCAGAACTGTAGCAGTGCCCTTTAATACACTGCTTTTATCAACTGTGCATACTGTACATGGAATATTTAAACAGGTCAGAACATACCACTGCATGACTGCTTCCTCAACGGGGAGTTCACTCTCCACAGTAATGCAAAACAGAGCTATTAGGAGGCAGACAGTTAATTATCATGAAAAAAGGTAATAATATGTGCTGTCTCTGTGAGGCATTCTCAGTGACTACCACGCTGATATAATCAGCAAACTACACGAGGTTCAGAGTTAGCCTTCCCTTGTGCTGGAAGTAATTAGCTATCAAATTGATCTCCAGCTATTAGAGCCCATGGATAGGATGCCTTCTGTCAAAGTTTACAACTAACTATTCCAGCAGCCTTCCATTATGCCTGAAGCATTAGGATGCACTGCAGAGGACCCTCAAATTTCACCCAGAATTTCCATGCTTCTGTAGATTTAATTAAGATTGTGCTTAGCCAGTAGAGAAATGCAACACTTTGTTCTTGAATCCACCCCCATATTTGCTAGCAGCTATTAGGACTATACGTATCAAATAACAAAATGCTAAATAGTGATATTTAAAGTCTTAAAAAATTAGTATGAAAAGAAGTCTTGTTTCTGGAAGAAAATTGCAAAAGTTGTACTTGACAATGTCAGAAACCTCCAAAAGTGTTCTGAAATCTCAGCACAAGTAGCCGTTTTCACCTGATACACACACACATTACATACCTGAGGAAAAGAAGCTTCCTTAGGACCCCGTGCCATGGGGCTCCTCACTCTGACAGCACAGTTTAACCAGGGTGATGCAGGTAACAATTGGAAAACAGTCTGCCAAACAACAAATTCAGTCATAATCAGCATATGCTTTGTCACGGGCAGATCTCCAGCCCTTGGTCTGACCTTTCACATCTCTGTTCACTGATAAAAATGATTTGGCCCTCTACAAACTGTTACTGTGTTCTGCCTTGAACAATATGTGGCAGCAGTGAGCCTCACAAATTAATTAAGAGAACAGGCTTCATTTTACGTTTTAAATATGATAAAGAAAACCAGAAGCATTGTCAGTAATATTGACTTCACACTTCCATGTAAATAAATAGATAAAAAAATCCAATGTATATCATTCATATTTTTCAGAATTAATCATTCTCTTCTATCTCTGTATGGTAGAGACTTCATAACTCATCATATCTTTCAGCATTATTTACTCCTAAGCTTCAAAGTTATCTTTTTAGAACATATTTTCTGCCTCAGAAAACGCTCTTGTAACTTGTTTCCATGTGATGGAAATATTAGTATTTTTTAATAGCAATTAAAGGCTACATCATAATCAAAGCTAATGCTAATAACAGTTCTTCATGAAGTAACTTGTTAATTGTGTTTTTAAATGGTTTTGTGCACTTTATTTTACCTTCCATCAAGGGCCCACAGAATTATGACATTGTGGCACTTTTGCACAAATTCTTATCCCAGAATTTTTATGGCCTGAAAGGACAGAAGCAAAATTCCCAGTCCCTTTCATTCCAGGGAGGCAATCGAGGACAAATCCAGGGCTTTCATCTTGTATGTAAAAATATATAAACTGTGGAATCCAGAAAAGAGGGCTCTTTATGTTCTGTGCAAAGGAAAAAGGCTCCAGTGCTGCAGCAGGGAAGCACCAGAGCTGCATGCACTGCATACCAAAAACAGCTCCAAGGGCATCTCTGCTTTTCTCTTTGCACTACAATGTATGAACAGTGCACCCTATTGCTAAGCCCCAGGATGCAAGTCACAGTTAAAGAAAGAGAGAAACTATTACTTCAGCCAAAATATATCTGTATGTATATTTAGTTATAGAGTAATAATGTGAAAGGTTATAAATGAGTACCGTTGATTTATTTGAATCTTAGCAGCCTTTGAGGCAGAACTTTGCAGAACAGGTATTCCTGAGGGCAGTGGTACAGCACAGCAAGGAACACAACAAGCTGAAGCTGCTAATTAAGTTCACTTTAACTTTCCATTAGGAAGCTTGGATCAGTTGCTCACATTCTAGGGGCTTACCGCTATTTGTGTTAAATGAAGTGTTCCTTACAGCTGTAATCATGATGTACAACACGGTTTTGGCCGTGGCCATTTCCTCTCTGTCAGAAAGCATCCCTAGCTCCAGTTGGAACCCATGAGTATGTGAGGATTGATTTCTTGACGTTTTGTCAGTGCCACTTCTCCCTGCATGACTGCAGGTCTGATTAGAGGCAGAAATGAGCCTGGGTGGAAGGCATGTGTTCCATTTCCTGCCCTTGGCAGCAACCTGCTCCACAGGGTTCCAGCAGCAGCTCTTGTGCAGCAAGTCCCTCTTCTGCCTTGGCCTCACCCTGAGCAGAGAAAGAAGAACACAAACTTGTTAGAAAACAAAGAGAGAGAGGGAAATTCAAGTACACAGCGTAGGAAATTTAATAGAGACTGAGAATAAATCTCCATCCCTAATCCTTTTTCACCTTTTCTTAGATCAGATCAGATTAGATTAGTGTGATTTCACTTTTTGGTGCAGAACAGCATAAAAAAACCAAAATTTAAATGGCACCAGAGAGAAGAGGGGAGGGAGACAATGAACTCCCATGCTAGAATTTTGGCAATATTGTGAATAGAAAGCAATGTGTTCTCAGGTTTTGGTTATTGTGCGTTATAAGTGATGCCATCTCAATTTCACTTGCTGAGTGGCTGTAGAACAGACTGCAGAAAACTGGAACCAGCCTCCAATCAACTGCCCCAATGACAGCCATCAGAGAGCTGGAAAGCTCCTTCCAAGATAGTTCTCATTAAGTGTTCCCACACCATCTTTGCTGCTTAACACAAGCTGTTGCAGCCAGCAGCTTGTTCCATTAGGTTCTAAGAGTACAAATTAACCCTGAAAAAAAAAAAAAAAAGACACTGAGAACAGTAAAAGATGAAAGAGAAGAAGAGAACAGGGGCTAAGAGTTGAGGAGGCTCCTGAATTAGCTGGGTTCACCATTCAGCCCTCTATTCTTCCAAATAAGTATCCACAGTCATTGCTGCGAAGGAAGTGAAAAAGGAGAGGGTAACACACAGACATCACCTCATGGGTTTGGTTATTTTCAGAAGTATTTTTAATTAAAATTTTGAAAAGCAGCAATTTTGTTACAATCACACATTCATATGTTTAAAATATGCTTTTAATTAAGGCAGATTATTCAATCAGCGACAGTTTAAAAAGTATTTTATAAATGCAGACATTACACAGAAATCTGAAAACTTGTAGGGATTTTGACGTCATGGGGATATGACCCTAAAATATTCTTCCAGTCCAAAGAGGTAACTTGTTTAAAGCCAATCTGCAGGTTTCTGAAACTCAGACCTGTTGGGCTGGTTTCTGATAAATCAGACACTTCTTTCATGGGATCTAGGCTTTGTTACTAGAAATAGTAACATAGAGAGTATCCATGGGCACCTCTCTGAGCAAAAGACTGCATCTGGAACTATACAGATCTACTTCAAATCTCAGAAAGAGAGGCAGGGCTTACTACCTACAGGTTTATTTAGCCTTTGGACATTATTGGAGCATTTTCTGCCTGCACTAAATATATCAGCTGTATCTGAGATCAAGGCTAGATTGCTTTGTTCAATCAGAGAATGAACAATGACACGACCAGCAGTAACCACAACAAAAGTGTCAAATCACACCATCTGCTTGCAAGTGCTATGATGATGGAAGTGAGAGAGGAACTTCTCTGCATCATCAGCTCACAAACCAAATCACAAAGTCATAAATGAATACTCACTAGCACAGAGATTTAAGGGAGAATATTGGTTTGAATTTACTGCCAAAAGGCAATTCCATCTCCATCTCCCTTTACAGTTTTCCTCAGGTGTGGCAAATTGCGTGGGACCCACAAGACCCAACTGCAAAGCTGAGAATTCCAACCCTCCCATTTAAAAATGAAAATGTTTTGACTTAAAGTCTGGACTGAATGCAAAAGGTAGAAGCTTTCATACCTCATTTCCAATGCAATGAGACTTATAAATCCATCTTTAGCATGGCATGAAAAGAGGTGGTCTAAAGGAGGAAAAAATATTGTTCATTAAGCTAAGGTCAGAGAAATACAGCATTAATAAAGGTAAAGAAAAGCATTTTTGAGCAGCACACTAAACAAAAGAAGATGACAAGGCTGTTACATTACATTACCTCACAACTATACTGGTTTCATTTCACTCATTTCCTGGAGGAGAGATGTGTTTGGTGGACACTCACTGCAACTGGCAACATCAGGAATCTTGAGTGGATGGAAAGTCAACACTTCATCGCAGAGATTGCCCTTCTCATGAAATTTGAAGGATACAGAGTGTTTCAAGTAAAATTTTACATTTATTTATTCTACAGATGTAATCAATATTTGAAGCTTCTAATACTTTTCATGAATTCTTAATCGCTTTGAGAAAAGGACTGTTTATCTAAACCTATATATGAAAATTAAGAAAACACTGATGAGCTTTTGGAACAAGATTACATGTCCATAATGTGGAAGCAATGGTTGTGCTGAAGTAAAATAATTCTAATTGGCTTAAAGACTTTCAGAATAAATGGCAATTTGATAATAAGCAATTTCACTTCGATAGCATTACAATGCCAGGGATTCTTCCAAATCAATTCCTATTTCCTCCACAAAGAGGTCTGCAAATAGTAATTGCAGAAAACACATCTTTACTGTCAGAACAGACCAGCTTTTGTCTCTGAAATTGGATCAGCTCACCTTCTTCAACTGCTCTTCACTGAATCTAAAGCAGTGCAAGTGTCAAACAGCTGGGACGAGACAACAGGGAAGAGACACCAGGACTGAGGGCTGTCACACAAAGTGCCCAGTGTGTTATCCGGAGTCCTGGTGTGTTTAAGGACAATGCTGACTGAACCATGCATTTTAGACAGGCCTGGAAAATAAACCAAAATTAAACCAACTTTGATCTGCAGAGGTCAAAAGCTTAAGAGACAGCATTACCCTTCAGCATGACTCCTAAAGACTGTACAATATCAGTCTCAGTCTGTCAGGCATCTTACTCCTTTCCACACTATATTTGTTAGGACTGAGGTTTTCCAGGAGAGAATCCTTTAAAAGCTCTGACGCAGCCCTTGGTGCACTAACACAAACCATGTGATTCTACCAGCTCTGACTGTGGGCAGCAGTGGAGCGTTTGTGACTGAAGAAGCTGTGACATGTCAGAAAGGAGGCAACACCACAACGTCCTGCCATGTAAGAAGGCAAAATTAGCAGCTACACAAGAGAAAAAGTAAATAGCAAAAGGCATCAAGAAGGAGAGAATAACCAGTAGTAAGCACCAACAAGGAAAAAGCACAGCCAGAACGTTTCTGGTGATTACATGGGCACATGAATATTTTGGAGATTGTATCAAGAGTCCTCCTACGTTTGCTAAACATCTACCACAGATATTTTTTCCATATCCCTCCCTGCATTTGCAAGGAATCAAAATGCTTACAAATGATGTACTTCACAATCTTCCAGATCCCCAGGGGTTTGCATGATCCAAGATCATGGCAAGTTCAATGTACAAAATAGGAAATGGAGAGATGTCATTGTTTCATTACCCCTTAAAGATAAGGCTCAGTAAGTTTCTCAGTGCACAGAGTGACTGCACCAGCTGCTGCCTTGAAAGGGTGCTGGCTTTCCAAAAGCAGAAAACACTGCACATAATGCACTGGGATTTTGACTGAAAGAGAGGATGCCAACAAAGCTTTTGGCACATACTGTGATATGGCTGTAATGCAAACCTCGCATGTCCAACCTTGGCACTGAATGTTTCATGGCACTGTGGGAGCTGATCTATCCCACCTAGACAATTAGGGGATTCTTCTCATCACCAGCTATGCAGCTTGGCCATGACTGAAGCTCTCCCCAGATACTCCTTACACACAGTTCTCTGTTTAAAGCACTTACAAAAAGACTAATTGCACCTATAATCCTCTGAATTCTTGTTTCTTAGATGTTTCCATAAAGCCAGTAGCAAAGGAAGTTGCTGTTAACTTGGACTTCATTAATGACCCAGACAAGCCTTCAGTGTGCCTTCACTGTGCTGTCCCTTTTGTCGGCAGTTCTAGTCCAGCCAGTCTGCTCAGGGGCATCTTCCTTTTACACTGCAGTTTCTGCAGCTTCCCTGCAGCATAAACCTCTCATCCCAGTGGCCACTCTTTAATAAAGAAGAGACAGTTGCTTTGAACAACACAGTAAGTATTATTCTGGATGTCAAAGACAAGGAGAACTTCCTGAATCCTATCAGAGTGAGGTATATGGTCTGCTGAGGGGAATCACTGCTCTCCAAGTTTGTGTAGCTGAATCATCACCTAATACAAACTTTAAATACTGTCCCAGCATGACATCAGGGATTGAGGAGAGAGAGTAGCTACTCAGACAACTGCTCCAGTACTCTGCTGTCACCTCTCTGTTCAGTTTCTGAGTTTGCTGCTCTTGTGGCACGTCTGCCAACACTACTTAGGCTGGGCTCTTCTGCCACAAGCTGAACAAGGAACATCATCTACAAAAGCTGGAAGATTCAACCATTTTTTTATTCATTTAAATTTGAAAAGAGGTCTATGAGGGGAAGTGTGATAGAATAGGAAGCATGGATATGTAGTGATGAATACTGTGCACTCCCACTTGACAGCAATACAGGAAAAGTATCTGGCTGGGGAGTTCAAAGGGGATAAGAAGTTGTTTTTCTATGCGTTCCTTTTGCCTTGAAGGGAGAAAATAAACCTCATACATTACAGATTCTAGCACAACTTAAATAACAGCACTACATAGGGCAGAAAGTTTTGTCTTGGTAATATAAGTATTTTTCTGGCTGTAAAAGAAAAACCAAAACCTTGAAGAGTCTGGCCAGCTCTGCTCATGACTTTCATTCCTTCCATATAAATTTTAGGCTAGCCAAAATATTAAAGTTGTGTTTCATTGCTGAAATGAATGACATTCATTAAATTTACTTTGCCATACCTTCCCACTGCTGGGTTTGGCAAGAGCACAGAGGCAGACTGGAGAGCCCTACATAACTCATGTGCAGAGTGAAGATTTGTTGAACTAAGAAGAGAATGAGGTTCCCAAAGTACAGCACCTCAGAGACAGTGAGATGACTGCAGCTCTCTCCCAGCTACACCCCTGACCTGCTGCACACCTCTCAGCTGGGAAGTTTACACTGCCCTCTTTTCTTGTCAGTTTATATTGTCCTGCTTTGGGCCACCAATTCCTGCATTCTGTGATGGAATAACCACACATAAGATCAGTCAGAGGCTGCTGGTGCTGCTGGAATAGCTACAATAAGTAAAGATGACTTTGAAGGGCATAGGTAAGCACAAATGATACAGAAAAGAGTAGATAAATGATGCCCAAACAGAAATGCTCTTAGAGTCAGTCTGGTCAGTATATTTAAGAATAGAGCACAAATTTTGAGTTTCACAGAATTCCATTAATTCTATGGAAATCTAGAAAGAGTGTTACTGGGATATAATACCACCAGAAGCGCAAAATATCCCCAGTGAAGTAAATGGCATTAAAGTGGACCAAAATGGCAATATTTGCTAGCTACTGTTGAAAGGAGCTAACATTTTTACCAGCATATAATCCCAGTTCCTAATGGTGCAGGCACATTAGGATAAGATGAGGCTTTGAAATCAGATTTTTGAGGAAAAAAACACATATGATGTTAAGAGTGAAATACATTTCTTCTTTCCCTCTGCAGAAAGCAGTTTAGGAAGTTCTACAACAGGCTCCCATGAGAGTGGATGGTAAAGGCAGCACTGGCGTGGTTTTAACTTACCCTGTTTTGAGCACTGCAATCACTTGCCAAATCTTGATTTCCAAGTCATCCTCCCTACCAAAACCTGACCTGACCTATGATTAAGGCACAGTTCCTGCCACAGTATGGGTCTGCTAAAGTTCTGGGCAGGCTGAGTGACAAGTTGAGCAGAAAAAACAATTCTAAGGGTGAAACAAGGTGAAGGAGAACACCTGGGATATTATATTGAAAGGCTTGTGGAAGAGGGGGAGATGAAGAAGTGCTATGTGACAAATTTGAAAGCTAACAATACAGAGAGATCTGTTAGTCTCTTAGTGAACAAGAAATTAATGTGCAGTATTCTTACTGGAGCTAAAAAGAATGACAGACAAAAAGAGAAAACAGCAGAATTCACACTGCTGCCAATTACCACTGTTTCTTCCCAGGGTCTGTAAATTAGTTGTGCTTAGAAAGTTAAAGATAAATGGTATTGATTTAAGCACATTACTAATAGCACCTTCACTGTTGCAATTGGATTTCACCCAAATTTCTGCTGCACCTAAATTATTCTGTCATTTTAGCTGCTCCTGTAAAAATGTAAATTTGTCTTCTGAAAGTAGGATATATTGTGCCAAATTTTCCCATAGCATTTATGACCAAAAATATTTTATTAATAATGTCTGGATATTTTCAAATAGTATTCCAATGGGCTGTCAAATTAATAGTGAAAAAAACCCACCATAATTCAGAGCTGTAAGGTAATAAGAAGTTGTGCTATTGCATGGACAGTTGGAACCTAACAGCAGATAAGAACACAAATCTGGACAAAATACAGTGTTTTCAAAGGTCTGTTTTCTACCACTGAAATGCGAAATATGTATTATTTAAACAAAGAAACCGAATGCCTACATGGGACAGGGGTAGGAGTTTTCCTGAGCAGTTATTTCAATTATCCATCTGTTTAATCAGAGCAGTGCCACTCTGCTGTAGCAGCAGCAGTACAGACACACCACAGACCCATTCCCCTGCTCTGGGGTAAATGCAGAGCATTCCACTCCTGTGAGTACACTTTATAGTGTACTGGCAGAATCTGAGCATTCAGTAAAAGGACCAAAGAAAGCAGTGACCAAAATCCTGACCTTAAGTAGGGGATGAGGCTGAAACTGCCACAACAGTTCAAGAAGATTCAAAATCACGTTTTAAATTGACAGTAACAGAGCACAGATGGAAAAGTACTTCTACCACAAACTGCATGTGGTTAAACAAAGAGCTGATATATCAAGATCATGTGGAATAAGCAGTGTCTAACTACCATGCTTATCTTACTCCAACAAGCCTCCCTGCTTAGAGGTTTGTGTTCTTTTAATCAGAGATCAGAGTGGTTGTGGCTGCCTCATCACTTCAGTGTTTATACCACCTTAGCAGCTTTAAACATATTCTGGCCCCCTAGAACTGCCAGGGCTAAGCTGATATTGTCACCCTGCCTCCAGCTTCAGGTGTTCAGACCTTCTGCTTCCTGCAGCTCGTGCAGTGCTGGGGACAGTGGCACAATGCTGGCATGTGCAGCTCTTGAGAAGAAAGCAAGAGACTGGCGAGCACAGATCATTTCATGAGACACTTTTCTAACAAAGGGATCCTTCCTCGGCTCTGGGGCTGTCCTGCTGAAGGACTGAAAGCCTCTGGTGTCTTGCATCCAACCCTCCCCTTTTGGTAGCTGAGCACTCCCTGATCCTCCCTGCAGTCCCAGATAAAGTCCCAGTCCTGATCCCATCCCTCAGCCAAGGGGAACAGCAGCACTCCAGAGGAGCAGAGCAGGGGATCCTGATTCAGGCAGGAAAACATAAAAAAGTGTTTGCAGAAGACAGCAGGAAGTGAGCTGAAGCAGGATCTGGAGAAAGCATCAGAAAAGCAAAGGGTCCAATATCAAAGTGGGATCAGTGGCCACATGGATCCTACAAGGAGTCTCACCTGACGGGTGAGCAGAGCGGAGCTGAGCTGGGGGGGATGTGACAAACACTGAGTGACAGGTGACAAACACTGAGCCACTGCTGCCAGCGCTGGAGCTGTGAGGAATCTCTGGAAAGCTGTCCCACAGGTGTCTGCACTGAGCACAGGCTGGGCTGAGCAGCACTGAGGGCACTGTGTGTGCTGGAGCTGGAAAAGGGGACCAGCATGGGACAAAGAAAGGGAATTACACAACCTGAAAGGAAGTGGAGTCAGAGAGTAATCATAGTTCTGGGTACAGAGAGCAGCATTAAATAAGTGTTCATCAAGAATGGTTTGCCATTGCACAGATCACAGAGAAAAAAGGAGGAAAGAAAAAAAATTGTCATGAGCCACTTCAGCAACTTAAGGGAAACTCATAAACATCCACTGAAAAAGTATTGAGAAGAGGAAAAGTTAAATACCATGTGCCAGAGCCTCAATCACATTAGTGGATCAACAGCATTTTTGTGGTAAGTCTTTCAAATCTAGTTTTACTTGTCTTTAAAGGATCCTTAAAAGGACTTTTAAAGTTACATCTGCTGGCTTTGGCTAACTATACAGAGCAAAGAATTGATTGCTTTCCTGCAGAAATGCCCCTAATAACTCCTTAGAATGAGCTGTGGCACTTTTCCACTAATTGTGGAAAAAACTAATGGGCACCTTGAGCACGTGCTATTAATCTGTCTGCCAATTTTGAGAGATTTCAGTTGTGAAAAACTACAAGGCAGTATTTACTCTAGAGCACAAACTGTGCACCAGTATAAATAAAATGCACATGGTGAACTGGAAAAATAGAAAGGAATTTTTGCTATCTGACTCTATTATCATTGAAGATAAGAAATCCTGTGTCAGCTCCCCAAAGAACAGGGGTTTTACCTGGGTTCACTTTCCTTGAACAAGTTCTCAGGAAAGTGATAGGAGCCATCAGGCACTGTATTCCAAGGTCCATAGCTCTCCAAGGGAGAGATATTATCCAAGTGGATTTGGGCTGAAGTTATACATTTCATTCATTTCTATGACCAAAAAAGAAGGAATGATTTCAATTATGTTTTTCTGCTAAGTCACCCCACAGCAAAGATATTCTACTCAACCTTATTTCAATTTTTTCCTAAAGAGGCAAGATTCAGAACATCAAACCAAAGTAAAGCACAAGATCTTGAACAAAATTACACATCCCAGATGGAAATGCAGCTCTTCTGGGATTATGCTTTTCTGAAAAAAACTCTCTGAAACCCTAATTCTTCATTTTCCCTACCCAGTTCTTGGCTCCCCACGTTCTCATTGTAGGGAGTAAATCTGGTATCTCAAAAATGTTGGCAGTCACCTGGAAGAAAACAAAAACCTTTCCTATTTATCACAGATGCTGTGAAGTCCTTTTCTCCACACTGTTTGATGGCTGGGGCTTCCAGGTAGGTGTGACAGAGCAGCTTCAGCTTCCAGCTCTCAGACATTTGCCCACATTCCAGATTCACTGTCCTTATTGCCAGGATGACAGCTGTGTGGAGATGACCAACTTCCAAAATTTCCTGTCAGAATTCTTCCATAAACAAATGCATAAAAACCAGACCTTGAAGCTAGATACGTAACCTGTGGAAGATTAATGACAGAAAAATTGAGCAGTGGGTAGCAAAAAATTTATCTAAACTTGGGTGTTCTCAACACTAGCCCAATTTTACCAGATCAGTGTTGGATAATTAAAATACGCTCTTGGCAAATTTATGTGAGGCTTCTCCATTATATTACCCTCATTCATCTCTGAGTTCTGCTGGACCTGAATCACGTCCAGAATCAGCATAAGAAATAGCTGGGATTGTTATGAAGGCTAGTTAAAAAGAAATGGAAGAGGAAAAGAAAAGGAGAAAACCTTATTGCTGTATTTATAACCCCTCCACATGTTCCATGCCAACTTCAGCTGGGCCCCCAGGAAAAAAGGTTATTTTTCAATCTGGGAAAATTCCTTTCCACAGGGAAGAATATCCCCATAAAGTCTTCTTGCAGAATTTATGTAAAAATAAAAAATCCAGAAGAATAGTAAATAAAATAAACCCCCCTAAAACTGGGAAATGGGAGGAGTGGGGCTGAAAGGGGGACTGTACTGCTGTGTGATGGATGTTTAGGTACCATATTTCTTCCTGTCCTTTCCTGCATGCAGTTCCATAATGGGTGTTAACAGGCCAGCTTTAAACACTAAGGGGTGCATTTGCAGAGTAATGTGCAGAGATTTGTCCGGACAATTTCCCATTAACACTAACGTGCACTGCATGGCTAAATCCCTCAACACCACGTGGAAAATTTAGTTTCAAAAGCCTCCATTACGTTTGGGTGTTGAATTCTTTTGAAACAGTTGTTAGTCTGTTAAACACTGATTGCTCTCTCATTAGGCCGACAAAACTTTTCATTTAAGTTAAGACAGTTAATCAGAAAATATATTTTTGCAAGAAGTTCACATGCTAAATGATTTTTTTAAAAATTATTCTATAGAGCTGACATTGATTAACATCTTCAGAACACCTCATGTAAAGTTCCACTCATAAATACTTAGAAGCTTCAGACAAATCTGTGATAGACCTACAAATTTTGTTCACAAAGGGCATTGCTCACTTGTCTACAAGCACAGCAGGGACAACACCATTTATTTTTTTTTACACTCTTCTCTATCATTAGGATAAAGAAAAAATGAATGTGTGCATATGTGTCTTGGTTTTAGTTTTTTCCTTCTTCTAGACAGGCATGTAAAGCACTTACAAGAATAAAGGAATCTCACACTCAAAATGTGAAGGCATATAAAGCCAGGTAGGGAAAGGAGGAAAAATAGAACCAACAGGCAAGATTAACCAAGTTCTGAGTGACAACAATGTAAGCATTAAAAAATAAAGCATGAAAACAAGTTGGTCCCCACCTTTCCTACTCCCCAATATAAGCATAAGTCTGGTTTACAAATCATGAGATGTTAAAAAAATGTCTATGCATGAAAGGGATCGTCTAATTTTATTGTGAAAAGGCACATACCATTGGCCCAGGCTTCCTGCTCATTACATTTGTTAAGGAAAGCAGAGTTATCTGGGCATTTGCTGGGAGAGGGGAGACCAGTGATAGAAATATGTATTTTACAGAGGAAACTGAGATGGAATGCCACATGCAATCAGCAGGTGAGTTTGGATTTATAGATATATACTCTGGCTGGGATTTATGAGTGGACATGAACACACCAAGCCCACTTAATTTACAACAGTTTTCTTGCTCTTTTCAGTGGCTTTCAGAAGTGGAAGCTTGCCATTACACACAAGCATTTAATTCTTCAAAAAGCCCAGTTCCTTCTTATGAGACAATAAAGTACTTCCCCTTGTAACAGCAGGTAAGCACCGAAGGCATCCTTAAAAATCTAACCCCAGTGTGCTAAAGAAACTTAATAATCTTTAAACTGCACACAATGCCACTTCTTCACTGGTACCAGAACATTGTAAAATGTCTGATTAGTCCTTATAATAGTGCTAACACCTCCACAGCACATAAATGGGGACTTTAAATTTACAAAAGTTGTCCTGATTTTTACCTTTAATTAGACTGGAAGACATAGCTCCATTTGGCTGTTAACCAATACATGAGGTATAGGCTTAGTGTACAAGGTAGATTTGTGAGGCTTTTTTAAAAGCAATACTGTAATATTTTGAATAGATTTTTAATACACACTATCTCATGGATTATTTAGCTCTCTAATGAGGTAGAAAGAAATATTAAAGACAATATTTTAAATGTCAGGTAAATGACTTGGTTTAAGGCAAAAAAAAAAAAGAGGATTTTTCTGTTGATTTTCTTGCAATGGTTCCAACAGCTGCCTAGATTTTGGAAATGATTTTGTGATGCTTAGATTTTATATTGGTGCAATAATTGTGCGCAGTAGGGTACTGCACCTAACCATGAAATTCATTTTAAAATTAAATAAGAGACATGATGAAAAATACAGTAAAGTCAGCTGCCTCAAAGGAATTATAAATAATTTTGAAAATAAAAGTGTTTCTGTGACAACATGAACTTTAATAAGTCAAAATTTGCAATACTGGTAAGCTGTGCCCCAATGACAGGTAAATGTATGTGTCTGAATAAGGAGACCAGTGGAGTCTTATAGTCACAGAGCTGTCAGAGGAAATCAGAGGAAGTCAGCAATACATGTCTGAGCACTTAATAAAAATCAGCATCCAGCCCACAGTATGTGACACAAGCCCTGAGAAAAGGGGAAATCTGCACTGTGATATATATGTAAGGGACTCAGCATGTCATTTGACATGTGCACTTGCCTCGACTGCCATCCAGTTTGAACAGGAAAAAGAAAAGGGGCAGTCCAACAGGTAATTCTTTTGTTTCAGCACATAGTGAAGAGGAAACAAATTGGCTGCTCCCTCCCCGTAATTGTCATACCAAACAGAAGCTTGAAGAAAGCTCTGTGTGCAGTAATGAGCACAACAAAACACAGGAGCCAAACTTCTGGTGAAGCTCTACACCACAGAAATATAAACAACATCTCCATCAAAAGCTACCTGAGTACAAATTCAGCCACAGAAGTAGTGACCTGCCTGATTTGTAAAAAGTGTTAGGGAAACAGAATGTCTGCCCTGCAAGTGGAAAAATAAACCCCCATGAATTTAAATTCAAAAATTTCAGATGGAACACATAAGAGGACACTGCATGGTGGGGGATCATGCCCAACTGTCCCTCAGTCACAGCCATTCCCATGAGTGTTCCCAATGGATGTGCAGCATTTCAAAGGGAAGTTTAGCCTCATAGCAGTGCCCAGCCCCTTTACCATCAGCTCCAGCCCAGGCTGGACTGGGGAGGGCACTGAAACATGAGTGTACCTGGCCCTACATTTCAGTGTACTCCCTGGGCACACCTCCTATGCAACTTTGGTTCCAGAAGTCAAGAAAAAATGTCAGGTTTTTAATAATTGAAAAACACACTTATCTAGTCTAAAGGGACTAATTAAAAATTTAGAAACTCATCATGATCACCTATTCATTTCAAGAGAGAATGCCAGAAAAGAGACAGGAGAGAACTGAATATAAATAAAACAAATTAGAATAACAACAAAACCCCTATTTGAAGTATGATGACTGTGTTTGCAGCTAACACCAGAATTTCAGTACGTGTCATAACCTACAAGGATGAACATAAAACCTCCTCCATCCCATTACCAGACACAGGATGCATTCTAGTACTAATCTGTGCTTTGGTTCCATCTGGAGGTGCCTTCAGAGTGAGGGTAAGCCTACATTTAAAGGTCAACGCCAAACTAGTGGGCTCAAGAAGAAAAATGAAAATAATCAAAGAGAATGCTTCAAATATGAGAGACTGATAAGAACAGGAGTGATTTCTTTGGTCATGAGAGGACTCAGCAAGGCCTGAAAGAAGCACAGAAAGGTGAAGTATGGTATAGACAAGATTTCTGGGGAATAGCTGCATTGCCTACATCATTATAGAATAGCTCTAAGTGAAAGTAAAAAGGTGAGAAAATTGGTTAACAAGCTTTCTTTTTCATTACATGAAAAGAGGTTACCATGTTACAGAGGTCACCAATATCAAAACCTAAAGATTAAAAATATATTTCCAAAGGCATTCACATGGTATCACCAAATACACTGAGTAATAATTAATGACAGTTATTAATGACAATTCACACTTAAGAAATAAACAAGTTCTCCAACTGTTGAACACCAGAATAAGAACCACATAAAGGCAAATCATTCTATAACAAAACTAGTGACTTCTACAGATTATTTGACATTTGTATTTAACATCTGAAGAAAAGCTTTAGAATGGGACATTTGTTATTCATAACTGGGAGTAGTGGGTCAGGCTTTGGCAAGTCAGATGGACCAGCTAAAGACTTTCCCAGAAGGTAAAATAAAATATCTAATAGTCTTTAAAAAATGGTTTTATCAAAAAAGAATTGAGGTTGTTTAAGCTGCAGAAAAGAAGCCCAGAAGACACAACCACATTCTTCAACACATAAGTTAATTGTAAAAGGGATAGTGTTAATGTGCCATAGACAGGATGAGCAAAAATGGGTTTGAACTGCTACAAGAAATAAAAAAAATTCTTGGCTGTATAAAAAGTTAGATACTGGAATAAATTTCCAAGGAAATTGCTATGTCTCTTGAGTCTTGAAAATTACTTAAGAAGTATTTGCAAGAGATAAGATAGCTGGTATTACCTCAGGAAAATCTCAAAACTTCTCTTATTTTCTCTGATTTTAAATATATAGTCTGAATTTAAACAGTAAAGATGGTGACTTGTTTTAGAAATGTCAGTATTCAGCTCACATGACTACATCCCTTAGAACCAGTCTGTGCCTATGCTTTTAACCCACTTACTGAGTCCTAAGGCAAATAACTGGCACCCTCTCCACTTCAATTTACAATGTGATTGTCTCTGAGTAATGGAAATACTTATTCCAAATGGTTTTCACACCAGACAGACTCTTCTTTTCAGAGAGAGGAAGGAACACGGCTATCTGGTTTTCTTCCCTAAAGCTGCCTTTTTCACAGAGATGTGGTCTTAAATTGGCTACAGCTACCTAGCTTTTACTTTAAATAAAGGTAGATTGTTAGCAGATGTTCTAGAGAAAAATATCTAACAGAAGATAATCCCCTCCTTCTGCCTGGCTGTCAGCTCAGCAAGGCCAGGAACAAGAAGGATGGGAGAGCTTTGGCCAGGGCACCCTGTGTGGGGCAAAATGGACACAGCAGAGCACCCAGCCCAGCCATAACTCCATTCAGAACTAAGCATCTGCCAGTCTGTAGAGAAGAATGAGTTCTGTGAAAATCTCATTCCAACTCACCTGGAACAGAAGTGCCAGTGCTGGGCCACCTTAAAATGAGAATCACACTTCATCTTCCTTGTCTCAGCCACAGCATGCAGAATCCAGTAACCAACTTGCCTTCACACTTTTTTCTTCTCTCTCCCTTAATGGTACCGTTTTGGGTCCCAAGCTGTCCCAAGCCATAAACTGTTTGTTTAGTAAAAGGAGTAAGTCAGATAGATTTCATGAGGACTCTGTAATTCTGACTGAATCATTCAAACAGCCACAAGGCCCAGAATACAGGTTCTCTTCAGTGAAGACATAAACCATGAGCTCCGTTTTTTTCCTTCCCCATCCTTTTAGATGTGCATGAACCATTTGTGTCATCTGTGAAAGGTACAGGCATTGTTTGCTCTAATGCCCTGACAGTATTCCCTGAGAGGCTGGCCTTTTACACTCTTTTCTCCTTCCTCAAGAACTGAAGCCTCATTTCTCATAAGAGAGATCAAGAGGGCACAAACACTTGGCTCCCAGGTGCCACAGCTCATCGTCATACAGTTCTCAGTGGAGACTTGAGGTTAGTTACCACATCCAAAAAGAAACAAGGAGACATTTCTCTCAGAGCAAAGTGACAATCCTTAAACAAACTGTTTTCTGCAGAAGTTTCTATGTTGTCTCACATTTCATTCAGCTTGCCAGCCAGAGCAGAAAGCTTTTAGCAGTTCAATTCAATGTACTGGCGACTTATTAAAGAATTTATTCGATTTTGCTGCTGGTGATATTTTCATTTCACTTTTCATTTACATCTGGGTAATGCTGTTACCTCCTTCAGCCAGGGATTTTATTCTTACTATCTAAATAAAAATACAACAAAAAAATTTCAATCTCTTTTTACAGTCGGGGACTACATCCAAAATTTCTGAAGAGGTTTAAAGGAGGATGAGGACAAAAGGGCCAGAGCTGTTCTCTCTTACTGTTTGTTTTTAATTTTTTGGGGTAAATACTGTATTTGCAAGGCCTTTACATAAAAAAAATATTCACATTCCCCTCCATAACAGCCATGAGCACTTTTCTTAAGCTGCTTTAAGTCAACATGTACCTTAGCCATGGTCTGAGTGGAGTCTCCTGCTGGAGCAATCCTGCCATGCAGTCATTTCTGAATTGTTTTGCTGCTGCAAAACTTCCTAGACAAGGATGTTACCAAGTATGCCAAAAATCAGATCAGGAAGCACTGACAGAAAAAAATGAACTGAGAAATGAGTATAAGGTCTTCCAAGGTGTCCCCCAGTGAAGGGCAATTTTGATTTATTGCTTTTCTGAGGTTTAGTTTGGGTTTTTTTTGGACCAGCCAAGTTATATCATGAAATAATCTCCTAATTTCTGAAGGACTCCTTTAAGCTCCGTAGAAACTTCTCAGCTTCATGATTTATTTGATCATTACAGAGGGGTGATTTCAATATCCTTATGTTTCTCATTGTTTCGCATGTGGCCATCCATTATAGCAGAAAAAAATTGCAAAAATCCTAAAAGTTATTATCATTTTCATATCTAGTAAGCCTGATGAGTTTTCTATAAGCAGGACGCACAACACAATGAATAAGAAAACTGCGTTACAGAAATGAAATATAAAATATGGAGAAAGAGAACAAAGAAAGGTGAGGCTATTTTATGTACAGATATAAACATGAGGGTAGAAGTGCTATTTTTATTTGCGGAGGTCACAGCTCTCCTCTGAACTCATTAGTGGTTCATTGCTCATTAAAACCAAGGAATGGGTAGATCAGCAAGCCTGAGCAGATAGCCACATTTCTGACTCCACCAGACAACATTTGCAGAAGCCTCCTCCTTTGGAAAAGTCCCTGCTCAGAAATAAGAAACAGCCAGGACTGCTTTGGTGCCAAGTTCCCATTTCCAGCTGTGGGTAGAGGCAGCACAGAGCCCTGCACACACCCTGAGCTCTGCTGGCCAAGGGAAAGGGGCTGGAGCCTGGCAGAGCTCCTGGGACAGAGAATCCCTCCCACCAGCACTGCTGATGACAAGGGGAGCAGAAATGGAACAGAGTGCTCATTGTTGAAAGTATTTTACTTCAAAGAATACTCAGATGGGCCTTTGTTCATAATTTAAATGCTTCAAATTAGAGATCTACACCTTGCTAATGTTCCCACTAGCATTGAGAGGACATTTGTCAAAGGCTTCAGTGGGAACCAAAATTATCCAGTAATGATTTTGCCATTACAAGACTTACCTGTTTTGCTACTGCAAATCAGAACAGTCAAATCAGCAAAATGTTACAGCATCAAGGCACAGTAACTCAGGAAGTCTTGGAAATCACCACTTTTGTCTGCTGGAAATGAAATGCCCTTCTCCAGTTTCAGTTTCTGCTGTTGCAAGCCAGACGGTTTTGCAGGACATGCTGTTAAACCAATCACGCTGTAAAATACATTACTACTATTTCACCCAAAGCTGGGGTGGTTATGAATTTTGGAATGATGATGACACAAAGCAATCAAAGCAGGACCATTCAATATAGAGCTTAAACCCCATCTTCATCTCATCACATCCTCCTTCAGAGCTGCAGCCCAAATGCTGCTCACACATTCCACTGTGTTTTGCCTCTTACACCACACCCATAACAAGTGCCAGAGATGTACAGCCCACCCTGAACAGGATCTGTCACAGGCAGGTCAAGCTTTCTCAAAGGGGTAAACCTATATAAAACTTGCATATTTTATATTTGATTTCTACTTACTGTTTATTTTGTGGCACTGCTGTCCCATGCTTTTATACCAACTGCAAAACTCAAAGAAAGTGTGTTTTTTGTTCCTGTAAAAATAGTGAGATCGGTATTCAGAGATTTCTTTTTCAGAAAGGGGAATTTTCCCTCAGAAAAGCTTCAGTTGAGTCCAGGACAAGAAGTGGAAGCTTCTACTCAAGATTTCAGCTCTCCAGTGTTTGGATAAGATCCCACCTGCATTCTGGAAAAGAGATACATGAAATTCTAATAGATCTGACAGCGTCTCTCCACCTCACTGAAGAGCAAGATTCTCAGAGCTTATAACTGTATGGAGTTGTCCAGGTACATTCAAATGATTCATCATGTACCTGTTTGTTAATTAATTACTCATTGCTATGCAAAACCTTTATTATATATTGCTAGATACCTGGACACTTGTTATTAGATCTGATTCCAATATAGCAAAAGAAGACAGCTTCTACTTATTAAAGTGAAATAAAGTTGTACCTACATGTCTGGAAATTCAACAAAATATGTATAAATTTAAATTTAATAAATAAATAAAGCCAAAAGCAAAGTTACATGAACTAGCAGAAAGTTTAATTTAAAACAGGATGAATATGGATTCTGTACAGTAACCTGGAAAGAGAGAGAAAACTTTGAGTGTATAAAAAGTGTTTACTTGGAGAAAAAATGAGAAAAAAATTAATAATAAATGTAAGTAATTAAAAATGGAAAAGGAACCTCAAAAGAGATTTTAAAAGAGAAATTTTGGAAATAATATCCTAAGTCATATTTGACACTTTATACAGACACAATTTTCCCCTTATTAGTGAATATTTTTTCCTTTCTGCAGCCAGCCAGCTGCTGTATCTCAGACATGATTTCCTTTTCCACTTCTGGACAGTAGTGTTTGCATGGCAGTAGCCTGTATTTGAGAAGAAATACCTGCAAGAGACAGGAGATATTCCTGGTTCAGAGAGGCAGCAGTCTAAACCCTTCACCCAGCAAAGACACTCTCTTTTCAGAAGAAAAAGGACAGGTCAGTGAGTAAGGGTACTCACAGCTAAAGCTACAGGACTTTTCTTTGTAGAGGCATTGCAGACCTTCCCCTGCCTGCTGTGAATAACTCTTCCAAGCATGGACTTCATGCATGTCAGCAAACCCCTTCCTCCCCCAGGTAACCCTGCCTTTGGTCCAGCATCCTGTTTCCACAGGAAAAGTTTCCCATGTTTTCATGCCATTCTGGTATTACTTGGAGTGGTTCCCATACCAACTCAAGAATCTCTGAATTCCACCTGAGATTCTGAAAGTTCTGGACTCCAAACTGTAGCTCAGAAAGCAGGAGAATCAGCTCCTTTTTCATTCTCACTGCTACAGAGCAATGTTACCCACTTCAGTTTTCCCTAAATCTGGCAGAGCAGGACACCATGAGTCACTCACTGCACTCTCTTGCCAACTACTGTTTCAAAGCACAAATCTCCAAAAGGGGAAATTCAATATTTCTATAAATTTACCCTTCTAGAGCCAGGAGGACTGTGTCACTGAGTATGCTTCTCAACATGACACACTGAAAAAATCCCCATCGTAATCACTGCAGAGCAATCAGAGGATTTAATCATATTCTAGACCTGTCACTATTTCTGTTTCTGAGACAGGCGAGTACATTTGTGACATCTGGGGCCTACTTCTGCTGCCACTGATGTCAAAGGCAAACTCTCCACTGCCTTGCACAGGCACAGAGCCACTATTATGGTACAGAGCAGAGCTGAGGTAGCAGAGTGAGAATTTTCCTTGGGAGGATAGCTGTGCACAGCTGAACTACTGCTCTTCAGTGGTTCCACAAGATCACTTCTAGGGCTCCATAAAACACAGAGAGACAAACAGATAGAGGATTAGGAGCCCCTCTTCTTATGAGAGGGACCAAATCAAATTTTCCTGATTAATTTAGCTTACCTTGTTCCCCTAAATAAATAAATAAACAAGAGAACAGCAGAACAAGATAGGCTTAGTCTAGTGTTTAACTAATTAGCACTGCTAATTAGTGTTTAATGGCAATGATAATTATAATCATATCCCTCTGAGTCTATTGAGTTGCCACATCAGATGGATTGTAATCTTCTCCATCCCTCTACAACTTTAAATCAATATCACTTTAAACCTGACAGGGTCATTTCATGAAAAGTGATTAGAGGGTCACCTGTATTTTCTGTGTTAAACTGAGAAATTCAAAAGCCTCTTTAAGTGGTAGGAGAAGAAAGGATAAAACATCACTTTGAGTTAATGAAATCCGTAATTGAAACTTCTTTTTATCCCACACAGGCATCATTCTTTAGGTTTTAATTTGAGTCAATCCCAAAGCCAAAATTCACAGGCTCTGTGCCACTTGCCCATTATGTACAACAGAATAATTTAGGTTAGGAAATACCTTTGTAGTCCAACCCACCATTCAAAGCTGCCCAGGCCAGTTTCTGCAGGGCTTTCTTGAGCCAGGGCTTGAGTATCTCCACCCCCTGGTTATGTATTCCAGTGTTTGATAACCTTCATGAGAAACCTTTTTCCTTCTATCAACAGGAACACCATTGCAGCTTGTGTTGCTCAGTCAGGGAGAAGCATCAGACATCCCCTGTAGCTCAAGATCTGGGTAATAGCATCCTCTGAGTGGAGTCCCATCTGGGTTGAGCCCTCTAATGTGCCAAGACCCTTCAGCTCACGTTGGATCATGGCCCTTGGCACACTGGCACTACCACTGGACGGCTTGAAGCAGAATTTCTGGGCCACTCCATAGCCAAGTGCTGCTGTAAGCAGTACCTCTGCTGGCTACAGGCTGGAGCTGGGCTCTCCCACAGCCTGTGGAGCAGTGCATGACTTCCCCTGCACAGCTGTCAGCTGGAGACAAGGGCTGCAGCAGTTCCTAACCAAGACACAGCCAGGAGAAGCTCTCTGTTAGAGCTGACAGAAGCAAAAGTCTCTGGAAGCTAAAGCTCCCCATCAGCAGTGAGCCAGCAGCTCCCAGCTGATGCAGTTATCAGATGTTCCCTAAGCTCTCTCCAAGAGGAGGTTGGAAGCTTGGAAAGGGCTGCCTCTTCTGCTGCTCACCTCTGCTAGCTCTTCCAAGCCCCAAACCCTCATGGACAAATGATGTACTTGCTCCTGTAAGAAAGGTCAGTGCAGTCTTTGGGAAAGATCATAAAAAATACACAAATGTAAAGTAGATGGAATCAAACTCTTATAAAAGTTTACTGGCAAAATACAATCAGAAGGGGCCAATACATTGTGTGGGAAGATTCTGAATCGTGCTGGTTAATATCCAGGCTCAGCACCCACCTAAGATAACCACAGAGGATATTAAGCAGACAGAAAATTCTGCTGAGGAATGGCAGAACACTGCAGCAATTCACTCTGTTTTACACACCTGATCATTGCATGAGAACAGGGAGGAAGTGCAGGACAGCTCTGCAGCTAACCACTGATAAAGGCATGACATGGTGCTACAATATATATTCAGATATAGGTCAGGGCTTTACACACATAACAAACATATGCAGCAAATACTCTTAGGAGCATTATAATAACGAAAACAGCATGCATGAACATAAAAATCCGAGTATACAGAATTTGGAGCATCCAGAGGTCAGCACTGAGAGTTATTGGGACTGTTATTGTTTCCAATGCCAAAAGCAGAAGCTCGTTAAGGCTGAATCTCATAGTGACTTTTGTAGTTTTCATTAACACAAAACACCCAGAGGAATCTCATAAGGGAGAGACAATTACCTGGGAATGCAAGCTTTTGATCTATCTCAGCCAGCCATTCTATGTTACTGTGCTTTTTTGTGCTTTCCTTTTTAGAATAACCCCTAATACTAAGAAAAACTTCCTGAAGTTCAAGCCTCTCATTTTGTAAGAATGATTGTCAGCTCAAGCAAACACTGATCACCACTCTCTCTCCATGTCTCCAACTGGGAATATATATTTCCCTGTATGTTACGCCAAGTCCAGGAGGAAATCAAACATACATTTCTACTGGTGACTAAAGCAGCTCTGATCCTACCATTAGCTAAACACAAGTTATGTTATAATTTTATGCATGTGAGTCATTCCATCAACGTTCCCATACGCCGGATTTGTGGGATTGATGCCCAAAAGTGAAACCATAATGAATGAATTCCACTACTGAGTTGCAGAACCAGGGTTGGAAACCCTGAGAACTGAGATACTGGAACATAAATCCACAGTATAACATGAGCCAAGGAAGAAAACATTAAAAAAAAAAAAAAGAATTAGCTAATTTCTTACTCTGAAGAAAAAAACTTCACAAGAGTTGATGTTATTAATTAAGAAGTTTCATTCTTGTTACCCAACATTTAGTGCTTCTCCAACAAAAACATGGCAAAATGCCTCATTGTAAAGAGCTCTTGCCAGACTTTGGATTTAGCTCTGCCTGATTTTGGCCACCACAGCACCATAAATTTGCTACATCTTTCATTCTGCCCCCATATGTGTCTGAACTCAACAACTCCTTTCTTTTCTATAAAGGCACAACAGAAAAACTTCAGCAATTCATAGTACCAATGAAACCCCCTAGGACATACTTACACTTGAAAAACTCTTTGAAACATTAACTAAATAATTAGAACTACACATAAGTAGTTGATACAGTAATGAATTATTAATATAAGTACTGTGTATGCTGTTTAGAAAGGATGCAGAACTTAATAATGAAATGGATCATTACAACAGAGGCAACTGCTTGCCCTGTTGCAGGACCATGTGCCAGAATAAGAGTTGTAATGTAAAAGAAGAGAATAGAACAATATTTAACAGCTCAGAGTGAAACCTCAGCTCTTACATTGCTGGAGATGTCTAAAAGCAATGGGCCAGAATCTCTCTGCATTGGCATTTCTGTCACCTGCTACAAGACAAATGTGTTGGGAGACTGGTGCTCAAAAGCAAACGTGACTTATTACTTGAAAGCTCACTTTGAATCTTACACTATTAACTGAATGAATCTTCTTCAGTCCTTTCACAAAGTATTTTATAGACTCATCTTTTCCTGTTTACTAAACCCATGTTTCTAATATGTATTAAAGAATCTTTCCTGTAAGCCCCATACAGGCTTAACATTTAATATCAGGTACAAAGAGTCATTGTCAGAAGTAAGCAAGTAATTTCTTCACAAATATCGACACTTTGCATTTCCAAAGTATCCAAGGCTTCTTTCCTTCTTCAGTTAGTTTGTAAATACAGTCCTTACAGGCTATGACAACAAGGGATTACTCTCATTTGAACTTGAATAGCCAAACCTGCTTAATTATATTTCTCCTATTAAGAAGATTAGTAAAAAAAATTATATATATGTATATATAGGTGTGTGTGTGTGTATATATATATACATATATATGATTTGATTTTACAAGGAGCATTTTTAATACCAAAATATGAATTTAAAATTTAGAGTGTGCAAATATTTACCCCTCTCTCCTCTCACAATGTTCCAGACAGCAGACTTATCCCTGACAATATTCATCTCCTGTAAACACTGGCAAAGCAATTTCAGAATTGTTATTTCGTTGCATATTCACTAGCTGTTGCTGGAGGTATTTTGTTCAGCTCTAATTAGCACAGTTAATAAGATCAATATTTTCATTACTGAATGCTGCAGTAAGGCAAAACATGCTTAAAAACTTACATTTACAAAATCCCAAGAAATATATTTATTGGGAAATACTACTCGTCTATTTAAGAAGCAAAAACCCCCAAAAGCAGGGGGAAAACACTTCTGGTGTTAGTCATTTTGCTGAGGACAGAAATTAAAATGGAAACATCCATATTAGTTAGGGGTGCTTTTAGAAGCAAAAGGACTCTGTTTTTTGCTACTATTTCCTTGTGTGCTATGGCTTTTTGGGGAGAAGTAAGCGCTGCACTTTGACTCACTTGCACAGACCTCGGTGTTGACACCATCACTCTCCTAGTACTCTTGCCTGACTTAAAAAAAACCCACCAAAAACCCAGAAACCTGAAAAAAAAACCAGATAGATTATAATCTAGCAGCAGTGTTTAAAATTTGGCTTCATCTCAGGCAACCACAAATTGAAGGAAATGAAAACAATGCAGCTGCGGCAGCCAAAAGGAGGGCTGGCTATGAACAAAAAGCACAATCCTGCCCTAAAAATGGAAGCACTGGGGTTCTTCCGTCTGCAGAGAACATCCTCCTCTGTCACAGAGCACACAACAGCCTCAGCCCTCTCTGGACCTTGTGGCAGCTACCACAGCACCAAGAAAAAGGGAATACAAATGTCAGAAACCCTGTTTCTCAGATCTTTGGCCTTTGTTTTTTAGCACCTCATAGCTAATAATAATGGGTCAGAAAAGGATCCTGACTCTGAAACTCTTTTTTTTTCTCCTGAAATTAATTTCTTATTTGTTTTTTAAAGGGAAAAGCTCAAATTTGCACTTTGAAACCATTCTTCCGTCCTTTCACTGAACTTATTAAATGAATTGACAATTCACTGTGACTCTACCTCTGTGGAGATGTCAGTCAGGAAATTGTGAATGTAAACTACCCTAAAATAATTCCATGCTCATGTTGAGTAATTATTTTTAAAACTGTTCCTGCAGAACAATATGATTAAATATCAAACTGATACTGTATAATTAAGCAGCAAGACACACCAGGGAGCAGACTATAGGTTTAGGTGTTTATTGGGCATCAGGCTGAAGGCAGGGATTGCCAAAGCAGAAATACATGCATTATATGGCACTGCTTGCAACATAAAGCTGTTCCCTGGGGTAACACATCCTGCACCTGTTGAGGTTTTGCCACCCACTGTGTCCACTCGAATTGGTTTTCTTCATTTCCATGCCCGTGTTTTCTACTCAACTGATTCTACTTTCCCCTCCCCCCCACCAACTAACCTGCTAAAGTTGTAATTTAGAGCATTGGAGCTGTTAAGATATCTACAAGGCAAAACCACAAAAGACAAGAAAAAATTGGCATAATACTTCCAGGAAAGACAAGCGAAAACGCTGATGAAACACACTAGGTAGCTCTGCATGCATATTCAGTTTGCTATTAGCAGTATGAGCTCTCATAAAAAACCTGTTCTTTTAAGATGACAATTACAGCACCAAGGCCAGCTTGATCTACTGTCCAACAGTTAATTTAAGAAATGGAGAAAAGCTATTTAATAGGTGGAACATAAAGAGAAGCCATTTGGGAACTTATCTGATTCCTAAGCTTCACATACTCATTTTCTAACAGACATAAATGCAAGCAGCAGCTTTAGAATTATAGGAGGTAGTACATGTGCTGCCTACACACTCAAATGAGAAAATATTTGAATGGGACTGCTGTTCCTGCATCAGCAAAGAGCTGGGAGAACAGTATCAGAAAACCTGAAACCAAACATCCAAATAAAGAGGGTCTCCAGTGCACATTAGATCAAGCTAATGTCAACCTGTTCTTATCTTGATTCTCCACTCTCCATTGAAAAATCAGTTACATTCTTAACTGCAAGGAGAGGGGTTAAAAATAATAAATATTTGATTCCTCGCCCGGACACATCACTCCAGCAAGATGCATTGTTTCTCAAAATGACAGCAGAGATGAACAGCATTTCCAGAGATAGCCAGATTCCAGAGATTTTCTCTTTTTCTTTCCATGAAACAAGGCTGGATTTTAGTAACGAACAAAGACATTGATCATGGAACCCAATCTCTTGAAAACAAGTTCCAGGGATCCTGGGGATCCATCACTTACTGGTGCTACCCAGGGAATTCTCATACACTGCATGTCTGTGGCCAGTTCAAATTAAGACAAAGGAGAACACTGGGTCATCCTATCGAAGAATCTCAGTCCAAAGACTACTCAGAATATCTCAAGTTTATATGGCAACATTTCCCATTTTAATTGTCACACAACAGATTTAGAGACTGTTGTACTCCATTGTCTGCTCTCTTTACTCTCTGTCACTAGAATGAGACACCCAAAGGGTAATGCCAAGTGCAGGCTGTGAGAGATAGTAATACACTGAGCTCCTTCATATTTTATAAGTTAATTTGCCAGGCACTTCAACGTGTTTTTACAGGCTGCTTCAGCTGGGAAAGAGAACAAAAGCAATTGGCCTTGCTAATCAGATGGCAAACAAATCTTCCCCAGCCCCAGCTCCTTACTGGGAGCACATTTGTGCCACAGGCTGTGCAAAACACAGAGCAAGAAAAGGCCCAATGTAACACATGATGGTCATCATTTAACACTTTATTTGTGAGACCTTTTGAAAATGCAATATTTATGGATGTGTCTGTTTATTTACATATGCATCCGTGCGTACATATATTTTTCCATTCCAGAAAGCCACAAATTCCTTGCTATCCTCAGGTGAGGACAAAATATATACAGTGTAAACAGGGGAGGCTCCTCTGCCAATGGACAGAGAGGGTAAGGCTTTCTTGAGTGAGTCTGAAGTAGACAGTTGCTGCTGTGGAGCAGTCTGGAGACTGTAGCTGTGGCTAAAAGGGAAATAGCATCAATCCCTTCTCATAGCATTGCCTCTCAGGGTCTAATTAAGCATGTTTTGCAAAGAAGAGCTAGAATTTTTCCTATATACACAAAACCCACTGCAACTCTACTCCAAATCTGTGGCTACAGAAACCAAACCCAGAATTATGTTCTTACGTTCTCAGAGATGTTAAAGAAAACCCCCAAAAAATCAAAACCAGAAACTCAAAATGCTCAGAAACAACTGCCAGGAATTTTGTCTTTGTTTGTTTGTTTGATGGTGGTCTGTGCCTAATAGACAATGCATCCTCCTAAGCCATTCAGTAAAATCAAGACCAAGCAAAGAACCAAAATCCATCCTGCTCTGTCCCCAACCCCATTCACAGGAAAACTTTGATCTGTCATGCTGGCAATAAAACCAAAAAGACCGGACCAAAACATTCCTATCACTCCACTGCATTACTTAGACTCTGCTAGTTAAACTCCATTTAAGTAATCAGTTACCATTTATTGGCTCAGTCATCTCCTGGTCTCTGCAATCAAGCAAGAAACTAAAATAATGCACCTCACAAGCAGCAGTGCAAACACAGGCAGGCAAGGGCCGTGCTATTTGAAGGTCAAGTAAAACAGCATTTGAAGTCAAGTGGCAGTCAAAACCCTGCTTCATTGTGTTTTCATCACAGAGGTTTGTGCTCGCCATTACACTGAAATGCATCCAGACTTCCTCTGGAATTTCTGCTCACTTACACCAGAGTAAATCAGCAAAGGCTTTGGATCATAGGAATTAAGTTCATTGGTCACTGAGCTTAGTCACATCACAGAGGGATACCTGTGCAGTGTTTAATCAGAAAGAGCTTAGCTCGCTCTTTATGTATAAATTTTAGATCTTCTATGATGCAATTTTCAGTTCTGCCAGTGAATCATGGCTTAAAGTTTGCTTAATTCTACCACAGCATGTTTCTCATGTAATGGTCTCCCCTGCAGACAAAATTTCTACCCAAAGTACTAGGTTCTTTCAGAAAGAAACCATTCTTATTTGCCTGAATTGGTTGGTGTGGTACCTAAATAGCCACATTCACTTAGTGATTTCTCTACATTCTTATTTTCAAATGCTTTAAGTTATTTTTGCTTCTGTCAAAGTTAGAAAAATTTAGGTGAGTACAGAACACATAAGATTTAGAGCACACTCATAGCAATCACATATTCAAATTGGGAGCATGTAAAGCAACAGGTAAATTAAAGTCTGGTCCACCAATTTCTATTCTTAGGACTATGAGTAATACTTTAGTTAGGCACAGAGACATCTAAGCGAGAGAGAAAAAAATAAGAAAGAAACAACCAAAGGGCAGAGGGACTGTGTAAATCCTCAGATGGTTTTGACATTTAAGTGTATCAGTTTTCAGATAAGACTTTGGATGACATGTGATAGAAGGAGAGAACTCAGCAATGGAAGAGAAGAATTAGCAGTGCATTAAGCAGCTCTGTTCCAGTCTGGTGGAACTGTGTGTTTTTAAAGGCCACCTGGCATATCAGGCATATCCCTTTTCAGGCTGTACATGTTACAGGGCTGCAGACCTCAGACAGATCTCTGCAGTATTTAGCTATTTAGAGATGAAAGAGCCAAGTGTCTCAAATCTCTCTCTTCTCCTCCACCATGACCCATGGGGCAGACCCCAGCTGAAGGTTAGACTATATGAAAGGCCTGCTCACTACTAGCTAAAATCCTTCACTACATTTTACCCTACAAGATCTTTAAAACTCTCTGAGTTAGGCTCTGAGGCCATCAGGGCATGTTTAAAGCACGCTACAGAAGCCCATGGATGCAGCTCACTGGTCATGGGGGCAAGAGTTCCACCTGGATGGCACAGCAGGTGAGGATGGAGCAGGAGTTCCACCTGGATGGCACGGCAGGTGAGGATGGAGCAGGAGTTCCACCTGGATGGCACAGCAGGTGAGGATGGAGCAGGAGTTCCACCTGGATGGCACAGCAGGTGAGGATGGAGCAGGAGTTCCACCTGGATGGCACAGCAGGTGAGGATGGAGCAGGAGTTCCACCTGGATGGCACAGCAGGTGAGGATGGAGCAGGAGTTCCACCTGGATGGCACAGCAGGTGAGGATGGAGCAGGAGTTCCACCTGGATGGCACACCAAGCGAGGAGCAGTGGATCCTAAACCCTCCCTGTGGGGTGAGACCCCCTCTGATTCCTGGCCTGTGATGAGCAGCTGTGTCCTGTCCCTGTGTCACCCGTGGCACTGTGGAGTACACAGGCTGTGTCTCAGGACTTCCTGCAATTAGGATATTTAACAGTGGGAGTGTTTGGGCACAGACATGAATCACCTGGCTCACATCCCCTGGTGACAAACTGAAATAGCTCAAGTGACTTTCACACCCTGACAAGCTTCACTCAAACAGCAGCCAGGCCTGATGGTTCCGAGACAGGTCCCTGCACTCTGACCTTGCTCCTTGCAAAAATTCAATCCATTGTTTTACAGGGAAAGAAAGCTCTTACCTTTTTTCTTACATCACAGGCCTCTGAGCAGCCAGGTCTAGTGAAAGGTGTCTCTGCCCATGGCACGGCAGTGGAGCAGAGGATCTTTAAAGCTCCTTTCCAGCCCAAGCCAGCCTGCGATTCCCTCAGCATCCAGCCCTCAAGTCAGCTGTGCAAAATCAGATGTGAGAAGAATTGATTGAGTTTGCTAATGACACTGACCTGGTTTTCCTTCTGACCTTTCCTTTATTTTCCAATGACTGCTTCCCTTCATAGCGCTTAATGACAGATTTTTAATTAATATGTCTAAGAAGCAGATAGTCAATTAGAATTTTAAAAAATACCTCATAGGCTAGGCATATCAGCTCTACTGATGAGGTAGGCATATAAATGTTTTGAAAATCAGTCAGAAATCTATCTGCAGCTTAGAGCACCTAATGACCTTAAAAAATAATGTGGTCTTCAAGTTCTAGATGTTCTAAAAAGCTTTTGTTTTTCATGATGTATGTCATGGATATATACAGAGGGCATATTTCTCAGCGTCTTTCAAGCAAGAATAGAAAACATTGGAAAAAAATACAAACTCCAATCCTTTGAGCCTCATAAACTTTCTAAGGAAATTAACTGTCCTGTAATCCTGCTGGTAGAAAATGAGTGTGAGTTGCAAGCAGTATTCCAAAGCACAGTAGCAAGAGTAATTGGCTTCCCCCCTCCATCCCAAAGTCCTTGACCTTTTGCTCCTCATTAGGGACATAAAACATGGGGAAAACAGTTACATTTGTCATATTTCTTGTAAAATTATACAAGTAGAAATTGAAACAGTTTGGAGTCAATAAAGTGAATTTGAAAAGCTGCCTGTAGGAAATTGCCAAGAATAGAATTCCTCAAATCCCCTTGAAGTGATTCTAGCAGTAGTTATGCCACGTGCACTTGTACGATGCACTTCAAAGCATTAAAACTTTAACAGAGTGAAATTATAAACAAAGCTGTAAAATTTAAAGATGCTAAGACATCTGCTACTGTTCTGGTATTTAAACCACAGATCCTGGTGAAATAAAAGCAATCATACAAATACCTGAGTTTAGAGACTTTCTGATCCCTACTTTTCTCCATATAATTCATTACTGGTATTAAAGGGTCTCATTGATCAGAATCAAAACATGCTTTAGCCTACACATTGTTGCTCCTTCTGACTTTAGTGATATATTTAATTTAAACCCTAGTACCCATGAAGCAGAATATCACCCCAGGCAGGTTCTACTACTATTGACAAAAGTTTGCAACTTGCTGCTAAAACAAAACAATTGCCTGGACTTCAAGCCCTTGGATTTAAGAATAACTTAAGGCAACATCTAACAGCATATTTCAGGCACAAATATTGATGTGTACATTAATAGAGGCATTACTGTTGCCTCTGACAGAAGTATAAGAAAGCAATATTGATAACAATAATTTTATTAAATAGGGAACATTAAAATAACTGATGTATCAGCACAGAAATGTTGCATCCCCAAAATTGCAGTAGAATATCTCTTGATGAAAATATTCATGCTGTGAATCAACACTGAAAAGAAACACAGCAGTTGCTGTAAAGGAGGAGGAGAGAGAGCTGCAGTCAAGGGTGTAAGATTAATTGCCACTTCAATCTACCACTCCTAAGTAATTTGCAATAGTCAGTCAACTTCTCTGTCTTCAGAAGTTAAAGCAATAAGGCAAACAAAATAATCAAACTTGCAGCTTTTTTCATATACTAGTTCTACATATACAGTTGTTCTATAATGTATATATATATAAAATACATATAGGTATATAAATAACATATATAGTTTTCTAGAAATACCAACTGTATGAATATGACTTTAATTGCAATGAAGCATGACACAGGGATATCCAGCAGGGTGCATGTGGGACACAAATAACACACCCTGTTAGGTATCTGTATGTTAATGAAAAGATAAATTACCAGCAGTGCCACCTCACGCAAAGTATCATATTTAGGAACTCCCCCAGAGAAGACCTGAGCCCAGTTTTGACCTGCATACAATGTACAGCATCACAGTACTCAAACTTCTTTTCCTTTCATTCTTTTTGTGTATTTTCTATGTGTTGTTCTATGATTTCAATGTAGAAAATATTTGTATTCTTGTACTATGTTTCTTTATAGCACGTACTATTCTATCCCTTGCCCCCTGACACAAGTAAAATAACTCATTTATGCACTTTGCAGCACAAATTTTCTCTTTTAAAATCCAGCATATTTGAAATTTCACCAGTAAATTGCAGTAATATTCTGTTTATTATAATGAATAATTAGCAGACACATTTGCTAATTATGATTTAGGCATAAAGCCTGAGAAAGAAATTATATAATTCCATTGTAACTTGTTCTCTGACTCACACATAAAGCAATCTATTTACAACAACAACAAAAGTTTAAGCCTTATAGTCAAAATCTGGCCTGTGAAGACCTGCCTCCATTTCTTAGGGGAGCAAAGAGAAACCAACAGAAAGACCTATTCAAGGTCTTTACAAAAATGTTTGCTGAACAAACTTTGATATCCAGATACATTATTAATTCTCTAAATCTGCAAGTTTTAATGCACATAAATCTTTCCAGAATACCTCCTGACAATCCAGAATTTATTTATTTATTCCCTACCAACCTCCTCATTAAACAACTTCTTTATTTAATTATTGTGAAACAGGGAGCTTGTACATCAAAGGTTAATAGAGAGTTTCACGATTTTTTTCAATATCCCACGCTTAAATATATTGACAAAGCTGTCCTTTGCAGCCATTTTCAACTATCAATTTACAAATCTCTTTTTCCAAGCAGCATCCATAAGAAGTGCTGTGTTGTGGCCAGGGCTGCAGGCTCGGGGAGACTGTGGTTACAGACCTCCAGCATAGCCACATTCTTCTTGTCTAGCCTTGTAATTTTTTTGCCAGGTACTCTGTACATTAAGTTGTTTCATTTCAATTGCCCTGAGGGTTTCTTCCTCACTAACTAATGGGGAGCTTGATGCATCATTACTTTAATATAGAACAATGTGATAAAGCTGTAGGATTCTCCAGTAAAAAAATTACTGGTTCTGCTCCTAATAAATTAGTTCTCTAAATATTCAGCTGTATATCAGCAAGGCCTTTGTATTTAGAATGGTATTCAGGGGAAATATTTTACTGGGCTCAACTAATTGCTATAAAACAAAGGATAATTTCAAATAGTTTGCCTGCATACACACACACACAAAAAAAAAAAAAAATGGAGACAGGGTGAAGGTATGAATTTGCTTCACACAAAAAGCACAGAACACTGCATATTCATAAATGTCAGGAACAGGTTTGTTATCTTTTAATAGTCTAATTAAACTGAAACAACACAGGAGACCTTTGGGGGATATAGTGATTATAGCTTACCAAACCTAGGGTTGTTTGTAAATGCAGAGGTTGTATTTTGCTGCTCATTCTCTAAGATCCTGATGTGAAACCTCAGAATTGCTTAGGAATCATTTCCCAGTCACCTAAACAGAGCTGAGACAGTTCAGAGAAAAGCTGCCAGGCTGTAAACAAATCTCATTCTGTCTACATTCCCATTGACTCAGTTCCCAAACTTGCATTTCTCTGTATTTTGTACATTCTTTGTTTCAAGTTTTTCATTACCACATTCAGGTTTTCCTCTCACAGCAATCTCAGTGGGGAGAGACTATCTTAAAATATGTTTTACTGGTAGTGCTTTTCCTCTTGGGTGCTGTATGGTGGGACAACAGTTATGGTCTCTCCTGTTAACTTAAGCTATCTACCATACACCTTCATCCTTTTGAATTTCTGCTAGCATCCTCCAGCAGTTTCCTTCCTGACTGCTGTGCATCTCTGCCTATGACCTTCTGTCTAAAGCTCAAAGATGAAGAGCTCCCACTTGCTTTTACAGACATAACCACGGGGGTATAGAACAGTCCTTGCTATTGTCAAATCCTACCACTGCTCTAGAGCTGAATATCAGGTGGTCATGGCACTGACACCTTAAACAAACCCTCATTTCTTTATCACATGGAGTCCAACAAAATTCTGGATGTACAGTGCATCCAACAACACACACAGTACATTAATTCCTACTGCTTGGCAAAAGGGTGGCGCTTCTCATATTAAATTATACTGCCTCCCAAAAATACTTGGTTTATAACGTATTTGATTACTTTCCAGAACCTGAGCCCTTATCTATGCCTGGGAAAGAAAAAATAGTCATTTAAGAAGTGGAAAGGAATAATTATCAAGTATATTAATAATCTACCTCTTCATGCCACATGTTGAGAGTGGAGCCCTCCTATGTTCAGTGGTTCAGTAGGTTGGAAATCCTGACTGTATCTGCCACAGCTCTTTGGAGAAGCCTTCTAAACTCCCTTTTACATGGTGTATCAGGATCTGTGCAAGAACAAAAAACATGGGTTTGTATTTCAGATTTGTACTGGAAAATTATGATGCTATAAGGTTGCACTCATGTGTAAAGGGGCTGATCTGGTCCCAGGAAAATCAATAAAGTTTTGTTATTGACTTTGCTTGGAGCATCATTGATCTCTAACGGCAACAAATGCATTGAATTAGGTTAGTAAATTACTGTTCCCACGACCAAGTTAAAAGACAAATGAGTAGTTAAGTGAGAGTCTGGTTACAATATCACATCACAGCACTTCCTGGTTATTTTACTTGTGGAATTCAGACAGCAGAATTTCAAAGAAATATATTCTCCAATGAGCACATACAGGAGTTTTATACAGATTTAAAAAATCATTTACAAATAGAAAGACTGTAAATCTGTCTCACACCAAAAGGAAACTAAAAATCAAAGTTAAAGACATCCTGTTAGAGGGCTGAATGAAAATCAGTTGATTTCTTGACTGAGAGTTTCACACATTTCTAGCTAAATACATTAGCAAATACATTCTGTCAGGACTGAGTATTTAATTTAAATATGTTTTCAAAAATTCAGACTATATCTTGATTAATGAAGTTTTTCTTGATTAATGAACCATTGCAGAAAATCTCTGTGGGGGAATGCAGTGTTAAAATGAAGAAGCTTTTAATATACAGACTTTTAAAACTTTTCAAAGTGGATATTCACACAGGTCTTAAGACTTGCATGATCCATTTATATGCACAGATTAGAAATGATGGCATTTCCTTTTCGCAGGGGTCTCGCATGTCTGCTCCCAGTGATTACATGGCACAGTCAGGCAGTTCTCAGAATGAAACACTCTACAGAAAAAGATGACCCATAATGCAATAGGTTATGTACCACAGAAGACAGCCTATAAATATTTAAATGTTGAATACAAGAAAAAACATATTTCTTTTTATTTGCTGTCTCATTCCAAGGGCAGAAGCACCTTCATTGCTGAAGATACTGACTCTGCATTACTCAAATATACATAGATATATGGACAGATAATAATACACAGTAACACAAGGAAATGAAATTATTCCTGTGTTTATAAAATTCCTCTTATAGTGGAATCATTGGTAATCAAGCACTTGGCCAATAAGAGCTCTTAGTGGATAAATTCTTAATGATGGAAACTAGGCTAACACTTTTAAATTCTGTTTGCATATGACCTTATTTTCTTTCACCCCCCTTTCCTTAAACTGGAATATTAATATCTTTTTCTCCAAAAAACCTACTTAAACTTGAGGGCTACAGAGAAGACAAGCCAGTGCAAAGCACTTAAGTTCCTAAACAAGCAGCCGGACTCAATGTAAAACTGACCTTTTTGATTCGAGAACTTCCTTTGAAAATTCAACGTGACACACATAAAATCTTTATTGTCAGCAGCCAAGCAGTTCAGAGCTAGTTCTGTAATCCCAGTGTGGGACCTAAAGTGCACACAGGAAGCTGGATTCAATTTTTCACTTAATTCCAGAAGTTACCCATTATCCTTCCTTACTAAGTAAAAGGGTTACTTTTCCTTGGCAAGCTCCTTGGTACGCAGAGCTAAAATTGGGTCTCACTCACAAAAGACCTGTCAGTAGACATTAAATTATCTAATTACTACTGAACATGTTATTGAAGAAGTCATATTTAAAGTAGGAATGACACAAATCAAAATCCATTCTTAAAATAGCCCTAAGTGATACACATCCACCAATACAGCTTCAGCATCCTGCTACTGTCTCATCCACACATGTCCAGTGTGAGTCATAACTGAGACTTGGGCAATTATACATTCTCAATACTTTTGGCTTAATAGGAGATGTGGTGAGAAGCAATGCAAGGAAAATAAAGCCATCCAATCAAGATTCTAGTTTTTAAAAGACAAGAATTTCAGCCCACGGGGGTTTTATTCATCAATAACAATTGCAGTGAGACCCAACACAGAAAGTAGATCTTTAATATCAATAACACAAAATGCTACCTTGCTAATGAAGACATATGAGTTTATTGATTAGTTGTGCAGGAATGTTTATGCTGGTTTTGCTTCTAATTGCTCATATATGGATGAGCTCTTCAATTTTACTGCATCTGCAAGCAAGGACTTGTAGAAATGGTAGCAAGGGGTTTATTATAGCCTGTCTTTCCCCACTCCCATCTTTCTTAGAGTCTACATTTGCCCCAGCTGGGTTCTGCTGTGCTTGGTGTGCACTAAGAAGAGGCAGAGTAAAGTAGGATCACGTTCAGCCTATGGAAATCCAGCTCACCTTAATCATGTGTGGCTTTAGGACACACTGAGCAGACTCTGCTGCCACTTTACTGCCAGGAACCTGAGCTGCAGGACCCACAGACACCAACACCTTCACAGACACCAGCAGGATGCCAAGAGAGTGAAAACCCATCAAATCAGGCAGAGGTTCTCAAAAGCTTTCCATTAGGACAGCCCCTTGAAGGATATGATCCCCAGACATTTGCCTGTCCTCGTTACCAAACCACCTGCCCCAAAAGCCTGCAGCAGGAGTGCTCACAGCAACTTCTCAGAGAGCAAGCTGCACAGTCTTATGCTCTTGGAATAGGGAGGAATGCATAACCTTCAAAAGTAACCTTCAAAAATGAGGTTTAATATATACATTACTTCTAAAACTGCTTTGATTTTCCTTCTTTTTGCTTGGTTTCATGTATTGATATGGACCAGATGCAAAGTTCACAGCCTGATCCAGCTCTAAACCTGTGAAGTTTCAGAGGTGTGCAGATGCAGCATTTGGTTTTGTCTGACTTCTAGAAGAAAATATCTGGAGAGATTTTCTTCAATTAAGACCAGTTGCTTCTGCTATCACTGTCAATAGGAAATTAAGATTTTTGTACCTTTAGAGATGGAAAATCTCATTAAAAATTACTTTTGTTCAAGACTTTAGTCTTAACATTTTTCTTACTGACATCTACAGAGGGAAGGGAGAGGTAACAGCTTTTAATTACAGTATGTTTTCTCGCTTGTTGGACACTTCTAATTTTACTGCCTGTGGGCTATCTGGGAATTAACAAGGGAAAATATCCTACATTCCTAACAGGAACCAAAAAAATCTAGAGCTTAAAACTGCATTGTACAAAACATATAGCATTTTTCAGCATATGAGCAGAGTTCTTTCTGCCTTTATTTAAAAGCAGGTGCCCTTCTCCACAAGGATGCACAGAACTAGTCTAGGAAAATATGGCCTGCTGATTGCTCACTGCTCCTGCCTCCAGGGACTTTGGAGCAAACATTTCAGCCATTTCCAGATTACTGCAAAGATCTCATCTCTCAGATTGTCAGTCAGACTGAATATGAGTACCCAGGGACATGGAAGTACAGAGATTTCTATAGGCCATTTCCTTCCTTCCTTAACACAGCTACATTTCTGTCACTGCCTTCCCACAGTTGTCTCATTTTTATTCAGATCACTTTGAAACTTAGCAGGATCTTCAAAGTACACCTTGGAGTGCTGGAGTGCATTTTCCCAAAGTATCAACTAATCTCCCAATTTCATAAGTCAATATTCTGATTCAATTTTCAATGAAAAAAAAATGGATCTAGAAAATAAGATAGAATATGATGAAAACTCCATTAGTACTGTGACAATTAAGCACAAATAATTGCCATAAAGAAAATAGTTATTTAGCCAATTTTGTTTTGATACCATACTTGTCAGGACTCTGGTTCTCTGGCTCTTTTCAAAGAGCATCACAAGAGACCAGAATTCACTGATTACAGGATAAATTACATCTTTTTTTCTTCTTATATACAAAGCGTGATACCTGCAGAAAGGATTTGGCAATCTCAAATCCAATCTGATTTTAACATTCTGTTTGGTTATTAGTTTTGGTATGTTTCAAGAAGTTGCCCTTAAGCTGAACACACTAAAATTCCCACAAATTTTCTCCCTTTTCACATTCCAAAGATAGGCATCAAATTAGCATTTTTCCATTTCTTTCATTGAACCATCTATGCTCCCTACTGAGATTGGACAATAACTAGTAGCAGCTCTGAGGGTATTTCATCCAAGCCTCCATGTAATCTAGGATCACTGCACATCTACACTAAGAGAAACTATTTATTTTTATATCCTTCCAAATCCCACCATGTATTTAGTTATCTTTGACAAATCTGACCCAGGAACTAAATTAGGACAGTGAAGATTTCTTTCCTCCTTGAAATTCAGAGATACAAAACAAGGGTGAAAGCATGATAAATAATATTGTGGACAGCCCCGTTCCAATGTTTTAATAGTGAAGCTGGTAGATAATCTTGATTAAAGCAAATTTTAGAAATAAATCAATGCAGAAATGATGCTGTTTTCTGAAATGTTTAAATTAATATAGGCAGAATAACTTTTGCATATATTATACAGCTTCAGTGCTAGACTGTATTTGACAAGGATGGAGAGTTAGTGGGACTCCTCTGTCCATGTCTGCCTTGGTGCCTGCCTAAATAAAATTCCACATTGATAAAGAAGCAGCTGTCAGCCCTAATTTCCACAGCAGCTATTATTCTACTAACACAAAGTATTTACATTATTATCTCCTTTATATTAAATGCCATCAGAATCCATAACTACAGTAATTTCACGATTATAAGCCGCACCTGAATATAAGATGTACTTCCGGGTAGCCAGG